>LPNX010081818.1:192104-262328 GCA_001517045.1 Pseudotsuga menziesii | reverse complement strand
CCATTTTCTAGGCAAGCTCAAACTAATTTATTCTTCATTGTGCAAACTTGTTGCTCAATCCCTCTTTTCTTGGTGAAAATGGGACCCCTCTTTCTCAATGATAAGTTTCTCATATGATTGGCTCCTTTACCAAATAAAGATCATTCATCACCCACCTATCAAAGCACAATAAGCACTAGGTGTTATATTTTTTTCTTTGTAAAATACCCTTTTTCTTGGACATCCTTCACTCAAAAAAATATATTTTTCTTTGTCTTGAAACGTGACATACTTATGGATTTAACCTTCTTGGGATTTGATTTTGGATTGTATCTCCCCCTTTCTATAGGTTTTTAGTGCTTGAAAATTTACTAGTTTTGGAGAAAAAGGTGAGGAAAACTTTGCTCTGCTTATTCTTATCATTTTAGGGCCTTCCAACTTCCATGAGGATGTTCCAAATCATGATCTAATACAGATTAGTTTTTCACAGTAGATTGCCACAAACTTATGTGGATGAGATCCTCCAAAGATGTTTTTTGAAAGATCTCTAGAAACTGTGGAATACCCCTCAAAAGTGGTTCTTGTAACATGTTATAAGCTACACAAAACTCTTCTTAAAAATTGAATCAACTTTCATTTAACAGATCTCAGAATCTGGGTATTTCATGTGAAGACATAATTAAAACTTTCTACAATAGTCTATGTGTTACGAGAACTTGTCCAAATTTTAAATATTATTTTGACCATGATATAAGTGATATAAATGCCGTTTCAACTTTCGATGGTTCCTTCATAACATTATTTCTTTGATAAAATCAGTTTAGTTGTCGTTGCTTTAAAGGTCATTTCTAGTTACATCTTACCCTATGCTCTATGGCCAAAATGTGTCGATATGTTTTCATATATTTCTATTGGGGATTATATATTGTCTTTAACTTTCATTATACTATAATATAAGTGTGAAAAACGAGTTTGTTTCCTTTTGGTTTAATTTTCTCTTGTGTTTGTCTTCAGTGGTCATTGCAGGAAGCACCACAGGTCCACAGTGGTAGGAATTGTCCTTCTCTACTATTGTTACCAAAGGTACCATTGTGAATTCAAGACGAGGAGAAGCACAAAAAGCTTGCTTTTTACCCCTGGAGATTCATTAAATATTCCAGTTTATACGTAGAGAGAAATGGAAACATCCACAAAAGGATTCTCCGATAAAGAGCGACTGGCACAGGAGGTTTCAGAACAGTTCATTAATGAATTCTTCTCGGAAAAGGTGTTGTTGCGGTGAATAAGATAAGGAATAGAGATACCCAAGGAATAGAACAAGTACTGGATGAAATCAGGCTTCTAACAAGTGTATATCACCCAAATCTGGTTAGACTATTAGGTTGCAATCTTAAGAAAGGAAAACCCATTCTTGTTTATGAATTTATGCCCAATGGTACACTTTCTCATTTTTAACTTTTAGATAGTGTTTATAATTTGCATGTTCTTTTTAAGGTTGTATTTGAATGGATAGCATGGTAGGATTATCATAAAAAAAAATGGCAAATGATTATTTTCTAGATAAAAATCCAAAACCTTGTAAATTCACGTTACCTATGAGATAATCCTAAAGTATGTTGATAATATTCTTTAACTTTTCTACAAAATCTTGTAAGAGTCTTAAAAATTGTTGTCTCCATTTGTTTCATCCCCACAAATTTCATGTTTTCTTGTCATTTATAAAAATAGTTCTATTTTCTAAGATCGACCTCCCAAAAAATTTTATATATGTTAAAAAGACATTCATGTATATGTAAAAAGAGTAAAATGTTCCAACAAAATTTGTTCAGTGTAATTTTTTTTCATTTAAGTCAAGGTTTTCAATAGACAAGATTTATTTTAAGTTTCTGCAAAATATTTGGCTAAACTAATAATCCTGGGCTACCCAAGCCAAATGCTACTGTGAAGCACTATCCATAGAATATAATTCAAGCAATGAAGAAGAATAAAGATCTTTCTTTTCCCACTGTCCTGCCAATACAGTTAGTCTAGGCACTGAGAGTTATAAGTGTAAACATATAAAATGGTCTTGTTTCTTCAACAAAATAAACATTTGCTAGATTGACTTCTGGATCGACTGCTTCTTCAACAGGATCAACCCCATCAATACGCTATAGGCAAAGATAATATTTTATAGGTGAGTGTTGATATCTATTTTCATGAGTTTCAAAAACAAAAACTTTGTGAGAACCTCAAAAACACAAATACAACGATGAAGCTCCAACAAATTGGCAAAAGATATTGTGCCAATAGAGCCCCAACAATTCTAATCATTGGGAATTAAACTAGGAATTAAATGCAGTTTAAATGGCAGGAACCGATGTTAGGACAAAGGAGGAGGTGGCTATTAGGATGGCATGTATGTTAAAATCATTTATCCCAGTTTTTTTTGTCTTTATTATGGTGGGTATACCAAGGTGTAATTATGGTGGGTATAACGAGGTGTAAGGATAAAAGGAGGTTATAGAAAGTGGTGCCCAGATGGATGATCTTTGAAAGGGTTGTTTAATTTGAACTATCCTTAGTAGCAATTCCCTACATGACATGGATGATGGATCCATCACATAATGTGAAAATCGGTTTTGAAATATAAATCAGTATATTGTTTGATTGCAGAGTTGTTGATATTGAGTTGAATTTAACCAGCGGAAACATCATTGAAACAGAGTATTATTTTCATTTATTTTCTAATTATATTCAATAAGAAACTGACTATTATTTTCATTTATTTTCTAGTTATATTCAATAAGAAACTAATTATTATTTTCATTTATTTTCTAATTATATTCAATAAGAAACTGACTATTATTTTCATTTATTTTCTAGTTATATTCAATAAGAAACTAATTATTATTTTCATTTATTTTCCAATTATATAAGAGTTTACTTTTAAGTTAACACTGCAAATGTGGAACCTGAGTTGTAAGGGTTTTACTCACCCCACAATGCACCCACAATGCATGATGTCTGTGAGCTATGCTATTCAAATTTTTGAAGAAATTAATCCTCGTTGTTGCAACATTTCCTTTCAAATTATGTACTTCCATACGACACATGCACCTATATGCTATACCTCCACTATTTTCTGGTGTTTTGTGTGAATTAAATGCTTCCATTGTTATGCGTCTCATCAATCATATTATTTTTCCGTTTCTTGTTTAGCAGGCTTTGCTAGTTCAAATAGATCATAAATATACGAGTGGACAAAATATGTGTTTGTAAATCACTCTGAAAACCCTTAATTGATGTTCCTCAATTACTTTTTCATGAGTGAGTGAAGACAAATAACCCACATTTGATGTATGAATCTAAAGTGTATAGTCTTTATGGAGGAAGTAGAACTTATTTTTATCTTAAAATCTCCTATTGGACTGTAAAGATTATTAACGGACTTTTTTTCTATATGTATTATAATAAATTCATTGGATTTTCTACCCACAAGCTTTCAAATGTTGTATAAATGTATTATGATGTTTTCTAATGCATCTAGAGACATGCTTCCTCCACCTATACTTGCAAAAAAAAGAGATATGTTGCTGCTGAATTCCCGAGACTTGGAGTTGCTGGCGGATCTACCTTGAATTGTTGGCTGGTGGTAGGTGTACTATATTCTCCATTGGCTACTATGCTTTTTCACAATTTGGCTCCACCCGAGTCTCGCCACCCTTTTTCTCATAATTAATTATGGTATCATCTCCCTAGACTTGTGGCCGGTGTGTTGTTAGTTATCACGATACGGTGTTTTTGAATCATTTAGCATCCTGGATCTTTTCAAAGATATAGTCCTCTTAAAAGCAACTCAGTCTTACATGGAGCATTTTTATTTGCATTCAATCTTAAATCTTAAAATCTATCCTTGGGGACATTGCCACCTCGTGGCTCTTGTTATTATATTTACATATTTTACCATTATTAAGGTGAAAGAAGTCTATATATCATAAGGGTGTTTATAAAATATGTACCTATTTTATAAATTCGGTTAAGTATTATATTTACATTTATTACAAGTATAGTATGGATGGACTATGAATGTATGGATTTTAACATAATTCCCTAAAATGAAGCATGTTTTGTTGGGAGAAAGAAAATTGGAACAATTTCAATATTATGTTTCCCTTGTGGTTTGAATTTTGTACTTTGGTGGGGTGTTTTAGAATAATCCCACTTGTTATGCATGCTTTAAATGGTAAACATATCCCATATGATTTAAATGATGATGATGATGAACTAGATGACAATGATAGTGATGATGTTTTTAAAGAAGATGATGATGGAAATGATGATGATGATCATCATAATCATCATCATCTTTGTCATTGTCATCATGATTATCACAATAGTCATCATCATTGGAATAATCATCATCCATGTCATCATCATCACCATTGTCCTTGACATCATCATCATGATTATTGACATTTTCATCAGTTATTCATCATTACCTTTGGCATAAGAAAATAGCATCTACCCAAAATATGTGATTAGTGGAAAAGGGTCATGGAGGACACACACGATTTATGCATGACAAATAACAACTTATTTTTTAAGATTATCAACATCATCATTCTGATTGTACTCATCATCATTGTCATTGTCATCATCACCATCATCGCCATTCATTTCATTGCCATCATAATCATTAGCAATGTCGTCATTGCCATTATCCTCCTCCTCCTCCTCCTCCTCCTCATCATAATCGTCATCATCATCATCATTGTCATCGTTCTCCTCATTATCAACAACATTATCATCATCATCATAACCATCCTCAATATCATAATCATTATCTTCATTTTCATCTTCAACATCTGGGTGTAAAACTGGATGCAAAAGTGGATAAAAACATGGATGCAAAAAAGGATGTAACAAAAGTAGGCACAAAAGTGGGCACATAATGGGGTGCACCAAAAATGGATGCAAAAGGTGATGCAAAAGTGGATGCAAAAAATGATGCAATCATGGAAGCAAAACATGATGAAAAAAGTGGCACAAAAGTGGATACAACCATGGATGTAAAATTGGATACAAAATTGGATGCAAAAGTGGATGCAACAAAACTATATGCAAAAGTAGTCGTAACACCCAACGCAAAACCCAATGCAAAAATGGATGCAATAACTGATGTAAAATTAGATACAAAAAAAGATGCAAATGTGAATGCAAAAGTGGGTGTAAAAGTAAGCGCAAAAATGGGTGTGAATTGGGACACGAAAAAAGTGGATGCAAACATGGATGCAATAGTAGATGCAAAAAAAGACGTAAACATGGATGCAAAATGGGATGCAAAAAGGGATGAAAACGTGGGTGCAAAAGTGGACGAAAAAATGGATGCAAAAGTGGATGCAAAAATGGCTGAAACAAAACGAGATGTAAAACTAGACTCAAAACAGGATGTAAACTTTGATGCAAAACTTGGTGCACGAAGGGATGCAAAAAAAGAAGCAGAAGTGGATGCAAAAGTGGATGTAAAAAAGGATGCAAAAGTGGATGAAAACAAGGGCGTAAAAGTTGAGGCAAACATTGGCGTAAAAGGGGGCGCAACAAGAGTAGATGTACAAACTAGGCGCAAAATTAGGTGCAAAACTAGTCTTAAAACCTGTCGCAAAACCTGGCGCATAACTAGGTGCAAAACCCAGTGAAAATTACGCCGCAATTTGCGCCAGATTTAGAAAAATGATGCAAAAAAAGCCTAAAATAGCACCAACCCGTGAAATTGCGCCATTTTTTCCATAAAATGAAGAAAAATACACTGAAAGATGGTCTAGACGCAAAAAAGGATGCAAAACAAGATGCTAAATCCAGTTTTTGTTGTAGTGAATACATCCGAGTACCCCATCAAGATTGGAATATCTTCTAATTTTAATTTATCTTCGTCATTAATATGTTCTTCTTCAGTTACAGTTACAACAAAATATTTATATCCTTTTCGAACAGCCCTCTTTAGTTCCAAGGAAGAAATCTGTCTGATTGATGTTTTCCTAGGAATTTCTATCACTGTTAATGTTTCTCCTTCATTATTTACATAGGTAAAAGTTTTATCAAAACAGTTCAATACTACTCTATGCTATTCTAACTAATCCATTCCAATTAACATGTCATAAGAGCCTAACGAAAGTACATTTAGCTTCACAAAAGTTTCAAACTGAATCATAAATAAAGTACAGTCTTTCACAAAATTAATTACTTTTCTTTTTTCTCTTGTAGCTAGTTGAACCAACAATGACTTCATAAACTTCTCTACTAGCAGTTTACATTTCTCTACTAAACTGGGAGAAACATAAGTCAAGCTAGCCCCTGGGTCAATTAAGATAGAAATTTGTTTTTGGTTCAGCATACCTTCTACTTCCACCATGGAATTTTGATAATCAACCTACCTGTTTTCCAGAGCCGCATTGATCCTGGGCATCCCTATTGCTAAGTCACCAACTGTCATTTCTTCCTGCACTGTATGAATGTTGTTGGCAGTATTCTTTATGTTTGGACAGACTGATGCATAGTGTGGTCCCTAGCATTCCCAACATTTTACCGGTTCTTTACATTCATTGTTTTTAACATAATTACTATGATTGTTCGCAAATTCTTTATTTCTAGGGCCATTAGGGTTTTGTTGAGATTTGTTTTTATTCCCTTGACAATTTTTATTAGGAACATTATGTGCATTATTATTCCCAAAATTTTGATTAGGTGTGAAACCCTTCTTTTTATGTTCAAAATTATTAGACCTCTTGGCTTTTCAATTTGACATGTTTTCCCTTTTTCGGTTCTGCTCATAGCAAAAATTTTCTTTTTGCATAGCTTCTTCAATATTTTTAGGGCTATCGTATTCAATTATGTCTTTAATGTGAAAAGGTAAACAGCTTAGAAACCGTTGCACCTTGGTTTTATCATCAACAATGTAAGGTACATAACGTAGTAAACTTAAAAATTTACTGTTTAATTCCTTCATATTCATAGTTCCCAACTTCAGATCATAAAACTCTTTAGCTCACTCTTCATAATACTGCTCCAGTAGAAACTTATTTTTAAAGTTTTTTTTAAAGGTACTCCAGTTAATATTATTTTCCTTTATACCTTTTACTTGTTTTATGTCCTGCCACCAGATGTCTTCTTTTCCAATTAAGTTATATATGGCCATTCTAGCTTTTAACTAATTGGAGTAATTATAAATTTGGAAGTACTTCTTCATTCTCGATAGCCATGCTTCGGCTTCCTCCCCTTTCTCTGTTTCGTCATTGAAAGTTGGGGGCTTAATCTTTTTAAATTCTCAAGAAATTTCCTCATAGGGCTTATATTTCCTTTTTCTAGAATGATAATTATCCTCACTGCTATCACTGGAATACTGGTGATTCTTCCTGTGTGAGTCACCATAAATTTCAGAGGATGAACCACTTTCAATTTTAGAATGTTTTCACTTTTTAATTTTATGTTGGTAAAATGTATAATCAGATCCTATCTGTGTATCCTTCCCTTCACTCTGAAATTTTTCTAACAATATTTGGCTCAACTCCTCTTGAGCTCTTAGAATTCTTTCATTCTCTTTTTTAACCATTTCCATTTCGCTTTTTAATTCCTTAACGGTTTATAGAAGTTCTAATGAATTATTAATGAATTATTCCTTAACAGGTTCTTTTCTAGAATTACTTTGTTCACTTAATGGGGATCCTTCATCTGCATACTCTTCAAGTCCTTCCATTCCTGCAATTCTAGTTCAGAAAAAAAAAATTATGTACAACAACATTTAAAAATAAAAAATTAGTACACATAAATTATTTTTACTGTTTATTTATGTGATTCAAGCCACTTCAGGCCTAGTGTCTAAACATGTGCTCTGATACCATATGTAACACTCCAAACTTTTATAAAAATTTAAATTTTTCCTTGCGACAAATAAATGTTTAGAACATTGCCTAAGAGGTTAATTTAACTGCTAACAGTTAGCAATTTTGAATATCTGAAACTATATACTACAAAAATCATTTACTGACACATAACACATTCGTTACTAACAACATCCAAAAGAAAACAAGTTGGTCTATAAAGTTAAAAATTTCGAGATGGAAAGTATTGAATTTAACTGTTTAAAATTCTAGTAATTAAGATTCTAAAAGTTGTTTTCTTGTTTATTGAAGGGGCTTTTGGTTTTTTCCCGAGGCTTACTTAGCTTTACCCAGCTAATGCAGACAAATGATGCATTTCTAGGTCTTTACAGGTAATCTCTTCACTTCCAGTTACGAGGTATAAAAACCTAAATTATCTGAAGACTATACTCAAGGAATAAGTTAGGTAAGAAGGTCTAAAAGGTTTCTTGCAGTCTAATTTACTGAAAAGTAAAAACTCTTACTTTTCATCATTAATATTGATTATCTTGATAGCAGAAGAATTTACTAGAAAACTCTGCTATAAAATTAATTTTGTTTTTAAGCTACATCCTATGTGTGATAGAAAACAAAATTTTCATGCTAATGTTTATTGAAGATACTGTAAAACTACTTCATTTCCAAAATACTTCATGTCCAAGAATTATTATCCTTGCTAGGTCTAGAACTTCCTATGTTCTGAATTTGCCATTATTAAAAATGTTTAATTAGACATATCTTAATAAAACTTTAACAATTTTAGTTTAAGTCTAAACTTATAATTACTGCACAACATTTTTGGGTTAGCATGAATCATTTAAAGTTCTAGTCAAGACATAAAAAGTATTCTAAACATAAATATATGAACTCAAACGCTTAATCAAGGCATATCCTAACTATGTTCTAAAAGTATACCTCAAATTATTACACATATTTTCTAACTCTTAAACCATAACATAGTATTGACATAAGCTTAAACTGCAGGGTTTGATCATGCCAAAGAACTATATCGAGACCCAAATAATTTCTCATAAGGTGGAATCCACATGGCAAAAAACAATGGAGAAAGGTAAAGAGTAAAACCCTAGCATACTTAAGTCACTTTAGCCCTAAACCCACATTGTTATTCATTCCTATTTTGCTGAAATGAGGAGGGGATACAGGCCAGCAGGCCTTTGTCCTTTCCGCGTGCATAACTGTTAACTCCATCCTTGAATTCTTTGTGGCTTGAGCAGGATTTTCCAAACATAGTTTCCGACGTCATTTAGTTGTTTCAAACTTTCGTCGAGTTATTGTTACAAGCCGTTGTTGTGTTGTTTTTAAAACAAAATTTGGTCGGGTTCCTTACCAAAACCACTCCTTCCCTGTTGGTTGTACATTATCAGGTTTACAGCGTGGCATTCATCATTACTTGGCAAGAACTGGTAAAATTCAAAGCAAAACCTTCAATTAAATAATTTCAATTGTTTGTTTTGTTAATTCGATTTGGAAAAAAATGTATTTACTAACAACCGGTACATGAAAATAATGTTTGTAGGCTTTATACTTTGGCAAACTCTGCTAACAACAAAAACTTGAAACTCAAGCGTAGGAGGGTATGAGTTCGAGTGGCTTGGTAAACCTCGGCCTCATCCCAAATCTGGCTTTTGAAGTTGTTTTTCAGTGAAGAAACATTTGGTTGCTTACGACGTTTACCTACTTGCCCAAACTTCCGTTTAATGTATAATTGATGGTTGTTCTAATATGTATTAGGTTTTACCCTTAGATTTGTTGTAAGGCAAAAAGGAAGTCGTAGGGCCAAAATTGGCAACGCTGTAAAAGAAAACTTGCTATCATGGGGGTCAGTTTAAAAGCATTAACAACGGTAAAAAAAAAATTATTGTTTTTTTTATGAGGCTGAAATGTCATACCCTAAAGGTTTTGATGAGCTACGGATCAAACTTTAAGATGTAAGAGATTTAAAACCTCGGCTTGACAATATGGCCATGAAGGCTCCCTCGTAATGTGAAAAGAGTTTAAGCATATTCAACTCCAAGGTTAAATTCATAAGATATTTAAAATTTCTTTTTTAATAAAGTTTTTACTAACATAGTTTACCGCTCCAGTATAGTCCTTTGTTTACTATTTGGGTTATTCTTTTGTAATTCGAAATTATTGAGTAAGGTTTTTGTAGTAATTAATAGTGTTCTAAACCAATTTATTGTTATAAAATAAAACTGTCTTATAATAAAGATAAATAGATTTTGGTCTCACTAATTAGTATTATAATTTTATTTTCTTCCTTAAGTAAAACTGTAAGCTTTAAAAAAAATAAAACAGTAATTTCTTCCTAGGGTTGTAAAGAAGACAAAGTGATGTGAAATAAAGAAAATGCTCTTATCCAAGACTGGGTAGTTCCAGTTGGCACATATTATTTATTTAAGTTTATTTGAATAACCGGTACCGCATTATTTAGTTTCTTGGATACCTAAAGGTGATATAATATTATAGATTAGACATTTTATTTCTTAATCATTCTTTTTAAAGGTTTATCATTGCAACATTTTACTGTGTTAGGTCATTTCTTTTTATCAGGATCAATTGTATGTGTAACTAAAATTTTAAGATGCTTTGTATATTTACAATAATTACTGTATATTGTTCAAAATAACCTTGTTCCTAAATTAGTCCTTAAAGAATGAGATAAAGGATTAGTTTTCTTACAAAGTATACTAAGAAGGCAAAATTATACTAAGGCCTATATTTTTTTCTTATTCTATTAAACTTTCTTGATTGTTCTGAAGTAGTTTTTAATTTATATATTTATATGTTAGAAATCTGGAGAAGGAGATTAATAATGTGTTATGTTAGCACAGTTACTTGTATGTGTAGTAATATTTATTTATATATTCTTTATAGCATTCAAAAGTAAAAATAACAAAAGTATATAACTGGAAAGAATTCTAGAGTTAAGGGATCTTTAATATCATTCCTGAATTACACTAACAGTAAAAGATTTCAACATATCTTAATTGATATAATCATTAATGTAAACACCTACTGTACTAGAGTACTTCGTCTTAAGACGAGTGGAAAAATATAGGCAGATAATTTATCAATTAATTAAATCTAACCCTAGAACATTTATTCAACTAGACTTAACTAGTACAGGGATAATTTTAGGGGTGAATTTTAGCCCGGTGGGCTATTTTTCCATGTTTTTCTCCCAAAATAGATTCACCATTTTGCATTTTTTGAAGCCCTGTTTTGCCCAATTTTGATGGGGTAAAATTTTTTCACCCTAAAAAATGCCAAATTATTATATAAACGATATAAAATCCTTGGAAATTAAAATATTTTTTGAAAAATATCGCCAATCATTTTATAGTTGGCGTTTTAAAAATTGGTAATATTCACCAACATTTATACACTTTTAAATCAGTATGGTTCCTTAAAATCATCCTGAACTAGTAACTTCTTGAAATAAAACAGGTTTAAACAACTTATCCAATCATAATAGTAAATCTACATTAACTTTATTCATTCCAGTACTATTACTTGTGTAAGGTAAAATGAAGTAACATTTTAAAACACTATAACTATTAGAGGAGACAACAGCCTAAGGAGCCCATTCCACCCAACCAATTCCTGAAGATAGCTTAGCTACCAGTATTAGGTTGCCCAAGCATGTCCATTATTCCATTTGGTTCAAAGCACTAGGTGAGAGGATGGGATATAAAACCCCTGCAACTCTACAAAAGTATTCAACAGTAATACTTCTTCCTTCTGCAGTAAAGAACTCAGCAAATCAGCTACACTAGTTCTGAAATCAGCTTTCACACTCAAAACCACTTCTGCTTTTACCCCTCCATCAAATCTCTTGTGCAAACATTTCACTCTAGAAAATTCACAAGTAAAAGATTGAACCCCACATGCTGAATTCGATGGCTAGTTATAAGCATGCCTAGGTCTTTTGGTCAGTTTTTCACTTAATGAGCCACCTACTCTTGTTCCACTTTCTTGGGGAATGTGACCACAAAAATAGGGAAGTTGCCTCCTGGAACAGCTAGAAGTGCTTTGAGGATGCTACCAAGTGTCAATTTGCTCTCACCCCAGTCTATTTCACCTAATGGCCAGTAGGCACTCATTTAACATCCTCCTTAAGTTGTTGTCTCATCTTTCATTTAATAATTAATAAAATATTTAGCATAATTAATTACAATCATCCTTGACCCCACTTGGTCAATAATCACAAACTTTACAATAAAAATAAAATGTAATATATTTTTAACATAAAATGTTTTGTAATTTTGGGTATGTGACACAAATTCTCGATGGGGTTCCTAAAAGCATCAATAGTGTTATTCCAAATAGAACCTACTGATTGGTTTCAATCTGTCATGCCCCCATTCAAATAATACTACTTACAAATAATGTTTCACCAACTTACTAGTTCCCTAGGTTAAGATGGAGACATAAATTTTGTAATAAAGGGGTTATGGGACCCAAAAGGACTTTAGTTTACCATATTCACATTTAAATGGGTCACAAAAATAATAAATGCTAAGAAAATCAGGTGGCATTGGTTCATGAAAACACTTGGAAGCTTGTGGAGCCTTTGGGTGACTAGATTCCCCACACACTTGGAATGATCTTCATCCAAATTATAACACATGGGTAATGTAACATTATTGGAGGGTGGTGTGGTGTCAAATAACATATAATGAGCCAAGGAATTCGAATTAGTAAAGGAGAGTAACTCCCATGGAAGAGGAAGAGAATATAAGACAACATGTTCTACTTTGAAGGAGATTCCTTGCCCTTTATGACAACAAATGATGAAATATTCTATGAAAAGTATGAAAATTCAGACCTGATTGTAGACATATTACAAATCTAACATGACAGAGCTAAAAATAGCCACCAAGCGGTCGAATCTGGGAGTTAGAGGAAGCCATTCGAATTGGGAAACGAATTGGACCATGAAGAGGAAGACAAGTATCATAGGAGTTATTAAACTCGTAAGATGAGTTGGAGGAATCCCATGGAGGGAAATTCGACCTTACGAGGCCTCACAAAATTAATAAAAGGATTTCATGAGGAAGGAGAATAGCTTTGGATCATTTGTTAACTGGCCTTTGGAATTTTGGAGAGCTTTTGCTTGTCCATTACACAGTGAGTGTTCACTCTCCCTGATTGTGAAACAATTTAAAGGGAGTTGGATTCCTTTCCAAGTTGGTTGATGGAGAGGCCATTAAGAACCCTCATTGGAGTTTAATGAAGGAGTTTTATTCATAGGTTGAAGTTCCATACAGTTCGAATTCTCATCTATCTCCCTTGGAGTGGTGCTTGCGCTTTGCTGAGTATATTTGATGCCCGGGATTTGATATATGATGTATAAATCTGTAATCTCATGTCCATATCATATGTAAGTATAAATATCAGAAATGCATGTATGGAAGGCTTGCAATCCCATGCTCTTGAATAACTAGTTTTCTTGGATTTGGCTTCAATTTTGAAGTAGTTTTATACCATAATTGTATGAGGGAAATTATATGAGTTTGATTATGTTGTTACAACAATATATGATTTATTACTCTGTAATTTCATTTCCCTATTCTCTTTGGCTTGAAATCCAAGAAATCCATATGTGAAACGCTTGCAATTCCATGCTATTAAATCACTAGTTTTCTTTTATTTGACTCCCATACTCAATGAGTTGTATACCATAATTGTATGAGGGTATTTCTATGATGTTTAATACTTTTGGGGTATAAATTTTTATTTTTTATATTTTCTCTATATTTCACATATTTATTTGAACCCTTAACCCTACATTTCATATGTCAAAATCAAGCTAGTTATGCAATTTCCCCATAAGCAATTTCCCTGAAAGTGGTCATGCGAATGTTGCACTTTATAATCAGTTTACAGAGATACTAAACATGATTAACTACAGCCCCTTATTTTTTATATTCATCCCCATACTCTTTTATCAATTTTTGGAGGTTCATACTTCACCTGGAAAGCCAAAAGTGTCATCAAACCTTGGGGGTTTTAACATCGATTTCCTAGTGTTTTTGTCCTTCTTTCCCTATGTCCAAAATAAAGTTTAAGAATCAATTGGAAAGTGTATGTGCATTAATATTATTCATTAGGATTCCCTAATAACCCTCAATCTCTTCCACACATAATTTGAAGTAATTTTGGTGCACAATTTGGGTCAACTTGGGTTTCACTAGTCTAAAGCTAGAAATTGGCCAAAGTTGTGCAAACTTAAGTAACATGTCAAAATTAATTTCTGATTCTACCATTCAGTGTATTAGGTATGTTATTATTTTTTAAATCACATAGTACCACTCTATAATAATTTTGGAAAGTTTCGGTGGTGTTTGGAATAAAACCAAGAAGGACTAGTTGACCACATTTTCCTAGTAAATTTGCATTGTTTCTCCTTAACCCCAAACAAGGTTGTAGAAGTATAAAGTTATATACAAAGTGTCCATAAACCACCTTGGCATGTTTTAATACTCACCATAAAATTTCCTTTGAATTCAGAACCATTTGGTGAAATTTGGAACCCTCTAGAGTCATGATTAGTTAAGCTCGAATTTGCTCAAATTGTGAATTTTCTCCAAAATTCCAAGAAGGGAAAATACACAATGAAGCAATAAATAAATAAATTTGATTGGTTGGGAATGTGGTTTAGTAGATAGATTCTATTTAACATAGCATTTAACTATGCATGTGTCGTGTGCCTTCCGTATATGCACTTGACCAAGTCTTAGCCCATCAAATCCCTATGGGTTGAGGAAAGAATTATTAATTAACTAGGTTAAAATTTGTCTAGACCTTAGTTTGTAATAAGTCATAAGTTAATTTTATTTCTTTATTTCCTACGAATAAATTAATTTTTGATATTTTGAATATGAGATGGCTAGGAAGGCGCACTAGGACAAAGGGATAAGGTCTAACACTATGGAAAATTGTAAAAAAGGAAGAAAATATGGAAGGAGGGCATGCCGTAGGAAAAATCAATGCAAAGCAAGCAAGTAGGAAAAACACGGAAAGTATGGATTTTGGGAAGAAAGGAAGGAAACTATGAAAAATCAATAAATTAGGGTAAAATAAGAATAAAATCAAACAAAGCTAGAAAAGAAGGAAAAGCATAAAAAAGACAATGCAAAAGAAGTAAGGCAAGAAAAGAAGGAAAATTCAGAAACAGAGAAAAATAAAAAAAACAATAAATTTCCAATACAAATCATGAGGGAACATTGACCAATTATATATGCTCATGAAGCCTTCTCTTCTATATAATCATGCATTAGTGCACTTATCACATCTTTTGATAGTTTCACTTTTGAATTGAGAGCTCTAAGATTCTCTGACTTGGGAGATGTGCCCCTAGTCACAACTGGGAGTTGTGCCCCTGGTTCTCTTCTAGTGATATTCAAGGATTTATAGAATTCAACCATTAATGGTGGTTTATTTAATTTTTGGAATTTAAATCCATTCAAATTCAAGTTCCTTTGTAGAGAATGGAGAGTCCTTCATTCGAACTCCATAGCATTTCTAGTCTTCTCCCCTTGTTGTGAGTTTTGTGTTGAAAGAGGCCATGTATAACCTTTCTATGAAAGAAATTTTAGCTTCCATTGATGAATATGATGTAATATAAGACTTTTTAATTTATGTCTACAATCCCATCAAGAAAAGTATAATTTTCATGTGTATTTCCTATACTTAGTCTATATCTTGATGAAAAATTGCTAGTTTTTAGTGTAACTTTGATTTGTAAGTTTTTGAGTTATTTTCCCACCCCAGTTTCAAGTCACTTTCTCATTGTTTAATACCCAAACCAATGAAATTTATGTTTCATATGAATTTATCTCTCATAAACAAATTATACAGGAAACATTGGAAAAAAATCACTAATTTAATGAACATAATTTTATTGACAACCACACATGAAAAATTTTAGACAAAATATATTTTGGAAAATTGCCTAGGAAAATACCAACTTGTGGAAAACCTATTTGAGAGAGAGGAAATTTTATTTCTCTTTAAATATGAAATGTACAACAATATTCTAACACTGAAAACCACTTATCTCAACCGCAAGACTACAATATTCAATTATGGAAATTATGTAGCCGTAAATTGTTCATACTCAACAAAATGAATAGCATCAACAACCATGCCAAATTCATCCTATACGAACTGTATGTTCATAGTATGTTCCTCGAATTATGTGCACAAATACATATTCCCTCTCCTTGGTTTGCGTGCCCACTCTTACAACAATAATCTACCTAGAAAATAGTGCCCACTCTGCTTGAAAATCGAGCTAGTCAACTCCATGGGAGAATGTACCTCAAACAATATGGTTCCAAAATTTATTGCTGCTGTAAATGTCCTTGAAATTTATACTAGCTACAGTAAACTCGTACGGACTGTAGGGATGGTGTAGATTGTATGGACTTCCAAAATCCTTCTCCTAAAAAATCGTGCGAGCAACCTTGGAATTCATGCTGCTATACAATATTTCACTTCCTGGGAATGTGTTCCGCAGTCTCTCTCTACTTCTCCTTCTTCTCTTCTCAAGTGTTGGGATATTATAAACCCACTCCATACTTAAGATAAAAATAATTAATCACTTCTGGTTAATGTCCTATCGGCTGGCCTAGATAGTTGGCATCCACTTGAACGAGTTGGTCAACACTTTCCATATATACCCCAAGAGCGTCTTTATCCTCATTATGGTTAGATCCTGCTGACTTTATTGACTTCCAGAATTAGTAACTGTTCCTTCCTGCAAATTATGTCTTTATTTTGCCTTATTCCATCTTCTGAGTGGATAAGATAAAGCTAGTCAACTAGGAAACTGCTATCTTTTGTTTCCAACCCATCCTCCATGATTTTCTCTCCAGATTCCAATATTAGCATGTTTTTCCATCACTCATGACAACCCACTCATTCTTTAGATAATCTATGATGTCCTTGATAGAGTTGGAAAGTGCTTTAGTCACTTATGGGGGTTTATAATATTTACTAAGCTTGATTTATGATCTAGCATCAATTGTCTTCTAGCAACTCAATTTTCCTTTATAAGGATGTATTACTATTGTAATAATCGTCCATTCATTTGATTAATAATACTTGGAAATATATTGGATCACTTCTCTTGTATTCAGTCTCTTTATTCTTCTCTCTATTTTCCTTGTGCATTCTTGTTTGAATTGTCTTGTAGTTAGATATACATCTCATGCTTCTTCTTAGCATCAAGCCTCTATTTCTTCATAGCATCAGAGATGTTATTTCTACATCAAGGACTTAACTTGATCTCTCAAATTTTCTCTCCAACTCTCTCGGTGAGTGAAAATGAGGAATGGGCGCCTTTTTTATTGTTTCCCTTGTCTTTTCAGTTCATATTCCCCAGGTAATTGAAAGGACACTAGATCAAGGGCCCACAGTTAATCTAGTTTTTTCTCATCAATGGATGGGAAAAATCACTTTTCTCTCCATTAAATATTTTCTCTCTCAACTACACTTGAATTTATTTAAAAAGTCACTGTATTCTCTAAAGTGCATTAATTACTCATCTCAAGTAATTAATACAAGTTTCAAGTAACTTGTCCCCTTTTAAATACTAACACACAATGCCACTAGGGGAACACTTCCCTAGGTAGAAAAATTCAACACTCCCTCTTACCTAGGAATTTGTTCTCCCTCACTCCCAACTTATCCTTAAAGAAGATAAACTGCTTCTCCACAAAAGTTGGTAATATGCTCATGTGCTTCTCACACAATATAATAATTCCCACCCTTTCTAAACTCCTCTTTATAAAAATGAAATTTAATGTCCCTTCATGTTAGGAATCATCGCATGAAGTACATACTCAGCTGCAACACTCACCACTTCTGCTTCCTGCGGGAATTCCTTTTGGCTTGTCCTCCTCTAGAATCACACTTCAGTCTCATGTTGTTTGTTCTAGAAGCTCCCTCTGTCTTTGGAATATGTCCCTATACAGAACCTGTACTTTTCACTAGTGCCACATGTCAAGAAGTCTCATCTTTCTCATCCATTAGTGATAAGTCATACCCGTTGGCTCCCCTTCCAAGACTAGAAGAAGTAGCCTCTCGCGTACTCCCTTGAATCGATGACTAGATAGTTGATACCACTGCAGTATTCAAAGAATCCCGCTCTCCCCTCTGAACTAAGGATTGAATACTCAGCACCACATCAATCGTTAGATATTCATGCTCTCCATTGGTCTCATGATCTAATCTTGTCATCCACCTAGATCCTCCATATGTAGGCTAACCACGCACCACATACTCTCCATCTCTCGGATGACCAATCAACATTGGATAAACTAGATCCACTCCCACTGGGTAGATAAATATGTGTTCACTCTTGAAAACTACAACATACTGTGCACCCTCTAAGGCTAGAATGGATATTCTTCTATATCTCATTCCTGGAACAAAGAGCACTCATGATACCTCTAGAAGCTCTCTAAAATCTAGTTGGAAATGTACTCATCCCATCTCCCTGAATCCATAAACTGTGTCCTCTCCATCCTGTACAATCCACTCTAGAATAGTCTCTAGATTGAGGAATGCATATCGCATCCCAGTCATATTCTCACAATACACACTCTCATCTATCCATTTCCCTGCATCCACATGTCTACTACTGCTACAAATCGAAACAACTGTGACAAGAGATGATTATTTCTCAAACTTTGCAGCGTAAGTGTTGATTTTTGATGTAGCTGCAACATGCTCCTCCTTCTGCTTCTTTCCCCTCTTCTTATTCGGACATTGGCCAACATAATTGCCAAATACATTGCATGCATAACACATGTATCTACTTAGGTCCTTATTTTGTTCACCTCTTTTCTACTTATCCCCTCCCGTAGGGCCCTTCTTGGAATTATTGCTTGTAGATGACAAGGAAACATTATATTCTTCCTCCTTGTATTTTGATGATATACCTTGCACAATCCCTCTTGGGGTCTCCTCCTTCTTTAAATCATCCCACAGTCTATCCTTAGAATGCAAGTTCTCCCTGGAAACTATAGCCTCCACGAAAATAGTCCATGACTTTTCCATGCCATTCACAGTTGTCCTCACTAGCTCACTGTCATCTACCTTATCCCCAACTACTGCAAGCTCGTCTCTCACCTGAGATATCCTAGTAAGGTAAGAAGCTACATTTTCAGATGTAGTCATCCTTATAAGCTTCATCTTCTCTTGGAGTACCATTTTTTTATTCTCATTGGAGCTCTGGTATAAGCTAGTCAAAGCATCCCACATCTTATATGCATGATCTTTGCTTGAAATATGTGGGATAACATGGTCTTTAACTACATCTAGAATGATCCTTCTAGCTTTTATATCCTTTTTATTGAAGGTATCAAGTGCTTGTGCATCGGTGGAAGTAGGAAATTGAATTGGATTCGCTTGTGTACTATGAACCACTTCATCCCAAAGTTCATTTTCTTCCAATATAAGCACTATCATATCCTTCCATTGGATAAAATAACCATCCTCGTGTAGCATATCCTCCAACCTTAATGCAATGGCCATTGAAATGCAAATTCAAAATCCAACAAAGGTTGCTCACTAACAAAATAAGACCCACTTATTTTTTGAAATTTTCAATACCCAAATCTTCCCTCTCAACTTTGATACCATTTAATATTTTTAGTGATTTTACCACCCTAGTTTCAAGCCACTTTCTCATTGTTTAATACCAAACCCAATGGCATTTCTGTTGCATATGAATTGATTTCTGATAAATAAATTGTATAGGAAACGCTGGAAAAAAATCACTAATTTAATGAACAAAATTTTAATGGCAACCACACATGAAATATTTCAGACACAAGATATTTTGGAAAATTTCTGAGGCAAAACCCCAACTTGGGGAAAACCTGTTTGAGAGAGAGGAAACTGTATTTCTCTTTAAATATGAAATGTAAAACAATATTATAACAGTGAAAACCACTTATCTCAACCCCAAGAAGACAATCTTCAATTCTGTAAATTTTGTAGTTGTAAATTGATCATACTCAACCAAATGAACAACATAGAAAATTATGCAAAAATTATTTTTATATGGCCTTCCTGCTCACAGTATGTTCCTCGAATTATGTGCACAAATAAATCTCCCCTCTCTTTGGTTTGCATGCCCACTGTTGCAACAACAATTTTCCTGGAAAATAGTTCCCACTCTACTTGAGCTAGTCAACTGCTTGGGAGAATGTACCTCAAACAATACTGTTCCAGAATTTATTTATGTTGTAAATGTTCTTGAAATTCATGTCATCTACAGTAAATTGTATGGACTATATGTACTATACAGAATCGTACAAATTGTACATATGGTACAGAATGTATGGATGGTGCAGACTATATGGAATATCAAAATCCCACTCCTTGAAAATCGTGCCAATGTCCTTGGAATTTGTGTTGTTATACTTTCACCTTGATTTTCATGTTGATGTACAATATTTCACCACCTATAAATGTGTGCTACAGTCTCTCTCTCTGCTACTCCTTCTCCTCTTCTCAAGGACTTGACTTTCTCTCTCAAATTTTCTCTCCAATTCTTTTGGTGATTGAAAAAGAGGAATCAATGCATTTTTTATTATTTACCTTGTCTTTTCATTTCACCTTCTTGAGGTAGCTGAAAGAACACTAGATCAAGGACCCACTTTTAATCTAGTGTTTTCTTATCAATGGATGATAAAAATCACTTTTTTCTCAATTAAATATTTTCTCTCTCAACTACACTTGAATTTATTTAAAAATTCACTTTATTCTCTAAAGTGCATTAATTATTCATCTCATGTAATTAATACAAGGGTCATGTAACTTGTCCCCTTTCAGTGACTAAGGAACACAGTCAATAGGGGAACACTTCCGTAGGTACAAAAATTCAACATGATTAACAAACTTATGCAAGACGAATTTGAGTTATTTCAGTTGTTGATGTTATTGTGACATGTTAATGAACATAATCCATGCCTGAACTTGAGAATCCATAGCTTATATATATTGTTTGATGGCCTTGAATTAATTCTTATTGTGCAGTCCTGAATGCCATTATTATTTGTGTGATATCTTAATCTTGCAAAAAAATTTCTAGACCCGTACATTTGATTTTCATTTGACTTATGGCAGTAAATTGAAGTTCCGTAAGCCACCCTAAGTCGAATTCCCCCACCCTTGGTTCTTAGGAAGTGCCAAGTAAAGGTTATGTTGCATATGATGGGGTGCCCATGAGCATTGGAGTAGAATTCAGACTCATTGATGTTCGAAACAAAAATGGTCCTGATACATTGTGCAAAGGATCCTAATATTGCACAACCCTCTCCCCTTTCATGGTTTGGAATTACCTTATTGATCCTCTTGTTCAGGTGACCAGTAAAAGCCCCTTTGTCTTCATTGTTTGTTGTGAATTTTCGGGAGAAGTTAGTTAAGGACCAATATGATCTGATTGATTCATTACAACATGGACCATTGTAAGGAAAATTATTTCTTATTTAAATTAATACCCTTTATATGTAATCCATTTTCATTACATGGAAAATCGTTGAAGTTGTCCAAAAGCATGTTCCAATATCAATCCCATAGTAGATGAGTATTAAGTTATTAGTCAGCTTTGTTAGTCATATTTGAGAAACTAGGAGGTTCTTAGGATATGCACCCAATTAAAATCCATATGTTGTTGAGGAAATTGAAGTATCCTGTATTAAAATTAATCCAATTGTGTAGATGTTCTAGAGGATCTCCATGAAGAGTGTAATGTGCATATTGCACTAATACTTTTCAATGGGTTGTATGGTAAGTTTTCCTTGTGAGTATTTCGGTCTACGTTAATTAATGCAAATATAAAATTTCACCTCACACCAAAGGTTTTCTAAATCTAATATTCACACACTTTTAGCATTGCTGTCAATTTCAAATATTAATTTACAACAACAAACAATAGATGATATTTTATTATTTATTATTTATCTTCTCTATCTAGTCCTGACAGGTCATATGTTTGATTTTCGTGGACATCCACTTTGCATTTTTTAGTACTCTTCTCTCTTTTTAACAATAGGTCATGGGTTCAATTCATGTTGGCCCTATAAATTTTTGGTACGTTTTGGGAAAATAGTTTTGATGTGAATAAGGTTAAAGTGAAGTGGTCCGCCGAAGTAGGGTCGACTCCGATGAAGAGGCGAAGAAATGAGGAAGATGGGTGTTTTTGAAACTGTCAATGCAAAGTTAGTTAGGAAATGGTTACAATTTTTGTCCACTTGTAGTTATGAGTTTAAGTAGAGGGTACATGGATGAGGGATACCAAAAATCCCATATGTATGTAATGGGTTGGGAATTTTGGGGTGACTTAGCTACGAACCTATTTACTTATAGAGAGTTTATGAGTATTTGTGTCGAAGTTATGTGCTATGGATAAAATATGTTGTGAAGATGTTGTATGAGAGATAGACACAAGGAAATGTAAAGATATGTTGGTTGTGTGTGCATATCCATTGTAAATAGAGATAAAAGAATGTATGCAAGTTGTGTGCATAGAAATGAAGTATTTATTTACTACAAAACAATAACAAGAAAAGTGCTTCTGTGGTTTTATCCCATATTGGGTTTCCATGTAAAATCATGGTGTTAAATGTGTTTGAATGATGTTATGATGTGTTGTGTTACTTTTTTTCATTATGCATAATAATGAATGAATTTTGTTTGATGAGGAAGTTATGAATGATATGAACACTACATAGTTAATGAATATATGTCGTAGCTAGTTAAGTTCTATGTGTGGAATATTTATGATCCGTTTAAGTTGATGATATTTCAAATCTCTGTTATGGTGAGTATTATGGATGTTGGATTTATCCCCTTCTCTACTGCAGAAACCCAGTTCCTGTTGTTCCCATAGGTACCTGAGGTGAGACTTCATCTTCTTTGAAGGTGATTCTGAAAGGGCCAAACCTTTTGGGCCGGTATCTTGAGGCTTTTTGGTAAGTTAGTGAAGTGAACCTAGGTCAAGTAGAATTGGGAAAACAAATGGTTCCATTGTTGGGACTTCGATCTAAGTTGAAGGGGTATGTGGAATCCATCCAAGCTAGAGATAGAGGATTGGTTCAACTAGAAGCTGAGGGAATTTGCTCAAAAACATAATAAGGAGTTGCGACTTAATAGGAAGAGCGGTTAGGTAAGTATGTTTATTCATACATTCACGAAATTTTCTTTTGTTGAGTTCCTTAGTTTACTTACTGAGTTGTTTTCAAGGTTAAACTTCCAAAATAGAAGTTTTCAAGGGATTGAGCATAGAGTTTGTACACCTGAGTTGATACAAACCCTTAAAAGTGTTTATAACAATAAGATATCTCATGTTGTTGATTACTAGTTGGATAGTGTTTTAGAGGGGTACATTAATGAGTTTGTTGTAGACACTAGCAAGTCCTAAAACATAGCAGAAGAAGAGTTTTTCATGAGACCGTGAGGTAAGTACCTAAAGTATTTAAATTTGTGGATTAAAATGTTGCTTTGTAAAAAAGGGATTTTGAGGATGAAACATGAGGAGTAAATAATTTTTTTGTAGTGGATCAAGGTGCTGGGAAGAGGACAGTCTAGTAGGATGTATGGAATGAGCTGAGATGTTAAAGGGAGAAGAGAGTGATATGGATGAAGAGTGTGTTTTCCTTCAACGTGGGAGAATATTTTGGTCAAGCAAGAGGAGAACTGCAATGATGAGAGATGGTTGCAGTGTGACTCAAGGATGGGACTACAAATCGGTACCACAACTGGAAGAGGACTCCTATGATAGAGATGAGGATGAAGATGAATATTACCAACTTATTTAAGAAGAAGAACCTTCAGATCCATCTCAAACCATATCCTGTGACATATCCACAGCCCCACATACATCTCCAAAAATTGAGGTAAGACATAGTAGTTCATTATAGTCTTTTCAAGAAAGTAACAATAGTGGTAGTATCCAAAATAATGCTTCGACTAGTAATAAAGTTCCAAGTGTCAGTCCTTTAATATCAAGGCAGTCAATACCCCATAGGATCAAAACAACTGGGGATGATATTGTTAAAGAAATGTAACCTCGAAAGATATTATATTTTGTATTATTATTATTATTACCCCTTTTGGATATGTTGTTCCTTCGATTAGGGATTTCATTGATGTATTTGGATATGTAAATTCTTGAGGTAAAACCTCCATTGTAAGTTGAGTAAGTAGTACCCACAAAAGTATTATTAAAATGTATTTTTGAGTCTTCCAAGGAAGGTTGACCTTGTTGGGTTATTAGGCCTCTCGGTTGATTAGTATAAATAGTATATGTGCCTCCCTCATTTGGAAAAGTAGAGTACTCAAGCAAGTTTTCTATAAAGAGGAGAAAGAATCCACCTTAGGAGGAGGAAGCTATCTAGTATTATTCTTTGGGTCTTGCATTGTACTTGGTTGAAGTCTATATCGAGGAATTTTTTTGGGGTTTTCTTCCCCGCCTAGGCTTCCCAAGATAAATATTTTTGTTCTCTTCTTGTTTTGTTGTTCTTTTTATTCTTTCAGTGATCCCTTTTTTTTGGTATAACAACATTTAAAATATTAACATGGTATCAGATCCAACCTAAAAGAAGACATTGTGCAACAATTTTCCCATAGTACAATAAGCTAGGGATCACTATTTCGGAAACATCCTTCTACATATCAGTCGGAAAAGAAGAACCATTCAAATTTCCCTAGGAGAGTGCATCTTTCTGTCAAAGCAGTTTTGAATTCTGTGGATTTTCATTTTTTGACCTATCACTACTACCGAGAGAGACTAGGGCATCATATTTTTCAAGGTTCCATCCACATATTTGAGAAAATAAATATACAATATATCTCACCTTAGGGAGGCACATATTTCCTCCAATCATATCTACAAGTGATCTCAGTTGGAAATTAGGGTTTTCCAGTCAAACACTAGCTCATCCTAAAGTAGATTCTAGAAGCAGTCCTCAACTTGGTATGTTCTATCTCCTATATTTCCATTTGAGGATCTTGTTCATTAAATATGACAAACAATACCAAGCTTGATGAAAATATTGAGGGAGCATAGAACTTCAGAGCATGTAAGTACAGAGTCATGTCCATCCTTGAAGAACGTGATCTAGAAGGCTATATCAAATATGAGGTCAAGGAACCAAATGGAGACGAGTAAAATGCCAAGCACAAGAAGGATATGATGAAATCCAATAGGATCATAGTTGATTCTATTAAGGATCATTTGATCCCATTGGTGTATTCAAAGAATACTCCAAAGGAAATGTCTGATGCAATAACTAGTATGTTTAAAGGCAAGAACACTAACAGAAGAATGACCTTAAGAAACCAACTCAATGGTGTGAATGTATAGAAGACAAAATCTATTCAATCATACTTCTCAAGAGTATATCAAGGAAAATAACAATTAGAATCCATTAGTGACATGGTGGAAGAAGTAGAAGTGGTGATGACCACCCTAAATATTCTCCCGAGAGAATGGGATTCCTTCATTAGAGGAATATGTGCTAGAATAAAGTTAACTATTTTCAACAAACTATGGGAAGAATGTGTAAAAGAAGAAGGAAGGATAACAAATAGATAAGAGAATCTAAATGATAATGATAATGATAGAGAAGAGAAGCTAAATGATAATGAAGCTAAACAATGCATGTAAAAAGCTAGTTACAGTAGCTTTACAGCCATTCACCTCACCGCCTACTAGATTATGTTTCCCATGTTGTTTCGTTGCAATGCACTTCAGTCTCTTAGGCCTACTTTTATTCTTTTGTCATTTCAATTTATAACATACATTACCATGCTTGTTGTAGTACACTTCAGTGTCTTAGGCCTAATTTTATTATTTCCATTTCAATTTATATCATACATTACCATGCTCGTTGCAGTGCACTTCGGTATTTTAGGCCTATTTTTATTCTTTTATCATTTAAATTTATATCATACATTACTATGCTTTTATTCACACTTGGTTAGACTTAGGAAATCATAACAATAATTACAATGTTTATTCGCAGAGGGTTTACCTTCATCCCTTCTCTAGAAACTGGTTCATAGATACACTAACATCTTTGTATTTCAATTATAAAAAACAAAATAAGGGGTCTAAAGGGCATTACACTTTTCCTCGTAAATCAGTCCTCCTTTTTTTCATATTTTCACAATCTTCGTCATTGGTTATTTTTTATACGTAGACTGTTTATATTATTATTCTTCAAGCCAATCTTATGGGTTGGTCTCAGAAAGAGTCACATTAACATATCTACTATGTCTTTTACTAGAGGAGTTGTACTAAAAAGAGGTTCATTTCAACAAATTATAAAAGTATGGGTGCACCATTTTGGAGTAAAAAAATATAAATCACATATTATATTGTGATTTATATTTTTTTGCACTATTTATTATTTTATGGTGCTTTGCACCACTTGTTATTTTATGGTGCTTTGCATCATAAATAAGTTTGTATATATTAAAAAAATAATATTAATGATAATAATTTTGGTGTTTTGTACCAAAAGGTCTCAATCCATGTTAAATTGGTTTTGGTGATTTGCCTCACAAAATCTAATTCCACCTAGGATTGGTTTTAGTGGTTTGCACCATACACTATGGAATGTTCCATAGTCATTCAACACCAAAATCAATCTTTTTACAAACACCACCACCATAAATCTTAGCACCACTTGTATAAAAAAAACACATATATAGATAGATAGGTGAATATTAAATATGAAACATATAATTTACTATTAAAATGTGTAAATTTTGGTGAATATTTTGATTAAAAAAAACATATTATATATATATATATATATATATAATACTAGAAATAACCAAATAATGAATTTATTTTTTGAAAAAAATCCAAAAACTAACTAATTAACTAATATTCACCCCTAAAAATTACCTTAATACCCCTCCTTTAAGAAATAAGCCAAAATACATTTTAAAGATTCAACAAAATGGTTATTAAGTGAACAACAATTTCTTTTAAATACAAAACCCTAATAACTAGATCTCAAATTGGCAATTCACTCTTATATCTTATATAATTACATGGCTTTCCTATTAGGTTGTCCTTTATGTATTTATTATACACTAACTATGGTGTGTTTAAAAACCATACATAACACCATAACACCTTCGTATGGTATAATTTTTTAAATAATGCTTTCATGCCAATGTTAAATTCACTTTTCAGAAGACTTAATGTTAAATTCACATTTAACTACATTCATATATATAATGACTCTAAAAGTAATCAAATGATTTCTTTCATTTGAATGTTAAATTCGCATTAAAATACATTCATATATAATAGCTCTGAAAGGTAATCAAATGATTGCTTTCATTTTAATGTTAAATTCGCATTAAAATACATTCATATGTAATGGCTTTAAAGGTAATCAAATGATTGCATCATATATAATGGCCCTAAATGTAATCAAATGATTGCTTTCAATTAGATCCTAGTGAAACTTATACGGATCTAATGATTATTATTAATTTTTATTTAATCTTTAATTAATTTTTAAGAAAAAAATCATTTTTATGTAAATATTTGTAATAATAGTCTTATAAAATATTATACCATTTAGTGATTATTATTAATTTTAATTTAATTATTAATTAATATTTTTGAGAAAAAACTCATTTTTTGGTAAATATTTGTAATAATAATTTTATAAAGTTGTATTTCTCTTGTCTTAATCTATAATGATTCTTTTTCATAGTTAATTATTAGGTACTTGTAATAATATATAGGATAATTATTTAGATTCACTTAGGTTTTAATAAAAATTATTTTTTAAATAAATAAATTATTAAATTTTGTTATTGAGTGACTTATTAATAATAAGTTGTTCAACATTTTACTAAAGTTTGACTTTATCTTTAATTTAGGATGAAACTTATAAGTATTACGCCATTAATTAAACATCAATAGTTCACTTTACTTCCATGTCATCATCAAAGGATTCTCATAGTTTTCCAACCATTCACCTCACCCCCTAGTGGATCATGTTGCCCATGTTGTTTTGTTGCAATGCACGCCTAGTGTATTTTGGTGCCATGTTGTTTAGTTGTGGTACTTTTATTCTTTTGTCATTTCCATTTATATCAGACATTACCTTTTAAACCTACTTTTTTTTCTTTTCATTTCAATTTATATCATATTGACTAGAAAATGGTTCATAGATACAACAAGAGCCACGACGTGGCAATGTCCCCGCTATTGTTAATAGTTATTGCTATAAGACAAATAAATTTAAATATGAGAGTTAATTATTAAAAAAAACTGAAACTTTGAACACACATTTACAAAACCCTTATAGTTAAATTTTTCAAAGGCTTCTAAGACTACACAAAGAATCAAGGGCTTTGAGAGAACCCTTGGAGAGAACCCTCCTTGCTTTACTGTAACCATGACTAGTATTAGCATGGAAATTAAAACAAGAATTATTGAATGTAAATAAACGATAAACCTCATGATATAGTAGTTGTACTTGCGCAAAAGACTCCAAATAGTCGGTTTCAATATTCATCGTTTCTCTAGACTCCAAATAGTCAGTTTCGATATTGATCGTTTCTCTAGACTCCAAACAGTCGGTTTCCATATCCATCATTTCTCTTATCAGAGAAAGGAAAAAGACTAAAAACCTTAGCCTAGGACTCCTCGATCTTACATGAAGAGTCCGACCAAATGAAAAATGGCTAGGAAGAATCAGCATTAAGAATTCTCTATTCTAAACTAGTTATATATGGATTTATAATTAAATTTGGTGAAAAAATCTAGCTTCACCAACGCCATTTATATATATCTAGGATTTATAATTAAATTTGGTGAAAAACTCTCGCTCTTCACCAATGCCATTCATATATATAAGATTTATAAATTAATATAGACTATGGTCCATTAAATGAGCCAATGAGCCAGGTCCCAAGATGAGTTTGACGACTAAAGGTCATATCACCCCAACTTTTCACCCTAAGCATGCTGCGACAGTATGCAAGAAAATGTATACCTGAACTGACTTTTTGGTTTTTTAAACTAGTACCATGGTTTATAACTTTATCCTACAGGTTTCCATAGTAAAATTTCATGTCTTTTTTGGGAATAAATAAGCAACTATATCACCATACAGTTTACGAGTGAGTGCATGTAAATATATACACACCTATATGAACAAAAGAGGCAAATCTTGTAGCTTCTGAGCTCCATACTCCTGCAAAATGAGTTGGGAAAACGCAGGATTTGGATACCCAATATCTGGTAGCTGAGTCAATGTTAGCTCACTCGTGGCAGCAGTGAAAAGTGCTCCTTCACCATTACAGTCGATTTCAAGCCGACCCTCTTCGGAATTGAGAGCGAGTCTCCCTGCTGTGTAGTCATAGGGAACCAGCAATTTTCTCAGAGCGCTGGCAACTATCTCAGTGACGTCGTCCCGGCCTCCTAATTTACCAAAGAAATGGAGGGTCTCCACCGTAAACACCAAATTCTAGTCGAAGTTAGAGAGGAACAAGAATCTTCTTTCTGTTTCTTCACCAGGAAACAAAAGGAACGACTTTTGCACTTTGATTTTGAGATCTAAAACTAGATCCCCTGATCCTATTTCCTCCATTGAAATGCAAAATGTAGAATGCCGAGATGCTCAGCGATCTGAGATTCGACTTTCTTGCCAGAATTATTAATAGCTAGGCTGCGCGTCCCAAGGCCTCCTACTCTACTATTTTCAATGTTTCATTGAAAAGTGAATATGAAATGTTTCATTCATTAACATCTGGTCGTTGATTATATTTAGGTGTCTAACTGCCCATATTCATGGAATCCAAAGCACAGATAAGGTTTCTGCAATCCATTAAATGGCTCATGATGGTTTAGTTTAATTGTAAATGCATTTTATGGGCATTGCTTCACTAGTACGTATTGGAAAATGGATAATTTCGTAGAATCGTCCACGTAACTATTTTTCCAAATGGGACACAGATTGAGGTAGGCAGGTAGCACAAGTCGATCCTTCCAAGAGACTTGGATTCATCGACATTCCCAGTCATGGGAAAAAAACAAAATTTGTTCATACACCTTGGAACTAGAGATTAAAAACTGGACATGAAGCAGTAAACGCATCTATACAATGAGATCGAACAAACACTTAAATTCAATTCTGTTTACATGGGGAATTGCACGGTGGAATTCATGGCCAAATTGCTAGTGACAGAGATGGCAGAACAATCAGAGCATTGGACAGAACAATGCGAAAAAGGAAAAGTTTTTAACTGTGCGTTATGTTGCAAGCATAGACACGTATGTGTCCACACTGTAGTATTATTTTTGACTTGTTTGTGATGGCAGTTTGTACAATTACTGTGATTGTGCATGATGTATATATTACAATGCTCAATTGACACTTTACATGTTGACTGTGGTACTGTCTTGGTAATCTCTTCTTCTGACAATTTCTATTGTGAAAAAATTCTCTCTAAAAGTAATGATTTTGGACTGGTGTACACAATATTGCTTGAATGCATCAAATCAGCTTTTACTTTGTATGCATGATGGCACAGGCAGCTCAGGAATGTATTTGAATGTCTGTATTAAGCATGTAAAATTTGAGATGCAAGTAATTATCAAAATGTTCTATAAAACTTTCTTTAACAAAATTCAATTCAATACAAGCAGTATTCATACCCAACTACAACGGAATTGGAGAGATGCTAATTGGTAAGCGTGATTAAGATATTATGAATATTCTCATATTTTGTTAAATGCATCAGACATGGAGATCAATTCGTTTGGGTTACTCCAAATTTTAAACTCTTTTAGGCACATATCCAAAATCTTTACAGCGTTTAGTTTGAATTTGGCTTAGTTACCTGACCAAGCCCCATACTGACCACAATCCAGATAGATAGCCACCTTTTTCTCATGCCGACCACAATCCAGACAGATAGCCACCGTTTGCTCATTAATCTGAAAATTTCACTTTGTTAAATTGGGACCACTCTACCAGTTCTAAGTTTTCTTGTAAACATCTAAGGTCAATGTTTTTTTTTACCATGGGAACACCAAGCTCTCGAGGGTATATCCAACAACTTGCAGGTCAGATATACTAGTAACTTATCACTCAGCAAGGGTCGAGATGTTTGGAAGACCATCAAGGGCAAAGACATTTGGAAGACCATCTGGGTGAGCCTCTATCTCAGAGATAGCATACCCCCCACTGCTGCCACCTCTGTGAAAAAGGAGCAGGACGCAGGAAGCGTGTGAGAAAAAACCTTTCATTGCTCTGCATTCCACTAATAATCCATCCATAGTTGCTTCCTCCAAATTCTCATCCTTTTCATGTAAACATTTGTTTCCATAAAAAAAAACAAAAGATAATACCACTTTTAGCTTTGGAGTCAATGTTCACACAAAATGTGCCCAATGTTCTACAGAAAACAGCATCACTTTTTTCTTTCATGATCTTCCCATGCATGCAATGTTGTAACTGGTGAGGAAACAGTGTTGGATACAGTGATATATCTCTTGAAGTTGAAGATGACACAAAATTGTTGGCATGAATGTTGGGGGTTGATGGCTCACCTATTGTTCACTGTTTTCTTGCACTGCACTACTATTTCCATGGTGATCCCTCCTCTCATAGACATTACAATGTCTGCTCTCTGCCCTGGCGTTGAACAATGCATTCCAGTTATATACCTCACTTCTTTCTGTTCATGGGAACTTAATCTACATGTCTTGTGTGATTCTTTACACATCTTGCATTAGACGAGTTGAAGAGAGGCTGAGAATTTGAAGTTTGATGATGGGTTTTTGAATTTTTCTATGGTGGAATGGAAATGGCTTGAAAAATATGCATGACTCTTAAACCTAGAGCTGGCTTGAAATGGCTGGTGCTCCACGTAGAGCTGTTGACACAAATCAGGGAAGAGGAAGCCTGTCAGAACATGTTATATAGAATATATCCAAACAACTATGACACCAAAAGAAAAAGGTTGAAAAAGGAGATTTTATTGTAAGCAACAAGATAGAGATAAGAGCAATTCTAAGAATTCACGAGATAGGTATTGTTTCACAGCCATCACAAAAGGATAGTGTTCAATATTCACCTGTAGTGCAGCATTTAATTTAATGTCAAGGGGTGGATGTGAACCGTTGGATCTTATCTAAGACTATGTCAGTTTGCTTTGGCAGACATTGAACTTGATTGCTTGTTTCATACGCAAACTAAGAATCATAAATGCAAGGATCAGAAGAGTAATTAAGATTCATAAATGCAAAGATCAAAAGAATAAACAATCGATTCCTTCGTCAGTTATTAGTAAAAGCCGGGACCTATTTGGCTTAGAAATGCCTGAGAGATGATTGAATATCAAGGACATACTCTTTTCTTCTGAAAAAAAAAACTTATGCAACTTTATCCATCACACTTTCAATCCCTTCATGTTTTGTTTTACATGTAATGTTTTGTTTAACTCAACTTTAACAATAGTGTGAATATTTTACATGTAAAATATTGTGAGAATCCCCCATAACTTTATTTCTCTCAACCTCATCCTAAGCCCAGTGTCAAAAAACATATCCTTTTTAGCATTAATGATTGGAACAACATTTTTTATGCATGTGTTGGAAAATTATCCAAAAGGTAGTGTAGTTCTTGTTATAGTCAAACTTATGCATTATGGATTATGCTCTAAGTGTTCCCACTTTCACATACATTTTTGCTTGGTTTGATTATAAGGTATACATGTTATCACTTTTTATTAAAATTAAAACATATACATATCTAGTGGTTAATCCATTATAAACATTGTAAAATATATATATTGTAAACAATTTGAAAATGAATGAATAGTCATTCCCCTTTTCTCAATTGCATGCAGCTTTATCTATCACACTCTTTCAATGCCTTCATGTTTTGTTTAGCTCAACTTTAACAATAGTGTGAATATTTTACATACAAAATATTTTGAGAATCCCCATAACTTTATTTCTCTCTACCCCATCCCAAGCCCAATCTCAAAAAATATATATTTTTTAGCTTTAATGACCAAAACAACAATTTAGATGCATGTGTTGGAAAACTATCCAAAAAGTAGTGTAATTCTTGTTATAATCAAACTTATGCATTATGGATTATGCTATAAGTGTTACCACTTTCACATACATTTTTGCATGGTTTGATTATAAGGTATACATGTCATCACTTTTTATTAAAATTAAAACATATACATATCTAATGGTCACATGGCAGGCAGGTATTACGGACCAAATGCAGACAGGGCCTGGACTCAGAGATGGCACAACGAAGTGTGAATCTAGAGTCTCTGGTGCATCTTCTAGCCTAATCCTTCTAGATGTAGAAGGGGCCGAGTTGATTGGAACCGCAAACTTATTTCACAGGTGAAGCCCTTGATGTTAGAGGCATTAGGCATCTGGAATCAGAGGAACTGGGGCTGCTTCTATATGTCGAGGATTGCAGGTGTTGGAGGGCACTGAGATTTGGAATGCAGTGGCTGAAATTCTGAGGAGTCTGCATTGAATAAAACGATCTAATTGAAGTATTCCTAGACCCAAATGCAGAATTTCTTCAATCGATCAATGGTAGCCTTAAATTGCAGCATTTTGATCTCCGCTTGAAGTGTCAGAGTCATGAAGCCATTCGTCTTCGTCTCGTTGGTGCTCATCCAAATGAATTAAGATCTTTTGTCTTTAACTTCTAGTGATTTGCAACCTCAGTGGAGGAAGCTTGCTGATGTCCATGATCACAGTATTAATATTCATGGAATAGTTGGGCAAATGGCATATTTCAGTCTTCTTGTTTACCACATTATAGGACTCCCTAGGGAGTCATGATGGCTGTGTCGAAGTAATACGAGGGTCCAAAGATTGTTGTAGGGTTGTCTGGGGAAAAATCGAGCGTATGAAAAGCAAGAAAGGAGGTGGGGCAGGAGGCTGACGGGACTGAAACCTCGGCACTAATTCTGAGTGCCCATACCGCTGGGATTATCTTTCTGAGCAGGCAGCTTCCTCCTCTGCTTCGGGGAAAATCTGCCTGTCTCATCCTTACAGAGATTTGCCAAAATTCTAGCAATAGTAATCTGCTCTCTCTCTTAATTGCTCTCCCTGTCACAGGAAAAAGAGCACAACCCACTCAACTGTGATACTGCATGCCCACTAAATTCATTACCCAATACACAAAAAACCACTATCAAAATTCATGCCCACCATATACCAATTGCACAAAAGCAACACTATTAAAATTCATGCCCACTAATATTACCCAATACACAATATCAAAACCCAAAACAATGGAGAAACAACACCCAATACTGTGGATTAAAAAGAAACCCTAAAACCTGCCAGCACCAATGGCATAAATTAGGATTTGATCATGCTGGGTATCTACATACATTGCTTGAGAGCCGACCAGGAAGCCATTGCAGCATTCTTCTCTGCTTGCTTCTTCGTCTTGGTAGTCTCCTTGTAGAATCTCATTCCAGCAAGGTCCACACTGTATTTAAAAACAGGCAAATGCCCAGACCCTGAATGGATTGTAGTAGCATGAAAACTAATGATATTTTTTAGAAATCTATCTGAGCATTTATGAGGTGGAACCCCACAACACAAAACAGCAAAAACTCTGATGAAAATTAGCTAAAATATTTCTCCAAACCCTGGTAACCATTAAGACCAAGTGGGTATTCAAATTAACCCTCCAAAACTCCAAATTTCAAAAGCCCAGGTGAAAGTCTATAGGCATTTGACTGATTCACAGACAAAAATCATGGTTAAAGCTTGACTCCTCAGATCCTTCATCCAGTCCTAAAAGTACGGAACACGAAAGAGAATGAGAATATGAAGATACCAAGCAGTTATTAGTAAAAGCCGGGACCTATTTAGCTTAGAAATGCCCGAGAGATGATTGAATATGACTTCTGAGTAAGATGGACTGAATCGAAGAATACATATTTGGAGGCATCACTGCATGCGAATGGTGTCGCCTTGTTGCAGAGATAAGCAGATTCGTCACCAGTGGCACAGCAAGGTCGTCCAGTAACTTCAAACCCTGCAAAATGAACCCCCTCAAATCTGATCATATGGAAAAATTCTTTGCAACTTCATAAAACAATAAAACTGAACCATACCATATTTGGCTGGATGTTGTATAGCGTCTAAGACAATGCCATAATAGTTGAGAGAAATAACTTTGAGTCCAGTGAGCTCTGGTTTCAACGATGGATATAAGTTTGGCGTTGAATTCAGCTGCAGCCGTGTTTAATTCCTCTACGCATTCCCTCCCTTCTTTCATTCTCAGCATTTTTTGAAATGGTAGACAACCTAAAGGAGGAAGGTTTATTATCCCAATCCTACGCACATCTAAACTATACAGCTCCTGCAACAATAATTCCAATATAATTATATGGAATATCCAGTGGCAATTGTTTGGATTACAGAGATTTGAGGGAAAATATTTGAACCTTAATATATGCAGACAATGTGTGCAATAGGAAATCTATGTATTGGGAAACTGTAAACTGCGATGGATGAGTTGGTTCCAGAAAATAATCTGCAATAAAGTCGTTGGTGCCAATGCTGATAAATGCCACTGATGTATTCAATACCTTGACAGCGTTCTCTACTCCTCCCACCACCCTGGCCAACCGAGTTCGATATTCCTTGAAATATTTGACTTCTTTCCATACTGGAATCACCGACTGCACAATTCAGATCGTCCAGAAATAATTAATTAAGCCACTTTCGAGTATTAAGAAGCCTGGTGAATATAACAGACTTTTTGAATGAAAACTATGTCTTATCTAATTTGCTGGATTTAACGGTCAAAGCACACAAAAAATATAAAAGTTCGAATACGGAGAAATCTACTACTAATTTTATGCAAAAACATGGACTTTCAAATACTATTTGCATTTCATTCGAGTATGCAGGGTATTACTAAAGTGGTAACGGTGAGATTGTCTAATCCCGATCCCACCGAGGCAAAGCTGACGCCTGTGATCAAGTCTTGTTCTTGCAGATTCGGATCAAGATATGCCGGAAGCAATTCTTTAATGCCAAGCCCTGCAACTATATATTCATTTGAACACCAAACCAACATCCATTACCATCGTCGTGTCAGGAACGTGAAAATAAAATAAAACGCGGAACAGTAAAAACCAGGGATCGAAAAAGATGGGTCTGGAGGGTTTGATTGATGTTACCTCGGCTTGCGTGGGGAATGAGCTTGGGGTCATGATAAGCAATGAACATATCTCCCCCATCACTTCCATAAACTTTACAAAACACACAAAAATTTATGCCAAATTCTCAACTAATCCACCTGACTGAGTTAATGCTGCTGACATTAGCTCGCCGCCAGGTCTTGGGGCACAAAGTCCCATGCCTATGTCACCTGTATAAACCAATAAAAATCAAGATAAATTAATATTTAAATAATTCCCAAAAAATATTTAATACAAACTATAGGAAAAATTCTATGATTTTTTAAAATTGCAACAAATTGCTTTTGATAATCGCCTTGAGCGATTCATATATATCCCCTCAGGCGGGGACATAATAACATCTTTGTATTTCAAAGATAACAAAATATGGCTCTAAAGGGCTATTACACGTTTCGTCACTTTTCCTTGTAATTCATTAGAAATCACAATGAGGAGCCAGTGTTTTGTTTAACAGCTTTGTATCACTTTTCCTTTTTCCTTCTAATTCATTAGAAATCACAATTATTTAATAGAAATAAAAATTATACTTTATAAATTTAGCTTTAATCAATGATATTTTTTTTAATTTAAAAATACTATATTAAATATAATTTTATTTTTCAATAAGATTATGATTTTTTTATGTCAAATAGTTTTTTTTTTAATTTAAAAATACTCTATTAAATATAGGTTTGTTTTTCTAATAAAATTATGACTTTTTTTTTTTAATAATTTGGGAAAAAGTCTCATAGAAAAAAAATATACTTTATAAATTTGATTTTTTTTTAATTTAGAAAAAATTATTAAATATAATTTTTGTTTTAAATAAAATATAAGTTTGTTTTTTTAAAGAAAAAGAATATAATCTTATTTAGGAAATGAGAGTGCAATCAAGTATGTTTTTTCATAATTTTTTAAAATATATTTACTGTATAACTAGAAGAGTGTCCATTTTCAAAAGAAACAAAATTAGTTTATGGGTGTGTGCAAGAAGTTGAGGGTCTCTTTTGGCGCGTTAGACGCAATACAAAACTGAAAAAACAGACATCCATCAACTTGCATGGATATTTTGAGACACTTACACAATGAATCTTGCGATCAGTTAAAAATAAGAAATGTAGGAAATTGAATGAACTTTCCAAATATATAATTTTTTTCTATTGAAAATGTTGTTAACTATATAAAGTTAGATATTTTTAATGGGCACTTTTTATTTTTGGGACAAATTATAAGGTATATGTTTTTGTGGGTGCAGCATCTGAGTGTCTAAATGATGGAATAAACTTACGAAAACCTGTATACATATAGAGAACATATAGGACTAGTGCACAACTATTTTTTCAATAATAAAAATAATATTTTTAAATTTGTTTTTAATTATCTAAGAGATCAAACCTCGAAAATGGTACGTCAATTATGGGTGTTGCATTTGAATGTCTTAATGCAATTATTTGGAAGTGGGTTTTTTATAGCATGTAGAGGTTGGTGTTTTTTAGTGCACCATACAATTTGTTTTTAAATGGTTGAGAAACGAAAGAGATATGGACAAAACACTAACAGTGTGTTTCTTGAGTTGAGGAGTGATGACAAAAGATAAATAAGAAAAAAATAGAAAAAATTGTGTATTCTTGTTAAAATTTACATATTTAGAATATACAAAAAAAACCATATATGTTTCTAAAATCTCATAAAAAATGGAGGTGTGCAGCATAATCAGACGAACCGCTAAACACGAGCATATTGGAAATTTGGATATAATGTTGAATTAGCCATGGTTTATCATACTCCAAGGCATAGGCATGTTGAATCCGAAGCAAAGTACAAAGAAGACACATAGGAATATGAATTCCATGCAAGCATGGGTGGAGGCTCGTCCTTATCATTTGGTGGGAATTTTTTTTTTAATTTAACCAATACGCAAGCGCACTTTAGTAAAGCAAAATGCGCAAGTGATTTATAAAAGCTAAACGTGTGCACATTGTAGTTAACATCATTATCATGAACACCATCGTCATCATCATCATCACCTTCATCATCATCATCATCACCATACTCATCCTCACCATCACCATGATCATTGGTCATCAATCATCATCACCATCACCATGATCATTGATCATCGATCATCATCACCATCCTCATCCTCATCATCACCATGATCATTGATCATCAATCATCATCACCATCCTCAACCTCATCATCAGCATCACCTTCCTCGTCATCATCATCATCATCATCATCAACATCGTCACCATCGTCGTCATCATGATCAACATCATCATCGCCATCGTCATCATCATCATAATCCTCCTCCTCCTCCTCCTCCTCCTCCTCCTCATCATCAACATGATCATCATCATCACCATCAACATCATGAACATCATCATCACCATCGTCATCATCATCATCAACATCAACATCATCATCATCACCATCATCGTCATCATCATCATCATCACCTTCATCATCATCATCATCACCATCCTCATCCTCATCATCACCATGATCATTGGTCATCGATCATCATCACCATCCTCATCCTCATCATCACCATGATCATTGGTCATCGATCATCATCACCATCCTCATCCTCATCATAACCATGATCATTGATCATTGATCATCGTCACCATCCTCATCCTCATCATCAGCATCACCTTCCTCCTCCTCCTCATCATCATCATGAACATCATTGTCACCATCGTCGTCATCATGATCAACATCATCATCACCATCATCATCATCATCAACACCATCATCATCATCACCATCCTCATCCTCATCATCAGCATCACCTTCCTCCTCCTCCTCATCATCATCATGAACATCATTGTCACCATCGTCGTCATCATGATCAACATCATCATCACCATCATCATCATCATCAACATCATCATCTCCATGATCATCATCCCTCCTCCTCCTCCTTCTCATCATCATCATCATCATCAACATGATCATCATCATCACCATCAACATCATGAACATCATCATCACCATCATCGTCATCATCATCATCATCACCATCAACATCATGAACATCATCATCACCATCATCGTCATCATCATCAACATCAACATCATCATCGTCATCATCATCATCATCCTCATCATCATCATCACCTTCATCATCATCATCATCACCATCCTCATCCTCATCATCACCATGATCATTGGTCATCGATCATCATCACCATCCTCATCCTCATCATCACCATGATCATTGATCATCGATCATCATCACCATCCTCATCCTCATCATCTGCATCACCTTCCTCATCATCATCATCATCATCATGAACATCATCGTCACCATCATCAAAATCATGATCAACATCATCATCACCATCATCATCATCATCATCTTCTTCATCATCATCCTCCTCCTCATCATCATCATCAACATGATCATCATCATCACCATCAACATCATGAACATCATCATCACCATCGTCGTCATCATCATCAACATCATCATCATCATCATCCTCATCCTCATCCTCATCATCATCATCATCATCAACATGATCATCATCATCACCATCAACATCATGAACATCATCATCACCATCGTCGTCATCATCATCAACATCATCATCATCATCATCCTCATCCTCATCCTCATCATCATCATCACCTTCATCATCATCATCATCACCATCCTCATCCTCATCATCACCATGATCATCGGTCATCGATCATCATCACCATCCTCACCCTCATCATCACCATGATCATTGATCATCGATCATCATCATCAACATCGTCATGATCATCATCATCATCATCATCATCAACATCAACATCATTATCAACATCATCAACATCACCATCAACATCAATGATCACCAGTGTTGTCATCATTGCCATCATCATCATTACCTTCAGCATTGTGATGTCGCTGACCCTCCGACCAGCGAAGAGGACACTACCATGGCACTAACCATCCGGGCTACCAGCCCCATGATCATGTGAATTCATAAAAATGCTGAAATATAATGCATTGAAGTAGAACATACACAGATGCAATTATCTATCATACACAGTGGAAGAAACATACATTCATACCAGCATTAATTCAACATGTTCATCATAATCATTAATAGTAAATAAGATTGCAGAAGTAAAATAGACAAGGTTACTTATCTTATAAGAACTCGTTTCGCAACCAGCTACATCGCTGCAACGTTCCACCCAACCATAGGCCAGCATGCTCCTTAATCTCTTAGCAATGCTGCCACCCCTGAGCTGGGCATGATTCTCTAAGGAATAGGGAACAAGCACGCTTACACATAGCCAAGGATACACAAAACACAGCCAAGCCAACACAGTTGGGTTTATCAGGCCATCAACAAGACAACCAAGCCAACATGGTCAAGTTTATCAAGCCATCAAGGAGCTGGGAAAGGCTAAATACTAAGCTAGTGAGCTCATTACAGAGCCAAGAACACCTACACCAGAACTAGCCTGGCTTCTAAGACACCCACACACACCCAAAACAAGGAATCAGTCCCTTCTCTGCTACACAGTCCCTCAGGACCCGCATTCCCTTCCAGTGCTATTCAGGGGTTGTGGAGAAGAAAGCCAACCCTCTAGCTCTATCCGTGTGTTTTCCAGACACCAGGTTTATCAAGCAAACCAAGCCCCTGTCCCTGCTCCCAACACAGTCCGAAGACCAACCATTGCACACATGCAACCAATCAGTTGTTATAGCTGAACAGAGAAAATGACTCCCAAGCGAATTTCAACAAGCCCCAAACGTATCAGTACACACAATTCACAACATGGGGAAAATAGCAGTCTGTCCTGGATAGCTAAAAAAGCGGAAGGGACTTACACAGGCCGCACTGGGGAGAAGATATAGACTCTCAACCTGTGCATGAGGGAAACTTGCACCATACCCCAAAATACAGAGGGAAAAACGTATGCACGGGCCAAAATTCGGTAGGAAAAACTTACACACAGTCCCTGAGCATAAAAATGGATCTCCATAGGAAAATCGTGGATGATAATGACCAAATGGCTCCCAGCTTGCTACGTGAGTAACAACAACGTAGAACCCAGTGCGTGAGATAATATTCACACCAAATCCCAAATACAGGTTGGAACACACTCGATTCCTCTGTGTGAAAATGTGAACGACAGTGGAGACGAATCCTCCCTCCGGCTGCGTGAGACCCAACCGGTAAGAAGCCTGTGCATGAGAAAAATGAACAGGCAATGGAGAGGATGCACAGTAGTCGAAAGTGCGTGAGTGTTTCAGTACCGTCATGGAGAGAGTGTAGAGTTTGCTGGAGTGATGGCGGTGGGTTTTTTTGCTTGCCATCGCGAGGTCAACCATGTTGGTGGAGTGTGCATGTGGGAAAGGGCTGACAGTCCTGCCACACTCCACTCCCAGCCATAACTGCCCCAACTAACAGCAGCAGTTCTTAATGGAGTGTTGCAGCTGCAACCATTCTACCCAAATTTCTTAAATTTTGGGCCCCTCCTCATGATTTTGCATTTGTTTTAATCATTGGATTCTTTGAGTTTTGGTCGTGTTTTAATTTTAGATGATTTTAAAAGCTTAACTCTCGTCCAAGGTTCGAATTTTGATTGCGTTTGGAATTTATGGTGAGTCGCAGATTCTAAGTTTGTTTCGCTTGTTGATCGAACCAAGTGTTCTTTATTGTGGGTCGTCGTTGTGGAGGTATAATAGGTTTCTGTCCATTGTTGAGTTTGAGAAGCTGTCCAAAACACTTAAATCATTTTTATACATCGGGCGTTGAGAATATGTTTGATCGGAGGCCATTACCTTTTCGTTTCCATTGTTGTGGCTCTTAAAGCATTTAGCCATCCGAAGCCCAAAACGCTCCGCCAGTCGATGCGTCAGTCTTTAGTTGCTTGCCCGTAACTTTTCTTCTTTTGCCGTTGCAGCTGGGAAAGCCATTTAGCATCCGATGTAAAATGTCTTCCGACTTCCGATTGAGAGTCTTCCCGCCCTCAGGTCTCATGTCCCTAACCTTTTCGCTTCCGCCGTTGTGGCTCTTAAAGCATTTAGCCATCCGAAGTCCAAAACGCTCTGCCAGCCGATGCGTCAGTATTTAGTCGCAGACCCGTAGTTTTTCTCTTCCGCCGTTGCTGCTAGGAAAGTCATTCATCTTCTAATTTAAAAGTCTTCCGACTTCCAACTAAATCCTTTTCTCGCCTGCGTTTTGTTTGTCCGTAGCGTATGTCTCTTCCGCCGTTGTGGCAGGGAAAGCCGTTTATCCTTCGATGTCAAAGCCTTCCGACTACCGATTTAGAACTTTCCTGCCCAAGGCTTAATCAAAACTCTTTCTAGATCAAGAGATGCACCTGGCCGTTTTCTTATGGATTAGTTGTTTCAGGTGGTTAATTTTAATATTTAAAACGCCATTCCAATGAATGACACACAGTAATTGATTGCAGGTAAAACCAAATGGACTGCTGGGGAAACCACAAGGTGAAGGTGTAGCTTGATCAAATTGAAATCGGTAGGGTCGCAAGGAAGACAGAAGGAAGGAAAAGACAAAACCGAAAGCAACAAAAATGCAGATTTGAAAGGTCCAGCAGTTACTCAACTAATCATGAACATACGAAAAAAAGGATGAAAAAGAGGAATATGAAGCGCGGGGGAACCGAAATGCCAGAGGTTTGGGGAAACCCATGTGATCTGCTGATTTTGTTTAAATTTTGGAAAGTTAGAAGTTACAGGGACTTTTTCCCTAGAAAAAATTGTAAACCATTTGCTTGTAAGAGGAACTACTTCATTTTACAATCAGAAACTGCAACTTTTGCCTGTTGGAGAAAGCAAAATGTGGAATGTATCAATGTGATTAAATGAATAATGTTGAAGGGGAACTATTTCTTTTTTAGCTATGTTTCATTAACTGTGAGAGTATTTAACTTCCTGAACCTATGTTCTTGTTGAATGTTCTTCAGTATATTTTTGTGATGTTTTCCACTGTGAGTAATAAATGTTGTTCATAAAACAATTGGCTATCTGGTTGTTCAAATATCTGTAATCGTTCATGTGTCTTGAAAGAAGTATCAGCTATCTGTAACTCTTCATAGTGCATGTACAAAATATATTGCTCACCAATGAATGATAATCCTGCTCCCTAGGGATAGTTTAGGTAGTTATTTTTAATTTCTTGTTGTATGTGATTTAGATGCTTGTGAATGCTAAGATGAGAGGTAAGAACCTGCGCATCACGTTGTGACTGCTCGTTACATCTTATCGCCCTGCATGGTTAATTAGGAACTTGAATATCATACATTAAGTCAAAAAATATAAAATATACGCTAGATTGGGCTGCAACCGGTAAAACCCTTTGTTTTGTTATTTGACCTACGATAGCCAGACCGCAAACCGGACAGATTCCCCGTACCAAACAGTCACGGGCTAGTTGGGAACGTTGACTGGGGAGAATCCCTTACTATTGTTTCCTACGAATTTCTGGGTCTCAACATTTTTGGCACTAGAAGGAGGGCCGCCAGTGTATGGCTGGCCGAGGAAACCCGTTTTCTCGAGATTATTCCACCGGTAACAGTTCTGAGAGCAGTGGGTTTCATAATCCAATTCCGGAAGAAAGAGAACATCTATATTCTGTTGGCAACGAAATTGTTAATGATCTGAGAAGACACGCCAGGGCATATGTAAAGAAGATTGGAGGATTGCCAATCATCCCTGAATTGCCCAGAAGAGAGTATAAAAAGAAAGATCATCCTTTAGCAGAAGACTCGTTGCTGGTTGGAGACTGGGAAGAACTTGTAGAAACAGCCTTACAGGAAGTTGTGCTACCTTTGAATCAAGAAGGCCCAGATACCCCTCACATTTCTCCTGCTCATACTCCAGTTGGCTCACCTCCTCACTCTCCACCTAGACTCATGGTGGGAGTAAATGAAAATCCACCACTTAACCCACCAAATCCACCACCTACATGGAGAGCCAGATCACCATTAAACCTGACACCTCCATTACACGACCTACCTCAAGCCTTTGACAAGATGTTGCCCAAGTTCGACCCAAATGAGAAAATATTAGTATATGATCACCTACAAAGTTTTTACTTGGACATTGAAGGATTAAGGGCCAGGGAGTATGAAGATGTAGTCTGCATATTGTTCCCACATACCCTTAAAGGAGCTGCAGCATCATGGTACTTTGGGTTTCCTGCTAACTCTATCCCTGATTGGGATACCTTCGAAAGAATCTTCAGAAGTAAGTATGCAACTCAGAAAACTCATGCAGCCCTCATGAAAGGGCTATGCACCTTGAAGAAAGAAAGAAAGGAAAAGGTGCACAGTTTCACACAAAGGTTTGCAGCCTATCTCAAGAATTTTTCTGAAACGGATAGACCTTCAGACAAAGTTCTAATTGAATATTATACTTCAGCTTTAGGCCCTGATTTGGCCATGTTTTCCAAAGGTAGGGCCAAGCCTACTTTGACGGAAACCTATGAAGAGGCAGAAGTAGTGGAAGCTGAAAGAGAAAGTATTGAAGATTATCCAGAACAGTCAGGAGAGAAAGGTGCAGGAAGGAAATATTTATTGTTTACTAAGCCCAAGGAAGAGAAATCGCCAGATTTGGAAAATATGGCCAAAATGATGCAGAAGCTTTCTAACAAAATCATAGATTTGGAGAAAGAGAAGGAAACACAAAAGTTTTATAGGCCATATTATAAGAAAAGAGAGGATAACAATCAGTCTCAACCTCCTCCTCACAATACTGCATCTATGAATTTAACAGAGGTAGGCATGGACAATTTTTGTACTTTCCACCAACAGCCACATTCTGAAAAGAATTGCCCTCAATGGATAAATTCGATGACGTTGGTCATGAATCAGCTGTTGGATTCTAGATTAAAAGAAGATGGAGATGAAGAGAGAAAAGAGAATACTATGTCAACAAAGGAACCAGAAGAGGAAACCATGGTTTTCTAGGATTCTGTTTCGTTATTTGATGCTGAAGAAGAAAAGAATTAGGGCTACAAGGACGTCATGGAAACCTGTTGCTGCTGCAACTTTTCCTCCCCGATTTTATTTTTTCACTTAAACTCTGGGACCCCTCCTCATCATTTTGCTTGGATTGATTGTTAAAGGCTTGACCCCTCGAACATATCTGTTCATCTTGAAGTTGAATACCCGCTATTTTGTTTGCCTCGTTCAGTTTAGTTTGGGTCGTATGGTCTGTTTAATACCCATAGAACATGAAAATGTTTCCTTAGCAAAGAAAAAATGTTTTTGACTACAATTGATCCTTAACGCTGTTGGTTTTCTCTTTGGATCGGGCCTCTTTTGGAAGATGCTGAGCCTCATCTCACCCGCCGTTGCAGCTCCTTGACCAAGCTTTCCGCCCGATTGGAGTTTTATTCGACGTCCGATTCATTTGTTTAGACCGCTTGCTCCCAAGTTTCTACTCGCCCGCCATTGCAACTGGAAGGATAAAGTCAGCTCTCAATTAGAGTTTCATCCGACGTCCGACTTAAGCTTTTTTCTCCCGCCCGCCTGTTTTCAGCCTTTACCCCCTCCGCCGTTGCGGGTGGTAGAGAAATCTAGCCTCCGATACACTTCTCTTTGGCGTCCGATTGCCTTTGTCGCCCATGTTTTCACTTACCTGGTTCTTATGCTCCTCCGCCGTTGCGGCTCTTGAAGCCTTGTCCCACCCGATGCAGAAGTTTTTTTTGTGTCCGATCCAAGTATCGCCCGACCGCCGATTTATTTTGCCACGAGTTCTCGCCCGGATGAACCAGGCTAGCTCCATGTGGATTTATCATTATGGTTAGAGATTTTCAATGCCTAATATCTCAGCTTTGTGGATAATGCCCCAAAGTTGTCTACAGGTTTAATCCCATAGAATGTTGAAGCAACTTAGAGCGAAGAAAAGGACAAAACAAACGAATGACAGGGGCACAGAGGAGGCAGTTCCAGTAGTTACACTCAGAAGGTAAACGCCTATGGAAAATGATTGGGAAAATGCAACGACCAGAGAAGAAATTGAATCGTCAAGGACGCTGAAAGGTCACATGCTGAAGGAAGCCCAGAAGACAAGAGTTGTAGTTTAAATAGCAGGAAGCCTGACTGAAAAGGGGCTTTTTCCCCTGGAAAAAATTTTAAATGTTTGCTTGTAAGAGGAACTACTTTGTTTTACAAAAGGAACTGCAATTCTACCTGGTTGGAGAAAGTGAAATGGAATGTATCAATGAGTTTCGATGAATGATGTTGGAAAGGAACTATTTTGTTTTCAGTTGTGTTTCATTTACTGTGAGAATGTTTAATTTCCTGAACCTATGTTCTTATTGAATGTTCTTTGGTATTTTCATGATCTTTCCATGTGAGTAATAATGGTATTCATACAGCAATTGGCTACCTGGTTGTTAAATATTTGTGATTGTTCATGTGTTTGAAAGGAGTATCAGCTAACTGTAACCCTTCATACTGCATGTGCAAAAAATTGAATTACTCACTTAAAATTGATGGCTCGCTCCCTCGTGTTAGATTAGACAATAAGTTTCTTTCTCATTGTATATGATTTGGTTGCCTGCGGGTCTAAGACGAGAGGTAAGAACCTGCGCATCACATCGTGACCGCCCCTCGCAGTCTAATCACCTTGCACTCAGTTAGGCACGTGCATTTCATCTCTTAAGTTAAAATACAAAACTCGGTGGACCAGGACGCAACCGGTAAAGCTTTGTTTTTGTTACTTGACTCACGGTAGCCAGACCGCAAACCGGACGGATTCCCTATACCAAACAGTCAGCGGGCTAGTTGGGAACGCTGATTGGGGAGAATCCCTTATTGTTGCCACCTGCGATTTTCCAGGCCTCAACAGAATTGGCGCTAGAAGGAGGGCCACCAGTGTATGGCTGGCCAAGGAAACCCGTTTTACAGAGATCATTCCGCTGGTTACAGTTCTGAAAGTAGTGGACCGCGCAACCCGATTCCAATAGAAGAAAACAGAGAGCATTTATATCCTGTTCACAACGAAATTGTAAATGATCTAAGAAGACATACCCGTGCGTATGTAAAGAAGATTTGAGGGTTGCCAATTATCCCCGAACTGCCTAGAAGAGAGTACAAGAAGAAGGATCGTCCTTTAAGTGAAGATTCAGTGTTGGTAGGAGACTGGGAAGAACTTGTGGAAACTGCCTTACAGGAGGTTGAATTGCTTTTGAACCAAGTAGGTCTAGACACTCCTTATAGTTCTCCTGTTTGCACCCCTGCTGGTTCACGTCCCCACACCCCTGTTGGTTCACCTCCGCATTCTCCACCCCAACTCATGGCCAGTGTTAACGCAAATCAACCCCCACCTAATCCTCCACCACCTGCATGGAAAGCCAGATCACCTCTGAATCTGACCCCACCTTTGCACGACCTACCATAAGCCTTTGAGAAGCTACTGCCCAAATTTGACCCAAACGAAAAAATCCTGGTGGATGACCATCTACAAAGTTTCTACTTGGCATTAGAAGGACTAAGGGCAGGGGAGCACGAAGATGTGGTTTGTAGATTATTCTTGCATAACCTCAAAGGAGCTGCGGCCTCGTGGTATTTTGGATTTCCCGCCAATTCTATCCCAGACTGGGATACTTTCGAGAGAATATTCAGAAGTAAGTATGCCGTCCAAAAGACTCACGCTACCCTCATGAAATGACTGTGTTCATTGACGAAAGAGAAAAAAGAAAAGGTGCACAGCTTTACACAAAGGTTTGCATCATATCTAAAAAATTTCTCTGAAATAGATAAGCCTTCAGACAAAGTACTGATTGAATACTATACTTCAGCTTTGGGTCCTGATTTAGCCATGTTTGCAAAAGGTAGGACCAATCCTACTTTGATGGAGACTTATGAAGAGGCAGAAGTGGTGGAGGCTGAAAGGGAGAGTGTCGAAGATTATCCTGAATAGTCAGGGGAGAAAAGGAAAACCTTACTGTTTACTAAGCCCAAAGAGGAGAAAGCACCATACTATGAAGGTATGGCCAAAATGGTGCAAAAGCTCTCTAACAAGATCATAGATTTAGAGAAAGAAAAAGAAGCACAAAATTTCTATAGGCCATACTATAAGAAAAGAGAAGACAACAATCATGCCCAACCTCCTCCTCAAAGGAATGCATCCATGAATTTGACAGACATAGGTATGGAAAATTTCTGTACTTTTCATCAGCAGCCTCACTCCGAAAAAAACTGTCCGCAATGGATAAATTCAATGACATTGGTCATGAATCAGATGTTGGATTCCAGACTGATAGAAGAAGATGAGGAGGAGAGGAAAGAAAATGCTACTTCCACTTCTACAAAAGAATAGGAGGAAGAGGCTATGGCATTATGGAGTTCTGTTTTCGTGCTCGACGCTGAAGAGGAAAATACACAAGGACGCAAAGGGGTTAGAGAGGCTAACGTGACAACTAGAAGTAAAGGGACGGTTAGTGATGACAGTCTTTTACTCCCAAAGATCAGGAGGCTGCAAAGGAATGTCAGGAAAAAGTTTCAAGACAAGGCCTTGGCTGATCAGATACCGAAATTCACTATTACCAGCCAAGACCCTAGACAGAACAGAACATCGCCTGAGTCAAATCAAGAGAACGTGAGTGCTAGTAAATCTCAGCCTACTAGATCACAAATTGAATATGACATTGTTGAAGATTTCAAGAAGGTGAAAGCAAACGTCCCATTGTTCGAAATGTGCAAAGTACCTCAACAGAAAGAAAAACTGTTGAAAGCACTTGAAACGTCTGAAGAAAAACTGCCCACTGAAAATCATCCCTGGGATGAAGAAGAAATCGGAGAAGCTAGCACCGGAAGTATGTCTAAAACTAAATATCCACCTTTCCTCCTGACATTTGAAGTCTTCAATCATAACGTGCACAATTGCCTAGTATTCTCAGGGGCGTCAATTAATGTCATGCCCATATCGGTATGCAAGAAAATAAATGGGCAGCCTAAGCCATCCACGTGGAGGGTGGTGCAATTGGATAGGACAGACGTTAAGGTGATTGGTGAAATGGAGGACGTCCTAATTCACCTAGAATCTGATAGCAGAGTATGCCAAGTTATTAACATCGTAGTGGCTGACATACCAGATGCTTACGGCCTGGTCCTGAGTAGGGATTGGTCAGCTAAATTAAATGGGTATTTCGCTTCAGATTGGTCACATCTTTGGTTACCATACAAAGGAAGTCCCAATCAAATCAAAGTTCTGAGAGAACCTTACATGAAGTATAACATCACTCAATTGGATGAGAAGAATGTACCAGTTGAATCTGTATTGGGAAACTACTTTCTTGAACTAGAACCAGGGAATTATCAAGCGGAAGAAGCCAGCAGCACATCTGACACTCAGCTTGATCTACTTCGTTTTTCTCAGGCTGATGAGCTTGACTGTAAAATAGTAGATTTAGCTGCAGGAGTAAATTCGGTTTCAGTAGATAATGTTTTCTGGACTCTATATTTTGATGGCTCAAAGACGTTAGAAGGGTCAGGGGCCGGCTACGTCCTTATTGATCCACAAAAAAAAAACATTTCCTTTCTTGTAGATTAGAGTTTGAGTGTACTAACAATACAGCCAAATATGAAGCATTATTGCAGGGACTCAAGAAAGCGATCGAGCTAGAGGTTAGTAATTTAAAAGTTTTTGGGGACTCAGAAATAGTTGTGAAACAAATAAGAAATCAAATACATTGTGTCTCCCCTCACTTGAAAGCTTACTGAAACGAGGTATGGTATTTGCTTAGACATTTTCATGCATTTAACATTATTTCAATCCCAAGGATAAAAAACGCAGCTGCTGATCTTTTAGCCACATCAGCTACCAGGCTGGTTCCCACTAATAACAAATGCTCTATTGAATTACTTTTCAGGCCTTCAGTACCGGACATGATCACCAACCTGCGAGTATTTGACGATGATCAGTAGATAATTGAATGCTTGACAAACGATGAAGTCTTTAAAGGGGCTATCATAGACGATGAGGAACATCAGGCTGAAATGAAATATAACAATTTCATTCCCAAAGGAGTTAGGACATTGGAGAAAATGTTTGACTTGAATGAGAAATTTAGAAGACCCGCTAATGTGAAGACGCGCAGCTCAACTCTACAGTTTGAGCTAATTAACTTAGGGACTGAAACGGATCCCAAGTTCGTCAACCTCGGTAAAAGTTGTTCACCCGCGGAAAGGGACAAGTTTCTCAGTCTGTTTAAGCAGTACAAGGATGTCTTCACCTGGACGTATGAAGATTTGAAAACTTACGACACTAGTATTATTAAGCATATCATTCCTATTAAAGCTGGCGTTAAGCCATATCAACAGCCGTTAAGAAAAATGCACCCCAAGCTGGAGCCGTTGATTCAAAGCGAGGTGAAGAAATTGCTAGACGCCAGGATCATCTTTAAAGTCAGGCATTCTGAATGGGTGTCAAACCTGGTGCCTGTCAGGAAAAAGTCGGGAGAAATCAGACTGTGCGTGGACTTTAGAAACTTAAACCGTGCCTCGGATAAAGATAACTACCCGGTACCTCCCATGGAGCAATTGCTTCAGATGGTTTCTGGTTCTGAAATGTTTTCATTGTTAGATGGTTTCTCTGGCTACAACCAAGTATTGGTATCCGAAGAAGATCGATTGAAGACGACATTCAGAACTAAATGGGGAACTTTTTCATATAGAAGAATGCCCTTTGGACTGATTAATGCTGGCGCAACATTTCAGAGAGCAATGGACATAGCTTTTCACAGATTGATTGGGCAAAGTGTGGTGGTATACCTAGACGACATCACGATTTTTTCGAAGAAAAGAGGGGAGCACGCGTTCCACTTAAAGAAAATCTTTGAACGCTGCAGGAAATATGGTATTTCCCTCAATCCTAAGAAGTGCGTGTTCGTGGTTACTGAAGGTAAGTTACTGGGGCATATAGTTTCGAAGAGGGGTATATCCATAGATCCAGAAAGAATTAAGGCTATTGAGCAAATCCCTATGCCTCATAATAAAAAGGGGATGCAATCCTTCATGGGAACGATAAATTTTTTGCGTAGGTTTGTGCCTAATTTTGCCCAGACTGTTAAACCATTACAGCAGATGGTTAAGCAAAATACACAATTTAAGTGGACTGAAGCGGAAAAGAATGCTTTCAGTAAAATCAAGACTACTGTTGCACATGCGCCCTCTCTGAAAAGTCCAGATTTTGACAAGGATTTTATTATATATACATTTGCGTCCGATGATTCATTGGCTGCCGTACTTACACAAAAGGAAGTTGGGGTTGATGAATACCCAATTTCTTTTATGAGTACTGGGCTGCAAGGAGCTGAATTAAACTACCCAGCCATTGACAAACATGCATACGCAGTATTTAAGGCAGTCAAGCAATTCAGGCCTTATATAATCAAAAATCGAACCAAGGTAATAGTCCCTTACCCAGCCATAAGATCCCTTCTCATTCAAAAGGAATTGGGAGAAAGAAGGGGCAACTGGGTAACAGCCCTTCAAGAATACGACTTGGAATTCAAACTAGCCATTATAGTGAAAGGTCATGGGTTATGTAAGCTGATGACTGGAAGCAGTAATGATGAAGAGCAAGCATGGGATGATGAAGTTGAGTTGCATGTAATGGATGTTTGTCCTTTATTCACAGCTCCTGGATCTTGGTATAGAGACCTTGTACATTACCTGCAGTCAGGGGTGTTGCCTGAACATTGGAGTTCCAAATAAAGAAGAGCTTTGCGTCTAAAGTCAGCTTCCTACCAACTCGTAGAGGGCATATTATTCAGAAGAAACTATGATGGGGTCCTCCTAAGATGCCCGGAAAAAGAAGAGGCTGAGAAAGTAATGTCTGAATTGCATGATGGTCCGGCCGGCGCACATTATTCAGGAGACACTACAGCCCACAAAATCCTTAGGGCCGGTTACTATTGGCCAACACTCTTTAGGGATGCACATGTGCACGTCAGAAAATGTGATACTTGCTAGAGATGTGGTGGAAGACAACCTAGAGCAGCAGCACCCCTAAAGCCTGTAATGATCACAGAGCCTTTCGAGCAATGGGGAATAGATGTCATTGGAGAAATAAAGCCAAATTACTCCCTGCTACATAAGTATATCCTTATTGCAACTGATTATTTCACTCGCTGGGTCGAAGCCATCCCATTGCGCAAGATAAACGAAGACGAAGTCATCAGTTTCCTAAAAGACCATATCATGACCAGGTTTGGGGTTCCAAGTTCGTTAGTTTTTGATAATGCTAAATACTTTTCATCCATTAAAATTACTACATTTGCTCATGAGAAAGGAATAAAATTACATTATTCTGCTAACTATTATCCGCAAGGGAATGGCGTGGCTGAATCCTCAAATAAAAACCTCATTAGAATCCTGAAGAAGACTGTCATAGAAAACCAGCGAAGTTGGCACTCAGCCTTACCCAATGCCCTGTGGGCTGATAGAGTCACCCCCAAGTCTGCAATAGGAGTGTCACCCTTTACCCTTGTATACGGTAAGGAAGCCATCTTTCCCCCCAACATCATGCTCCCATCTTCCATACTAGCTCAGGAATCTAGGGGGTCGGATGATGAGATTCTCCAAATAAGAATATACAATCTTCTGAAGGCATAGGAGGCTCGATCCAAGGCTAGAGAGCATTTCCAACAGCAGCAGGAGGTAGTGAAGAGATGGTTTGACAAACATAAAGATGGAAAAAGGGACCTGGAAGTGGGAGACCTTGTTCTCAAATGGGATCATCCCCATGATGAGAAAGGGAAGCACACTAAGTTCCAACAGTTATGGGTAGGTCCATTTCAAATCACCGCTAAACTTGACCCTGCTACTTATATGTTACAGGATTTACAGGGATGGGAGGAGAACCTGCCGGTTAATGGTCTGGTTCTCAAACCTTATTTTTCTTAAGCTGTTTTTGAGTTTTCTGACTTGTACATAAATAAGCTGTGTTGAGTTATGTTTTAATTTGTTTAATTGGAGTCTTTGTTTTCAATAAAGGTGGTTAACTCGTGGTTATGTGGGGAACGCCAAATTTCTGGAAATGGTAAACCTTTGTTGAATGGTCAGACTGTGGGTTACCATGTGAATTCCTTCCACCAAAGAGTTTCTCGAAATCTTTGTGTGCATTGAGGTCCTGCTTAAACTCCTGTAAGGTCAATCAGATTCAAAAGTCTAGAATACTATGCTGAGGCTCCGTACACTTTACACTTAAAAGTCTAAGGGGCAATGACAGGGGACCCACGGAGAAGAGCAAGATGAACAGAGTGTTAAATATAAATGATCCCATGCCAGGGAATGAATGCCAGAAGGTAGATAAGAGTCAGAATTCCTATGAAAACATCATGCTTCAAAGCTAAATCTAGATCATAAAGTACTAATTTGCCGATGATCCTCTCCGTCCGTGAGCTGGAACTTTAAGCAAATCGCTCACACAACAGGGCACTATGGGATAGAGGATCCTGAATTAAAATTCAGTAAGAAAGGCACGCATGAAGACTTGCATCATAAGGGGACAAAATCCAAAAGCACAAAAGCTGCTAGAATGGCATGGGAATGAAGAACAAATGAACGTTTCTGTTCATCACCTGCTACAATCCTGTGGTGTCCAATGTCATCAGCTATCTGAAAGCAAAATTAATAATGAACTCATACTTTGGCCTTAGCAGAGTTATCCGAACTCTAAAATCTTGACTTTCATCGCCCGAACTAGACTGATATCAATGATTAAGGTACACACTTCTGTATGGAGAAATCTATATAGCTGGAAGAGTTCAATGGATACATTTGTTATGGAACAGTCTGCCATTCAAGAAAGAAATCACCCAGAGATCTAGGTTCACCAGGAAATCGCCAGTTGTTGCTGCCGCAACTTTTCCTCCCCGATTTTATTTTTTCACTTAAACTCTGGGACCCCTCCTCATCATTTTGCTTGGATTGATTGTTAAAGGCTTGACCCCTCGAACATATTTGTTCATCTTGAAGTTGAATACCCACTATTTTGTTTGCCTCGTTCAGTTTAGTTTGGGTCGTATGGTCTGTTTAATACCCATAGAACATGAAAATGTTGCCTTAGCAAAGAAAAAATGTTTTTGACTACAATTGATCCTTAATGCTATTGGTTTTCTCTTTGGATCGGGCCTCTTTCAGAAGATGCTGAGCCTCATCTCACCCGCCGTTGCAGCTCCTTGATCAAAATTTCCGCCCGATTGGAGTTTTATTTGACGTCCGATTCATTTGTTTAGACCGCCTGCTCCAAAGTTTCTACTCGCCCGCCGTTGCGGCTAGAAGGATAAAGTAAGCTCCCGATTAGAGTTTCATCTGACGTCCGACTTAAGATTTTTCCTCCCGCCCGCCTGTTTTCAGCCTTTACCCCCTCCGTCGTTGTGGGTGGTAGAGCAATCTAGCCTCTGATACACTTCTCTCTAGCGTCCGATTGCCTTTGTCTCCCATGTTGTCACTTACCTGGTTCTTATGCTCCTCTGCCGTTGCGGCTCCTGAAGCCTTGTCCCACCCGATGCAGAAGTTTTTTTTGTGTCCGATCCAAGTATCGCCCGACCGCCAATTTATTTTGCCGCTAGTTCTCGCCCGGATGAACCAGGCTAGCTCCATGTGGATTTATCATTATGGTTAGAGATTTTCAATGCCTAATATCTCAGCTTTGTGGATAATGCCCCAAAGTTGTCTGCAGGTTTAATCCCATAGATCGCTGAAGCAACTTAGAGCGAAGAAAAGGACAAAACAAACGAATGACAGGGGCACAGAGGAGGCAGCTCCAGCAGTTACGGTCAGAAGGTAAATGCCTATGGAAAATGATTGGGAAAACGCAACGACAAGAGAAGAAACTGAATCGTCAAGGACGCTGAAAGGTCACATGCTGAAGGAAGCCCAGAAGACAAGAGTTGTAGTTTAAATAGCAGGAAGCCTGAGTGAAAAGGGGATTTTCCCCTGGAAAAAATTGTAAATGTTTGCTTGTAAGAGGAACTACTTCGTTTTACAAAAGGAACTGCAATTCTACCTAGTTGGAGAAAGTGAAATGGAATGTATCAATGCGTTTCGATGAATGATGTTGGAAAGGAACTATTTCGTTTTCAGCTGCGTTTCATTTACTGTGAGAATGTTTAATTTCCTGAACCTATGTTCTTATTGAATGTTCTTTGGTATTTTCATGATCTTTCCATGTGAGTAATAATGGTATTCATACAGCAATTGGCTACCTGGTTGTTAAATATTTGTGATTGTTCATGTGTCTGAAAGGAGTATTAGCTAACTGTAACCCTTCATACTGCATGTGCAAAAAATTGAATTACTCACTTAAAATTGATGGCTCGCTACCTAGTGTTAGATTAGACAAGAAGTTTCTTTCTCATTGTATATGATTTGGTTGCCTGTGGGTCTAAGACGAGAGGTAAGAACCAGCGCATCACATCGTGACTACCCCTTGTAGTATAATCACCTTGCACTTAGTTAGGCACGTGCATTTCATCTCTTAAGTTAAAATACAAAACTCGATGGACCGGGCCGCAACTGGTAAAGCTTTGTTTTTGTTACTTGACTCACGGTAGCCGGAACGCAAACCAGACGGATTCCCTATACGAAACAGTCAGCGGGCTAGTTGGCAACGCTGATTGGGGAGAATCCCTTATTGTTGCCGCCTGCGATTTTCTAGGCCTCAACAAAACCAATGTGGCAACAAGGAGCCAAGGGCCAATTAAAGAAAACAGTCTTATCCTACCAAAGATCAAAAGGATGCAAAGAAATGTAAAGAAATTGCAAAATAAATCCTTAGCTGATAAGATTCCAGAATTCACTATTACCAGCCAGGATCCGAAGTAGAATAATACGTTGGCTAGGCCAGAGGAAGGAAAGATGAATACTGATAAACCTCATCACATTAAGTAGCCGATGGATTATGACATCATGGAGGATTTAAAGAAGGTAAAAGCGAATGTTCCACTATTTGAAATGTGTAAAGTGCCGCAACAAAAAGAAAGACTATTGAAATCACTTGAAGCATCAGATGAGAAGCTGCCCACTAACAATCAACCTCAAGAAGAAGAAGAAATTGGAGAAACCAGCATTGGAGGTAAGTCTAAAAGCAAACATCCACCTTTCCTCCTCACGTTTGAAATTTTCAATCATAATGTACATAATTGCTTGGTAGACTCAAGGGCATCGGTTAATGTTATGCCCATATCAATCTGTAAAAAGATCAATGGGCAGCCTAAACCATCCACGTGGAGGGTGGTCCAATTGGACAGAACGGATGTGAAGGTAATTGGTGAGATGGAAGATGTCCTAGTCCGTCTGGCATCTAATGACAAAGTATGCCAAGTTATTAACATCATGGTGGCTGATATACCAGACGCTTACGGTCTTGTCCTGAGAAGAGATTGGTTGGCCAAATTAAATGGATATTTCGCCTCAGATTGGTCGCATCTGTGGTTTCCATACAAAGCGAGTCCGAACCAGATTAAGATTCTGAGAGAGCCTCACATGAAGTACAATGTTACTCAACTGGAGGAGAAGAATGTACCAGTGGATTCTATATTGGGAAACTATTTTATTGAGTTGGAACCAGGAAATTACCAAGCAGAGGAAGCCAGTAACACATCTAACACCCAGCCTGATCTCCTTCGATTCTCACAGGCTGATGAGATTGACTGTAATATAGTAAGCTTAGCAGTAGGTATAGATTCATCTTTAGTAGTTAGTGATTTTTGGACTTTGTTTTTTGATGGATCTAAGACATTAGAAGGGTCAGGGGCTGGCTGTGTCCTGATCGACCCCCAGAAGAGTAAACATTTTCTTTCTTGTAGATTAGAGTTTGAGTGTACTAATAATACAGCTGAGTACGAAGCGTTGGTGCAGGGCTTGAGAAAAGCGATTGAATTAAAGGTAAGTATTCTAAGAGTTTTTGGAGATTTTGAAATTATTGTGAAACAAATCCGGAATCAAATACATTGTGTTTCCCCTCACTTGAAAGCTGACCAAAATGAGGTATGGGACCTACTTAAACGTTTTAATGCATTCAATATTATTTCAATTCCAAGACTATAAAATGCAGCGGCTGACTTTTTGGCCACATCAGCCGCTAGGCTCGTACCCACTAATAATCGATGCTCTGTTGAATTACTTTTTAGGCCCTCTATACCTGATATGATTACGAACCTACGAGTGTTCGATGATGACCAGCAGATTATAGAATGTTTAACAAATGACGAGGTGTTTAAAGGAGCAATTATAGATGATGAAGAACATCAGGCTAAGATGAAATATGACAATTTCATCCCCAAAGGAGTCAGAATGTTGGAAAGAATGTTTGATTTAAATGAAAAGTTCAGAAGACCAGCCAACGTGAAGACTCACAGCTCATCTCTACAGTTCGAGCTGATAAATTTAGGGACTGAGACGAATCCCAAATTTGTGAATCTTGGCAAATGTTGTTCACCAGCAGAAAGAGACAAATTTGTCAGTCTATTTAAACAATATAAAGATGTTTTCGCATGGACATACAAAAATTTGAAAACATACGACACCAGCATCATCAAGCATGTCGTCCCCATTAAAGCAGGAGTCAAGCCATATCAGCAACTGTTAAGAAAAATGCATCCAAAATTGGAACCGCTGATTCAAAGTGAAGTGAAGAAATTATTGGATGCTAGAATCATTTTCAAGGTCAGACACTCTGAGTGGGTATCAAATCTGGTACCAGTAAGGAAAAAGTCTAGAGAAATCAGAATCTGCGTGGATTTCAGGAACCTAAACCGTGCATCAGACAAAGATAACTATCCTGTTCCACCCATGGAGCATCTGCTGCAAACGGTTTCAGGTTCTGAACTGTTTTCGTTATTAGATGATTTCTCTGGCTACAATCAAGTATTAGTAGCTGAAGAAGACAGATTGAAGACAACGTTCAGGACCAAATGGGGAACCTTTGCCTACAGGAGAATGCCCTTTGGGATTATAAATGCTGGAGCAACATTTTAGAGAGCTATGGACATAGCTTTCCACGGATTGATTGGCCGAAGTGCTATAGTATACCTTGACAATATTACAATATTCTCGAAGAGAAGAGGAGAGCACGCGTTCCACTTAAGGAAAATTTTTGAACGCTGTCGAAAATATGGCATCTCACTCAATCCTAAGAAGTGTGTGTTCGCTGTCACGGAGGGCAAGTTGTTGGGTCACATAATTTCGAAGAAAGGAATCTCTATAGATCGAGAAAGAATTAAGGCTATTGAACAAATCCCCTTGCCCCATAATAAAAAGGGGATGCAATCATTTATGGGAACGATAATTTTCGTGCGAATATTTGTGCCTGATTTTGCTCAGATTTTCAAACCACTACAGTAGATGGTAAAGAAAAATGCACTATTCAAGTGGACTAAAATTGAGAAGAGCACATTTGGAAAAATCAAAACCGCTATTGCACATGCACACTCCCTGAAAAGCCCAGATTTTGACAAAGATTTTATCTTGTATACCTTTGCATCCGATGATTCACTAGCAGCTGTGCTCACCCAAAAGGAAGATGGGGGGGATGAATTCCCAATATCCTTTATGAGTACTTGTCTACAGGGGGCCGAATTGAATTACCCAGCTGTTGATAAACAAGCTTTCATGGTATTCAAAGCAGTAAAGCAATTCAGGCCTTATATTTTAAAAAATAGAACCAAGGTGATTGTCCCCTACCAAGCTGTAAGGTCTCTTCTTGTGCAGAAGGAGTTAGGGGAAAGAAGAGGCAACTGGGTAACAGCTCTTCAAGAGTACGACCTAGAATCCAAGCCAACATCTATAGTTAAAGGACAAGGGTTGTGCAAACAAATGACTGAGAATGGAAAAAATGAAGAACACGCCTGGGAAGATGAAGCCGAATTACATGTAATGGAGGTATGTCCTTTGTTTACAGCTCCTGAGTCTTGGTATAGAGACCTTGTGCATTACTTGCAAGCAGGGCTGTTTCCAGAACACTGGAATTCCAAGCAAAGAAGAGCGCTACATCTTAAATCAGCTTCCTATCAACTTGTTGAAGGAGTATTATTTAGAAATAATTATGACAGGGTTCTTCTCAGATGCTTAGAAAAGGAAGATGCGAAGAAAGTAATGACAGAGTTGCATGACGGGCCTGCTGGGGGACATTATTCAGGAGATAGTACATCCCACAAAATCCTCAAAGCTGGTTACTATTGGCCTACACTCTTCAAAGATGCACATGCACATGTCAGAAAGTGTGATATTTGCCAAAGGTGTAGTGGGAGACAACCTAAAGCAGCAGCACCCATAAATCCTGTGATGATCACGGAACCATTCAAGGAATGGGGACTGGATATTATTGGAGAAATAAAACCAAATTCCTCTTTGCAACACAAGTACATTTTGACCGCGACTGATTATTTCACTCGCTGGGTCGAAGCTATCCTGCTGCGCAAGATAAATGAAGATGAAGTCATCAGCTTCCTGCAAGATCATATCATGACCAGGTTTGGAGTTCTAGTTTCGTTAGTCTTTGATAATGCTAAGTACTTTTCATCAATTAAATTGACTGATTTTGCTCATGATAAAGGGATAAAATTGCATTATTCTGCTAATTACTATCCACAAGGAAATGGCATGGCTGAATCCTCTAACAAAAATCTGATTAGAATTTTAAAGAAGACTATGATAGAAAACCAGAGGAGTTGGCACTCAACATTACCAAATGCCCTTTGGGCCGATAGAGTCACCCCCAAGTCTGCAATTGGAGTGTCTCCATATACCCTTGTCTATGGTAAAGAATCCATCCTTCCTCCCAATATCATGCTACCATCTTCCATACTAGCTCAAGAGTCTAGAGGGTCGAATGATGAAGTTTTGCAAATAATAATATATAATCTCCTGAAAGCAGAAGAGGCTAGATCTAAAGCCAGAGAATGCTTTAAGCAATAGAAAGAGTTAGTTAAGATATGGTTTGACAAACATAAAGCTGGAACAAAAGACTTTGAAGTAGGAGACTTAGTCCTCAAATGGGATCACCCTCATGATGAGAAAGGAAAGCACACTAAATTCCAGCAATTGTGGGTAGGCCCTTTTCAGATTGCAGCAAAGCTTGGCCCTTCTACTTATAAGTTGCAGGATCTACAAGGGTGGGAAGAGAACTTACCAGTGAATGGTTTGGTTCTCAAGCCTTATTTTTCCTGAGTTTCTTTGAGTTCTTCTGTCTTGTATATAAATAAGTTGTTTAGTTGTCTTTTGAGTCATGTTTTTTAGTTTGTTTTAGTTTAAGTTTTCAATAAAGGGAACGAACCCGCAGTTGCATGGGGAACATCAAAATGTTTGGGAATGATAAATGTTTTTTGGGTCTCAGACTGGGTGTTTCTAAAAGAACTTATTCAAGTTTAGCAGTTTTCTCGAATAAGCTCTGTGTGCATTGAATTCCTGCTTAACCCCTGTGAAATAAACTGGATTCAAAGAGTCTGGAATACTATGTTGAGGCTCCATCCACCTCACACTTAAAATGTTCTAAGGAGCGAAAGCAGAAGACCCATAGAAAGGAGCAAGGTGAATAGTATATTAAATATAAATGATCCCATGCCAAGAAACGAATGATAAAAGGCAAATAAGAATCAAAAGCTCCTATGAAAGCATCATGCATCAAAGCAGATGCTGAATCATAAGTACTAAATTACCGAAATATCCTCTCTGTCTGTGAGTTGAAACATGAAATACACCGCTCACACAAAAGGACACTATGGGATAGAGGATCCTGAATTAAAATTCAATAAGAAAGGCATGCAGGAGGACTCATATGAACAGGGACAAAAGTCCAAAAGCACAAAAAAGTGCTAAAATGGCATGGGAACGAGTAACAAACGAATATTTATGTTTACCATGTGCAACAATCCTGTGGTGTCCAAAGTTATCAGCCACCTGAAGACAAAGGTAATAATGAAACTCATCCTCTGGCCTCAACAGAGTTATCTGGACTTGAAAATCTTAGTTTCCACTCTCCCAAATTGGACTATTATCAATGATTGAAGGTACACACTTCCGAGATTTGAGAAATCCAGATGGCTAGAAGAATTCAATAGGATGCATTTGTTGTTAAATGGTCTGTAACTCAAAGATTAATCACCCAGAGATCTAGGTTCACCAAGTAATCGCCAATTGTTGCAGCTGCAACCGTTCTCCCCAAATTTCTTAAATTTTGGGCCTCTCCTCATGATTTTGCATTTGTTTTAATCATTGGATTCTTTGAGTTTTGGTCATGTTTTAATTTTAGATGATTGTAAAATCTTAACTCTAGCCCAAGGTTCAAATTTTGATTGCGTTTGGAATTTATGGTGAGTCGCAGATTCTAAGTTTGTTTCGCTTGTTGATCAAACCAAGTGTTCTTTATTGTGGGTCGCCGTTGCAGAGGTATAACAGGTTTCTGTCCGTTGTTGAGTTTGAGAAGCTGTCCAAAACACTTAAATCATTTTTATACATCAGGCATTGAGACTATGTTTGATCGGAGGCCATTACCTTTTCGTTTTCGTCGTTGCGGCTCTTAAATCATTTAGCCATCCGAAGCCCAAAACGCTCCACCAGCCGATGTGTCAGTCTTTAGTCGCTTGCCCGTAACTTTTCTTCTTCCACCGTTGCGGCTGGGAAAGCCATTTAGCGTTCGATGTAAAATGTCTTCTGACTTCCGATTGAGAGTCTTCCCGCCCTCAGGTCTCGTGTCCCTAACCTTTTCGCTTCCGCCGTTGCGGCTCTTAAAGCATTTAGCCATCCGAAGTCCAAAACGCTCCGCCAACCGATGTGTCAGTCTTTAGTCGCAGACCCGTAGTTTTTCTCTTCCGCCGTTGCGGCTAGGAAAGTCATTCATATTCCAATTTAAAAGTCTTCCGATTTCCAAATAAAGCCTTTTCCTGCCCACGTTTCGTTTGTCCGTAGCTTATGTCTCTTCCGCCGTTGCGGCTGGGAAAGTCGTTTATCCTCCGATGTCAAAGCCTTCCGACTGCCAATTTAGAAATTTCCCGCCCAAGGCTTAATCAAAACTCTTTCTAGATCAAGAGATGCACCTGGCCGTTTTCTTGTGGATTAGTTGTTTCAGGTGGTTAATTTTAATGTTTAAAACGCCATTCCAATTAATGGTGCACAGTAATTGATTGTAGGTAAAACCAAATGGACTGTTGGGGTAACCACGGGGTGAAGGCGTAGCTTGATCAAATCGAAACCGGCAGGGTCGCAAGGAAGACAGAACGAAGGAAAAGACAAAATCGAAAGCAACAAAAACACAAATCTGAAAGGTCCAGCAGTTACTCAACTAATCATGAACATATGAAAAAATGGATGAAAAAGAGGAATATGAAGCGTGGGGGAACCAAAACACCAGAGGTTTGGGGAAACCCAAGCGATCTGCTGATTTTGTTTAAATTTTGGAAAGTTAGAAGTTACAGGGACATTTTCCCTAGAAAAACTTGTAAACCATTTGCTTGTAAGAGGAACTACTTCGTTTTACAATCAGAAACTGCAACTTTTTCCTGTTGGAGAAAGTGAAATGTGGAATGTATCAATGTGATTAAATGAATAATGTTGAAGGGGAACTATTTCGTTTTCAGTTGTGTTTCATTAAATGTGAGAGTATTTAACTTCCTGAACCTATGTTCTTGTTGAATGTTCTTCAGTATATTTTTGTGATGTTTTCCACTGTGAGTAATAAATGTTGTTCATAAAACAATTGGCTATCTAGTTGTTCAAAAATCTGTAATCGTTCATGTGTCTTGAAAGAAGTATCAGCTATCTGTAACTCTTCATAATGCATGTACAAAATATATTGCTCACCAATGAATGATAATCCTGCTCCCTAGGGATAGTTTAGGTAGTTAGTTTTAATTTCTTGTTGTATGTGATTTAGATGCTTGTGAATGCTAAGACGAGAGGTAAGAACCTGCACATCACGTTGTGACTGCTCCTTGCATCTTATCGCCCTGCATGGTTAATTAGGCACTTGCATATCATACATTAAGTCAAAAAATACAAAATATACGGTGGACCGTGCTGCAACAGGTAAAACCATTTGTTTTGTTATTTGACGTACGGTAGCCGGACCACAAACCAGACGGATTCCCCATACCAAACAGTCACGGGCTAGTTGGGAACGTTGACTGGGGAGAATCCCTTACTGTTGTTGCCTATGAATTTTCGGGCCTCAACATGGAGGTGGTTGGATAAGACAAGGAAAGATGACACATGGATTTTTCCCTCATTTCCCAAGGTTTGACATCCCCCACCCTTATCCTTGTGAAAATCATGCCCCTTCTCAATTTAGTTGCCGCGAACGTAGCTAGTCAGGGTTCATTTTAATTAAAGATGCATATTTACATGATGACAAAACTCAATATATGTCGCATGCCCCAAAATACCATCGGTGACAATTTCAATCTGAAACATAGCATAACCAATCAATGGTGGGGCCTTGGCCTTTAGCTCCGCACCATGATTATTTACAATATATACATCATATACATCTAATGCAACGAGGTCAAAATCGGGGCGTTACAATCATCATCATCAACATGATCATCATCATCACCATTAACATCACGAACATCATCATCACCAGCATCGTCATCATCATCATCATCAACATCGTTGTCATCATCCTCATGATCATCATCATCCTCCTCCTCCTCATCATCTTCATCATCATCATCACCATCAACATCATGAACATCATCATCACCATCGTCATCATCATCATCATCATCATCCTCCTCCTCCTCCTCCTCATCATCATCATCAACATCATCTTCATGATCATCATCATCATCGTCATGATCATCATCATCATCACCATCGTCACCATCCTCATCCTCCTCCTCATCATCATCATAAACATCTTCATCATCATCATCATCATCATCACCATCATCACCATCCTCATCCTCATCATCATCCTCATCCTCATCCTCGTCATCATCCTCATCATCATCATCGATCATCATCACCATCCTCATCCTCATCATCAACGTCACCTTCCTCATCATCATCATCATCATCATCATTATGAACATCATCGTCACCATCGTCATCATCATGATCAACATCATCATCACCATCGTCATCATCATCATCATCTTCATCATCATCATCCCTCCTCCTCCTCTTCCTCCTCCTCATCATCATCATCAACATGATCATCATCATCACCATCAACATCATGAACATCATCATCACCATCATCGTCATCATCATCAACATCATCATCATCATCATCATCATCATCCTCCTCCTCCTCATCATCCTCCTCCACATCATCATCACCTTCATCATCATCATCATCACCATCCTCACCCTCATCATCACCATGATCATTGGTCATCGATCATCATCACTCATCCTCATCATCACCATGATCATTGATCATCGATCATCATCACCATCCTCATCCTCATCATCACCATGATCATTGATCATCAATCACCATCACCATCCTCATCATCATCATCAACATCACCTTCCTCCTCCCCATCATCATCATCATGAACATCATCGTCACCATAATCGTCATCATAATCAACAACATCACCACCATCATCATCATCATCATCATCTCCATCATCATCCTCCTCCTCCTCCTCATCCTCCTCATCATCATCATCAACATGATCATCATCATCACCATCAACATCATGAACATCATCATCACCATCATCGTCATCATCATCAACATTATCATCATCATCATCATCATCATCATCATCATCCTCATCATCATCATCACCTTCATCATCATCATCATCACCATCCTCATCCTCAACATCACCATGATCATTGATCATCGATCATCCTCATCATCAACATCACCTTCCTCATCATCATAATCATCATCATCATGAACATCATCGTCACCATTATCGTCATCATGATCAACATCATCATCACCATCATCATCGTCGTCGTCATCTTCATCATCCTCCTCCTCCTCCTCCTCCTCCTCCTCCTCATCATCATCAACATGATCATCATCATCACCATCAACATCATGAACATCATCATCACCATCATCGTCATCATCATCATCAACATCATCATCATCATCATCATCATCATCATCATCCTCATCATCATCATCACCTTCATCATCATCATCATCACCATCCTCATCCTTATCATCACCATGATCATTGATCATCGATCATCATCACCATCCTCATCCTCATCATCACCATGATAATTGGTCATCGATCATCATCACCGTCATCATCCTCATCATCACCATGATCATTGATCATCGATCCTCATCATCAACATCGCCATGATCATCATCATCATCAACATCAACATCATTATCAACATCATCAACATGATCATCAACATCACCATCAACATCATCATCACTAGCGTCGTCGTCATCATCATCATCATCATCATCATCATCCTCATCATCATCATCATTGTCATCATCATCATCAACATGATCATCATCATCACCATCAACATCATGAACATCATCATCACCAGCGTCGTCATCATGAAAAGAAGGGAACACTAAAAACATTTGTTTTGTTGCTAGCCATAGAAAACATTTGGGAAGTTATGATCTTATTCGTTTCCCTAGCCGTGCACCCACTCTATTAATTGTGCATAACCATATCACATGCGTGTTATACTTAAACATATCACGTACGCGTTTTTACTCTATATAACATGTGCGCGTTTTGGGACTGTAAAAACAATGAATTGTTTTTGTCCGAGAGCAACTTCACTTTGTTTTTATGAATTTATCCCATTACCACGGGTTTTTTTTCAGGAGCACGAACCCGCTTGTGAAAATAATCAGAATTTACACATTCTCCATCATTCTTTTTGTTATGTAGGTGCAACATTGAGGATATATTTCATGGTTGAGGAGCACACAGGATAAGATATCAAGCTTCAATGTCATTTCATGGTGATGGTGGATATACAGAATTGTACAAGAAAATCAGCTTGAGGAACAATTTATGATTTAACTTTCATTTGCTTATTATTCAAGAGAACCAAAGGTAAATTTTCCCATTCGTTATTTTTTTCATGGGAAATATGAACAATTGAGAAGAAATATTGAAGCACCTTGAAGGATCAATAGTTATAAAGCAAGTTAAAGGTTTCAAAGCTTGTAATTGAGGAGCAACAAAAACAAACTATATTGACATTGATCATTGTGGTGATGGGGAATGTACATAACCGAGGAAGAAAATCAACAAGGAAGAAGAGACCTCAAAGAAGTCGTCGAAGAAGAGAAAGAAAAGAAAAGAATAGACATGATGAATTGGAGGTTTTCTTTGGGAACTAATCCAAATCCAATTATAGAGGATACGGCGGTTCATCCTATTAATCCAGCACAAGAAAAAAGGAAGCATTCACTAGAGGGACCTTCAATTTTCACAATAGTTGTTGAACAAGCACCCCATGGAAGTATTCAAGAAGCAAAATGTAGGTGCTCATTAGGGGATGTTTCAAATCCCTTATCAAGTCAAAGTGATAAGTTACCATCTCAAGACGAGGCTCATGAAGAGGCGTTGTACATGGAGCCTACTGTTGAAGAGGCATTGGACATGGAGCCTACTATTGAAGAAGGAAATATTAAATGGACCATCGATGAGGATGTTGGACTTCCACCATCCAACTACCAGGAAGAGAATGAACGACAACAAGTTGCTACTGAAATGCCAGAGCATATTGTTGATGCACTAGATGATAGAAATCCAACCCCCTTACCTCCATTAGAAAGCACACATCGAAGAACTCCGAAGCGTATACAAGTTGATGAAGGAATCCTCAATTCCATTGACGGTACGCTATCTAAACATACAATTGCTTATCAAACTCAACAGATACTAAATAAATATTTTGTTTCTAAATGTGATGGAGATAAATGTAGATTATTTTTATCATTATTAAAATCTAGGGGCATGAATATTGTTAGGAAATCGTTAGGGATAAAGATGATAAATCCTTCTGAACCAAGTTCTCATATATTTAAAAGCTTAGTAGATGCCTTTGGTAAAATTGGCAAGAACACATGCTCAAAGGACCGCAATGCGACTCGTCGTGTGTTGTCACAAGAAATTGTAAATAAGAACACTAGGGTCCTTCGTTTTCTCAAGCCTACATCTAAACTAGTTAATTTGAATGTAAAAACCCTCTGTAGGTATTCTATTAGAAGAGAACATCTTGACACAACCGCCCAGACATATTTTTGGGCCTTTATTGGTTGGTTGCTACATCGTTACATGAAGCTAGTTGATGCAATAAAGGGACTAGTGCATAGTTTTTGGAATGATCACACAAGGCCTTCTTCAAACCGGAAGGATATACTAAAACTGAGAAGGGGTTCAAAGGACCATGAACCACATATTAAGCATCTCCTTGATATAACACAGATAGAACTATACGAGAAATTTAGGAATGAACATAGACAATTGAATTTGGGGCAAAGATCTTTTGAGAAATGTAACCCCTTGTATGTTAGAATAAATACTCTTCGTAACACTTGTTGTAGATACCATGTAGAATATGAAAATTACTATGAAACATTTTTGTATATTCGTCATGTTTGCATACTAACCATGTGCAGGAATGCTCCTTGACAATACCACCGACCTCATCAAGAGAATTCATTCATAGTATCATGTGCAATAGGCCTGAGGGGCAAACTTACTATGCAAAATCCTATTTGGATGGAACTTGCTCCAACTGTGTTGGAATGGCATTATTGAGACAATGTATGCACAAGACTAGAGACAATGAATTTGGGAATATGGTTACAGACATGAAAAGTTTCAAATATATCAGCTATGAAATAGTCCCAGGGAAAGAAAGCAAAAAAATACAATTGGTGACATCTCAAGTACATGCATTTATCTATAAATTTATGTTTGAACAGTTGCATTTCATTCCTTACTTACAAAAAAACCTGATATTGAGATCATTTTGTGTCAACAGGTACAAGTTAGTGTCTTCGTCAAGGAATTTATTGAAAAGACATGTCAATATGTTCAGCATGTCCACTTGGCACGATGGCAGGATGAGAAGTTTAGAATATGTAGAGATACATTTCCTCGTGGTACTATACTTTTAGTTGTTGATTTTGCTGATAACTACACTCTGCAACCTCAAAATGAGATCCAAAGTCAATATTATCACTTTGAGCAGGTTTCCTTGATGGTGCATATCACATATAGGCATGGCCCAAATAGCAGTGAAGAGCAAAGAGAAATTCTAAAGGAATATCACTTCTACATAAGTGATGATAGGTGCCATGAATTCCACTATGTACATCATTTATTCATCATGTTCTATGATCATTTGAAGGGCAAGAACATACAGATGGGTTTACACTAGATTTGGTCTGATGGATGTGCTGGTCAATTAAAAAATGCATGCATATTTCAATGGTTGTGTTCATTGCATAAAAACTACAAAGTTCCACATATGTGGAACTATTTTGAGACTGGGCATGGTAAAGGAGAGCATGATGGAGCCGGAGCATGTGTCGAAACAGCCCTATGAAGAGAGGAATTGAAATTATCTACAATATCTACTATTCAAAATGCTCAATCTATAGTCAGGTGGTGCACGTCAGTAATGGGAGAGGAATCAGCTATGCATGTAGAATCCACAAGAAAGAGACATGTGAAGAGATTTTTTTGGGAGGTGGTAGACATAGATCGTTCACATGCATGGGAATGCAAGACTATTCCTAGGACTCGTGGCTTTCATTCGGTTCGAAGCTCTGATAACCCAGTATTTGAAATTTGGACCAGAAAACTCGCTTGTTTTTGCCTGCCTTGTTGTGATGGTGACTGGGATGTGTGTGAATCATTGGATTGGGTTGATGGATGGGATCGCATATCACTTCCACTTGATCAGCATGAAATTGTTGAGTTAACTCCATCGGAACAACACCAATCGTCTATTTCTATAGATTTTGATCATGTATCAGACCTTGTACAACCTAGTATGATGCATTTCCTTAACATTTTTTGTAAAATTTATGTAGTCTTGAAACTCACATTAATGGCCTTGTATCACACGAAAAATATTTGATCATATACCTACAATCATACTATGCAGGACACATATACGTAGTGGTTTCCTCAAAATATAGTAAATGGGGTGGTGATTACTGGTTGGCATGTTGTATAGAGGGAAAGCAAACCCTCATTATGTCCATGACTGATGATGAAAACAACCACTTCCCCATCGGGTCTATGGTTGTTAAAGTTGAATATCTTACACATGACAACAATGCAAGAAAGAAGGGTGGATATGTTTACAGGGATTACAAACCAGGTGCAAGTGTGTATCACTTTACCAACTTAATCATTGGTACAAACCTCTAGGTACGAACAATGCCTAGTTGGAATTCATCGAAGGTACGCTACTTCTTACTCGATACAGAGCACGAGAGACTAATGGAGACCATCATTATAAGAGATGATCCGGAGGGCTTGGTTGTATGATAATAGGTGGGATCTAGCATGATGAGGTATGTAAAATAATTGTAATTTTCCCATGTATGTTTCTTATGAATATTTCAATTTTGTGTTCTTATACGCTACTTCTTACCGAATACATAGCATGAGAGACTAATGGAGACCATCATTATAAGAGATGATCCAGAGGCCTTGGTTGTATGATATTAGGTGGGATCTAGCATGATGAGGTATGTATCATAGTTTTAATTTTCCCATGTATGTTTCTTATGAATATGTCAATTTTGTGTTCTTGTGCGCTACTTCTTACCAGATACATAGCATGAGAGACTAATGGAGACCATCATTATAAGAGATGATCCAGAGGCCTTGGTTGTATGATATTAGGTGGGATCTAGCATGATGAGGTATGTATCATAATTTTAATTTTCCCATGTATGTTTCTTATGAATATGTCAATTTTTTGTTCTTGATATGCAAAATTTTCCATAATGTTGTTTATAAATATGCCAAAAATTCTCTTGTATGTCAAGTTAATGAACATGCCAAATTTTACGTATGAATAATAAACCATATATATCAATCATATGAACATTTCAAGATCTCATTCACATGATATACATAACATTAGAATACAT
>LPNX010081818.1:96184-191799 GCA_001517045.1 Pseudotsuga menziesii | reverse complement strand
TTTGACGGACCCCGCTACCCCAAAAACAAGAAATACCTGAAAAAACATGATGATGATGTCATCATCACATTTTTCAGGTATTTCTTGTTTTTGGGGTAGCGCGGTCCGTTAAAAGTATGCAGTGTGGGTACTCGTTGGATGCAGAATCAAATTCCGCATCCAACGAGCTCTCCCGATCGAAATTTGAGTAAAAACACAATAGGATATGTCAAAAATACGAACAAAAAAAGTAGTTTTTTTTAATGACAAATATGTGAATTCAACCATTATGGTTGACTTATTTTATTGAAATTCTATTGGTTCTTGAATTCCAACTCACAAAAACTTATTTTGGCACGTTTTCTTATAAGGCCCATTTTAGACCCCAAATTTCCTCTAATGTACCTTTGTAGGTCATACCTATCAAAGTTCTTTGTAGGCTCTCTTACAGGACTAAAACCCTAATTTTTCAAGTAGGTAATATTGTCAATGTTTTCAACCGATATATACAACTAGGATTATGGAAACAAGATGCTGAAATGATAAACTTATGTTTTAAGGCTTGTATAATCTCCTTCTTGACAGCTCACCTCTTATACCCACATGTACATTGCCAAAGGGGTAGTGCATAGTAGTGTTGGAATTTCATCTCATTTTTTTATTTAAAAGTTTAATTTCTACTTAAAAGATAATAAGAGATTTGGGCCAAAGCTGGACAATGCATTTCATGCCAACGAAGGCCAAACTTGGAAAAACCTATCCCTAATTAGGGTTTATTGTTTAACATGCATGGCCCATAACCATAACCCTACCTAGGAAACCCTAATCTTATCTTACTGTCACAACTCAATTCAGAATCAATCTAATGTCCAACTCAACTTTTTCAAATCCGGTGCACTTATGCTTCAAAACATGTTGATTCACGAAGTTGAATTTAGTGTGCATGTACTAAGATCATTGAAACCTTTAAATATAATAGTTTTTTCATGCACGGTTTCCATTCTATGCCCTGGGTAGGGATTCAACAGGTGTCCCTCAAAGCCTGTAGGAGGTGGGATTCAATGTGCCACGGAATCATGACTGTTGCTCGGATTGACGAACCGTTGGCTCTGTTGGATTTAGGACATCAGGATAGTGCTAGGGTGGCCCTCTAATCTTGTTCCATGGAGAAGAGACCATTATTTTGGTCAATTTTGGAAACTAGGGTTTTGCTCAGTAAGTGAATGTGAAATTTTTGCACAACGGGGTCAAATTCACATATTACTCGACCGTGAAGGTGTGGCTAGCGTTCTCACATAATACATGCCTAAACAAGCTTGCACGAACCACCGAAAGTCTTTTTTGATGCACGATTTGCATTCTATGCCCTGGGTAGCGATTCAATAGGTATCCCTGAAAGTCTCGAGGAGGTGGGATTCAACGTGCCATAGAATCATGACCATTGCTCGGATCGACAAACCATCAGTTCTGTTGGATTTCGGACATCAACATAGTGCTAGGGTGGCCCTCTAATCTGATTCCATGGAGAAGAGACCATTATTTTGGTCAATTTTGGAAAATAGGGTTTTGCTGAGTAAGTGAATGTCCAATTTCTGCACATATGGGTCGGCTTTGCAAATTCCTTGACCGTGAATGTGTGGCTAGTGTTCCCACATGGAACCTGCGTAAGCACGCTTGCACGACCCACTGAAAGCCATTTTTGATGCACAGTTTCCACTCTATGCCCTGGTTAGGGATTCAACGGGTGTCCCTAAAAGCTTGTGGGAGGTGGGATTCAACGTTCCATAGATTGATGACCATTGCTTGGATCAATGAACCGTTAGCTCCATTGGATTTAGTACATCGTGATAGTGCTAGAGTGGCCCTCTACTCTGGGTCCATGGACAAGGGATCATTTTTTTTGTCAATTTTGGAAACTAGGGTTTTTCTCGGTAAGTGAATGTGAAATTTTTGCACATAAAGGTCAACTTGAAGGCAATTGTATATCTTCCCCTCATATAAGAGATGTGAGTGTTTGTACGATGAAATGCAGGAGGAGACAATGCCATTACGTCAGTAACCATGTAATGGAACATGTTTATGTTTAGAAACAAGTGGTCATTCTATTATACCATTATTACAAAATATATATATCTTCATGCTACGAATTCTTCGAAAATGCCATGTACATATATCACACATAACTTTCATCTCTTTCAAATTTGTTACTCGAGGCCATTCATCAAATGCCATGTACATTAACAAAATGATAAAATAATGTGCAGGACATACATAATGTGCAGGATATAGTCATAACCATTATTTTGAATCAACCTTGTAATACTTGGATACTTTTAGGTTTGATGTGTATCCCATGTATTCGTTAGATGAAAGATATCATGCCAAAAAATAATTTTATTTATGTAGACCACACTGGTGCATCATTTAAGTGTGTCAACTTCGTGCATCCTTTAAACGTTTGTTAGGTTGTTATGTGGGTAAGGTGCTTTTGTATTCCACCAAGTTGGATCAGTTGCTTAGCTGTGTTGGGTGGTTAAATGTGTATTAGACCTATTTTCCATATTTTTGAATACAATTTGACATTGTCAATATAAAATTGTATATGCAATTGGATCGTGGTTAAAAACAATTAAAATGTACATTTTTGTCATTACGTAATTTATTGTAATTGTGCATTGTTCTCAAATTTATAACCGATATCTCCATACAATCATAAAATCTATAAAAAAATGGGAACATTACACATAGAAACATTCTTTTCCACACATGTATAATCAAACTTAAAAGACTGAACCATGAATATCTCAAGAGCCTTGATATGAAATATTTTTTATACCATGAAAGTTATAATACAAAAATATAAGGCCTAGATCTATGGCCTGTTAATGTACATGTATCAAAAACATATTTGATGTACATGTGCAGACAAAAGTACATCTATCCTGGACCGCACCCCTATACTCTAACTCCGGATTGTACACAAAAATACATATTTTTCCTGGCCTAACACATCAAAATTCTAACTTTCTCTTGTTTTTCCCAGACCCTGGTGCTCTTCGGCTCTGTCTACGACCACTGTGCATCTTTGGCGACTGCAAATCAATGAAAATATTTCTTGATCAGGTAACTGGACTAGTACTGTCCATCAATAACAAAGTTTGAAAATTTAAAATATGACTCAATTGTAAATAAAACAAAGACTCATTGAATCCGTCAAGGGTATAGGTGCCTGTGGTGTCGAGGGTGTAGGTGCCTCTGTTGTGCTCTTCCTTGTAGCAAGCCTCATTGCCATTCTTCTCTGCGAATAAAAAAAATATGTCAATTATCTCAAGAATTATCAACATGTACATGAATGAGAAAGTACTAATCAATTATGTAAAAAATGAACATCTCACCAAAAAAACCATTTCTAGGACATGAGGCTGGTGCTTTTCAGTAGTAAGAGGAGCCATAGGTTGAACATCAACCTCAGTTGCATGCACTAATGGACCAGGGTGTGGCTACATTCACCAAATGATTAAATAGTTAGACATCATGCATGTCCAGAAACAATACAAATGAAATGTACAATTACAAATATTCAAGTAGATGTACCTCACTATGACTTATCCCTATTATAGATGCGGCATCAACAATCCCACTAAGGTCTGGCACAGATGACTCTACATCCTGATGTTGTAAGCATGGGAAAATAACATTAAGAAAAACCACTTGTGAAGTGAATACATAGCTAACCAACAACTGCCATTGGAAGTGTGTACATTACCATGGGATGAGTAGGTTGATCCTCATGCACACCCGCTCTATTCAAGGAAGAGGGACCTCATCTGGTGTAAACAACCCCCTTATCTATGTTTGGACTATGGGGAGATCTAAACCAAAGAGGCGGTGCAGGGATCTGTGATGACATCTGCATTCACAAAGTGTTACCATAGTTAGACATGGATTTGAATGGATGGAATAATATGTACTAGAAAAATAACATGTTGTAATATAGTTACCCCTTCCTGGGACATATCTCCACCATGGGAGTGACCGCTTCCATCAATTTCTTGCCCCTCTTCAGATGCCTCTAGCATCTGCAAGTTTAAAAATTATATTTACATTAGCGATCTATAAAGGAGTGTACAGTAAGAAATTTAAATAATTCGAACAAGATTCAATCATAACCCATGTACTTACATTCTTCAAGTAGTCATAAATTCCACCTTGGACTATGCCGTTGATATCAATGTCTCCAGAATCACGTTCTAAGTGGGGTTCTTGCAACTTCAAAAATTGTAAATATTAGACATTTTAATAAATTAATCAATACTAACACATGCATTAACAAAATTATATGTAATAACAAAATGACAAGTGTTTAAATATTACCTCAATTGTGGTTCTTTGGGCCTCGGGTACAACCACACCGGGTGCAGTACCACCCCCGTGAGAGGCATCAATCTCCCGCAAGAGTAAATATTGCATATATATTACGAATCTTTTAATATGTTAGATATAGTATGGAACAATTAAAAATTGAACAATAACAGAGTTTTAAAACAATGTCCTTACCTAACTACCAGTCATCGTAGTGGTACCATGTCTTGGTCCAGGACCATACCAGGGTCCCCCACACGGTGTACAGACGTGTGGCTCGTTCTGAGGCACATGGGATGTCGGTTTATCCCCACCAACAGATGTCCCTCCACCACCAGAAGCTAGTGGTTGTACACCAGCAGAGGAAGAGCGCGCTCTCTGGTCAATAGTGGTTGTGTGTCGAGAGACCATCTCAGCTAGAGTAAAAAATGCATCCTGTGTCTGGGAAACCATGTCATGTGCAAGAGGGACGTCTGCCCTCGGTAGCTGGGAACAGGGTGTAGGTATCTGTGGATTGGCATCTCTATGCCTAACATGGGGTCGGTGTTGGGGCATTCCCCTACCAACTCCCTGGAAGCCCAACATGTCAAAATAGTTGACATGTTTCCCCATCACAAACTCTGCATACAATTTTCAGAGGAAGTACATCAGTACTTCCCTATTGTTGTGAGGGGGAATGTCAAAAACCATGTACCACCTATCCATCCAATTGTCTCTGATGGGTGGAAAAGTGCACCACTCAATAGAAATATGCGGCATGCTGATCTCCGGAATGTCATCCGTCCCAGGTAGTCTAAACAATGAATAGATGGCTTGTTTTGTTATTTTCAGCTTTTTTACCTCATTGTAACTCAACCCATCAACATATTGTTGCATTTTCCTCTCCCTGTAAGATGAGATGCTATACAATGCATCATTTGATCTTGCGATCGTATCAACAATAGACAACAATGAATCTAACAAGGAGCGGCAGAGCTCATCTCCACCCCTCCAAGCCGAACCAATCTCTCTCAAATGGCCAATAAACCTCAGTATCTCTGCATTGTTATGATCCATAGTAGCCACTGCAATCATAAATACAAATAAAATATCATTAGAAATATAAACACATGATATAATGACATATCTAAGAACCGAGAACTGTATAACTATTGACATATAAACTAAATCTATCATGTAAATTTAAAAATTGATCTTGCATTTTACAGTAAAGGGGGTTAAATTTAAAAAGTGATCTTGGATTAGGATGTTAGTTTTACTATCTTTAATTAAAGGGGGTTATTGTTCAATAATAATTTTAGTTAATTGAATTGGGAAACTAATATTTAAATGAAAAGGGCTGTAGTTAGGGATAATTAATGAGATTGGTAGTTATTTCATGTTTTAATTATTGTTTATGAGGGGAATTGTAATATGGGTGAGGCTAGTAGTTAGTCTCTATTCTAGTTATGGATCATGTTGTTAGAGTGTTAGTCTATTCATAAGCTATTTATTGTTAATGAGAGTGGCTATTGTTGAATGAAGTTGGTAATCAATTTCTAAGCTATTTATTAATAATGAAGATTATTATCATTTTGATGAGGGTGATATTCAATGGCTATGGTAGCTATTGTTAATGAGGGTGACTATATTTTTATGAGGAAGACAGGTTAATTCCTTTAGATGAGGTCACTTGTCAATTCCTACATCAATAATTGTTATCATAGATACAATGGGATGGTTTGGATCATATCATAGCCAATTATATAAAATACACAACTTAAAGACTCAACATTAGAGTGTACAAAATGTCAAAAAAAAAATAAAACATGACAAGGAAAAAATGCCAATACATTCATTTGTTTTTTGAGTTAATTGGGGTTTTGGTTTCCATTGGGCATGGGAATTTTGGGTATGAATTTTGTTAAATAATCAAAATTATTTAATTTTTATCATTAAATTGGGGAATTGGTTTCAATTGGTCAATTACATTGGGGTTCTTGTTTCCATTGGGTTTTTGTTTCAACTGGCCATAATTTAATTTAATATGGTTTAATTTTTCAATCTAGGGCAAATAAATTGATGAAGAAAAAGAAAAAAACATGAAAAGAAATGAGGAAAATACCTCACAAGGGGGAGGTTTATATCCAAAGGTGGAGATAGAGGGCTTTGGCACACCTAAAATAGCGTTTGCACAGTGGAGATTTGCTCCTCGTTGGTCCAATAGTCGAGGGGTGAGGAGAAAAAGACAGCCTCGACCAATGTAAATAGGCTTTCCAAATCGAGCTTCCGTTTAGTGAGCGAAAAAAAGGAGACGTGATTTGTCTTACTATCCTAGTTGACATGCCTTTTGCCAGCCTTGGGACTAGGCTTGGCAGGTTCGGGATTGCTTGGGATGATTTCTTTTTTTTTGGATTAAGAGTGATTGACTTCACTCCAGCATTGCATCTAAAAGGTCCCTCAACTTCTTGCACACACCCTTATATTAAATTTTAATATTTATTTTTTATAGAATAAATAAATAAAATAAATTTTTAAAATAAAAAAGATTTGACAAGTTAGCTTGTATTAAATTATTTACTAGAGAAGAGTGTACATTTTCAAAAGAAACAAAATTAGTTTATATTAAATTTTAATATTTATATTTTAGAATAAATAAAAAATATAAATTTTTAAAATAGAAAAGATTTGAAAAGTTAGCTTGTATTAAATTTTAATATTTTATTATTTAATTAAAATTAAATAAATAAATAAAAATTATATATGTTTGGAATAGTCAAGAAAAACAAAAACCCATAAACATAATCATCATAGGTGGGGTGTCGTTAAACCTTTAATATTCGAGAAAATTCAACATAATTACTTAAACAAGTTTAAATTTTAGCTATATATTTGAATTAAACAAAAATAAAACGGCAAAGAGAATTAAATTTATGCTGTCTATGTTATTTTTTGGTTTTTCTTATAAAGTTCATATTTCAAAATATATATTTTAACACGACACGTTTTTGGCATTGGTAGAACGGCAAACTAAGATTCGGAATGATTCTTTCATATTTTATATTTTCCATGGTTTGCCACCTAATACCCTTATTTGTTTAATACTAAAATCTTGTTCATCTCGAATAAATTGTACCTGTGAATATAACGTCCTAGCAATAAAATATGTGTAACTTGCAAGACCATATCAAGACAAATAACAATAAAATATTGGTAACTTGCAGAACCAAATCGAATATTACGTCCCAGCAAAATATGTGTAACTTGCAAGACCATATCATGGCTTGTGACGTTCAGTTCATCCAACGGATCAACGGCAAAGTCATCATTGAGTTACTGTTGGTCTGTTTACTTACCGTTGGTCTGTTGGATGGACCGAACTTACATGTTTTTTAAGCTCAGGCAACTTGAATAAATAACAAATAACTGGTGTTTGACATAGAAGCATCAACTAATATATGACTGCGATGGAGTAGGGAGCAATCGTTGTTGACGAATGCATCCTCGTCATTTCGTCATTGTCCATTTCTATTATATTAGGGTTGCTTCGTTTCCATTTGGTGAAAACTATATTTAAGTTTTTTCTTACACGAACGATTCCTTAGGATCAGTTCATTAATGCACGATCGATTGGGTTCATTGGCGAACGAGCACAGTGAAGGTACATTGGTATTGTAATTAAGAAATTAAGATATCCCAAGATCTTGTAATTAAGAAATTTTAAGATTCAAGGTTTTTTAATTAAGAAATTAAGAAGATCCAAGATTTTTCTTATGTGAAGGGCGCTTTCCCTGAACTCTCTATGCGGCGCCTTGATCGCCTTGATCAGCCATGTGGGAGTGCGTGTTTGACATAATTTATTAAATAAGTTACATCAGCCTGTCATGCACTCTGTATTATTTTTTTTTATTAATTATGATGCCACGTTCTTGGTTGTATTTAATAGTGGGAGATTGCAATTACAGAGCGTCTTCTGTTGGCCGGTTCTTTTAATCCCTAGAAGAATTGAATTGATTCACAGTAAGTATGCATTTCAAACTTTGAAACCATGTTTTGAAGTATATGAAATATATATATATATACTCCTCCTCCATGTAGCGATGCAGAAGATGGAAAATACTTCACAGCAAGTTTTAATGAGACCGAATTATATGTTGTTACAGGACCGAAGATGAAGATGAAGATGCAGGCGATGAATATGCATGCAGGTTTTTATTTACTGCTAATTTGCGTTTTAATTGTGATCCACTCCTTTCTAGCAAACTCTGCGAATGTGACTGAGCAGGAATTGCACGACATTGCTTCGTCTCTTGAGATGTTCGTCGACGAGCTGCCGGAGATGCCCAAACTCAAAGGGTATATGATCGGCAAAGATGGACATTTGAAGGCTGGGAAGCTTCGGATTGGGATGTTTAAAAAAAAATGGGTTTAAATTCTTTATATCTTTGCTTTATTTAAATACTCATTTTTTATAATAATAATAATTTATTTGTAAAGTCACAGCAATGGTGTATGAGACCCCTTGTTTGTGAAATAATTAACACCCTTTGCACAGTGATTTAACTGTTAAAGTTTACAGAGGTGTACATACACTACTCCTTTGGATTTGAAGTTGTGATCTCCTCTGGATTTGAACTTGTGACCTCCTAAGAGGAAACAATACTCTTCTGGATTTGAATTTGTAATCTTCTAGGAAGAAATACATGCTATTATGTTCTTAAGCATTAGGTCCACTGATGCTTTACACTCTTAATCATTAACCATTAGACCCACTCATGCTATACACTCTTAAGCATTAAGTCATTCATACCTTACAATTTGTTCATGCTATTGGCGGCCAGGACTGATCCGTTATATGTGTTCTGTTGACAGAAATTTCATAGAGATTTCCCGTCAAGTACTGTATTTGCATATGGAACGTCGAGAGAGAGTGCAAGTGTGCCAGGTCCCACGATCGAAGCCCTCCAAGGTGTAGAAACGTTCGTGACATGGGAAAATCATCTGCCTTCAAGCCTTTTTCTTCCTTGGGATCCAACTCTTACGACTGCTAAGCCCAAATACGGGGGAGTCCCTACAGTCGTTCACCTGCATGGCGGAGTCGATGAACCTGAGAGCGATGGGAACCCAAAGGCATGGTTTACAGCGGGATTCAATGAGACCGGACCCGCCTGGACGAAGTCTGAATATCATTACGCTAATGTCCAAGATCCGGGCAATCTGTGGTATCATGACCACGCCTTGGGTATCACTCGAGAAAATCTCTTGGCCGGGCTTGTGGGCGCCTATATCGTTCGGAACCCGGCCGTGGAGGCACCTCTGAAACTTCCATCAGGTAGAGAATATGACCGTAGTCTTCTTGTGTCCGATAAGAGTTTTTACAAAAACGGATCGATTTACATGAACTCTACGGGCGACAACCCGTCCATTCATCCCCAGTGGCAGGTACATAAACCTACTATATTCATTAATGGCTGTTTTCGTTTATTTTCGCGACTGAAGTAAATAAATAAATGTGGTTTTTGCAGCCAGCGTATTTTGGGGATTTAATAATAGTAAACGGTAAGGCGTGGCCTTACTTGAAGGTAAAGAGAACAAAATATCGGTTCAGAATTGTGATCGCCGACAACGCCAGATTTTACAGGTTGGCGTTGAGCAACGGACTTTCTTTTACCCAGATTGGCGCCGACTCTTCCTACTTAACGAGGCCCGTGACTGTTAAGAAGTTGCTGCTGGGCCCTTCTGAGATTGCAGACGTCATCATCGACTTCACGAATTCGTCGACCGATGAAGCCATCCTAACTAACAGCGCTGCATATCCATACCCTACAGGAAGTGCTGTAGATAGTCTCAACAGCAAAGTTATGAAGTTTGTGATTGAGAAAGCAGCTGTTAAATATGGCGGCGGCAGCCCCATCCCAAAGAGATTGATTGAATATCCTCGTCCAACCAGGAACGATATTGCACAAACGCGTTATATTACATTGTATGAATACGACACCGTGACGGGAAACCCAACCGATTTGTTCATCAACGGGCTATCGTTTCTGGATCCCGTTACTGAGACGCCAAGACACGGTACCACCGAGTTATGGAATTTCATCAATCTGACACCAGACAACCATCCTATCCATATTCATCTCGCCTTTTTCTACGCCCTTAATCAGACAAAGCTGCTGAACTTGACGCAGCTCGCGAGCTGCATGAATAAGACTAACGATGCTCTGAAATGCAACATAGAGAATCATGCAAAAGGTAAAGTGATTGCAACTCGTGCTAATGAGAGGACTTGGAAGAACGTGTTCAAGGTGATGCCTGGATATATGACCACCTTTCTTGTTCGTTTCTCTCTGTTGAACTCTCAGAAACCTTATCCCTTTAATGCCAGTGCTGAGCCAGGCTACCTATATCACTGCCATGTAAGTGTTCTCTAATTTCAATCAAACATAACTGTGTTATAATTCTGATTCTTGAATATGCATAACTGAATCGCTTATATGTTAACTGGTACGTTGGATTTCATATTTGCAGATCTTGGACCACGAAGACAACGAGATGATCAGGCCCTTCAAAATTCTGAGTAATAATATAACCAGTTAACTTTGCGCCCACAGATAATGCCAAGATTAAGTTATGCTATTTTTAATTTTAATTTCTGGATCATGTTCCTTAATCTAGCTTCCATTTTCGCGAAATAATCACATCTGGGACGTCTCAAACATGTTCTTCTCATCCGTTTGTCATCCTGCATAGGAAGTCCATCGGTCTCTTCCAACTTTTCAGATTTTCAGAGCCTGAGTTTGCAAATGTGATTGGTCTTCGAGATCTTTGTCCCTTATGTTTTGCATATTATTAGTTTATATCAGAACAGTTGACAATCGACATTGCTTATGGTGATTTCTGCCATATTATTACTTTATATCAGAACAGTTCGACAATAAACATTGTTTATGGTAATTTCTGCCATTGACTGAATGTTATTTTTAATGTCAATCAATCTTTTATGATAAAAGTGCCTTTCTAAGTGTAATTTTATCATTAAAGTGTAATGATATATAACTTTCGATACTATGATTTTCTCATATTTATAATTTTAAGCTCAATCTTTCAATGTGATTTCAAAGTTTTTATGGTCAATGTGATTTTATAATAAGTAATTTTATGATTGATGAATTTTATATTTTTTTATATGATAAAGTAACTCTATAAGTAATGAATTATATTTTTTTTATATAATCAAGTAATTTTAAGATTGTTAAATGAATTTTATCATTTTTGAATTATGACTTATGATTTTGATGGTGATTTTATAATCAAATTAAAATAATTTTATGATTGATGATATTTGTTTAATATATATTTATTAAGATTATGTAATTAATTTGTTATATAACTTTTATGATTAAATAAATTTTTTATTTATATATAAAAATAGTTGTTATGTAATTTTTAGGGTTAAATAATGTTTAATTAATTATATAGTTAAAAATAGTTGATTTATATATGGTTAAATAATTTTTAACTATTTATATAAATAAAATTAATTGACATATAATTTTATGATTGATGATATAAGTTTATTGCTGTTTTTTTATGTGTGACCTAGTGTATTTTTATGATTAAATAATTTTTTTTTATATATAAAAAATAATGGTTATGGAATTTTTAGGGTTAAATAATGTTTAATTATTTATATAATTAAAAATAGTTGATTTATATATGGACAAATATTTTTTAATTATGTGACATATAATTTTATGATTGCTTACATAAGTTTATTGTTGTTTTTTTATCTCTGTGATGTAGAATAGTTGGTGGTCCGGTATGGTTAGGCCGAAATCCAACCATATTAACTTAGCCCCTAGTTCATAACCAATGGCAAACCACTTTGCCAACAAAAAAATAAATTTTATAATTTTATAATCAATTTTCTATGTGATTTTCATAATTTTTATGCGTAAAAATTATTTATATTTAATTAAAAGTAGTTGATTTAAAATTATCATTATTCCCATCCCTTAATCCAACCCATTGGAGATGACATTATTATGATAAGGGTTTCTAAATTTCGCCCAATAGTCATAATTATGAATTTCATAACAATAAAAATGTGTACATGTAGGTGTAGCATCAAAATACACAGCTGAAATAAAAATCTACAATTATCTAGCATGTATATGCAAGCTTAATCACTACAATCATATATATAAATATCATTACACATACGAGCAACAAATGAATACTTATCTTTAACAAAAGGTGTCCAAGCAACTCAGTCTGTAAGAGAAATTTTCCACCCAACCGTAGGCACTCTGAACAACATATATTCTTTCTATTGAGATGCCACCCCAAGTTGGGCTATGAGGCTACCAAGGAGAAGGAAACACCTACATGTTTCTCTCGCTCAACATACAACCCATTCTTCTCTCTATGCTTAGCCAAAACTCATACAGAGTTCTATATAGATCTCACTTAGCCATAAAAACCATGGTACTCCTTCCAACTTCACCACAAAACAAAAGGAAGTCATTTCCCATCACTGATAAGCAATTCCCTCTCGAAATCCAATCCTTACAGTGCTTACTAGTGTGTGCAGTAAGAGCCCAATCCAATGTATGTTGTTGGAGAACCTCTTGTAGCCTATGTTATGGCTTCTAAAGCATCCAAAAGTAGCAGAACTCCATGGGTAAGGGTCCCTAGCTCTCCCAACCTCTAGACTTTGTGCTCACATGTACAATATTTGCTAACTCATATAGAGCATGAAAGATTGATGGACACCATCGGCAGTAGAGATGATCCAGATGGCCTACTTGAGTGAGTGAATTGTCAGGTGCTACTCGATTGTCGAGTGTGGCTAGATTGTCAAGTGCGTTATTTAACCTTTAAAGTGCATGTTGAAACACAATTTCAATTATTTAGCCTTAGTTTATTCCCAATGTAGTAAACATGTGATTGGCAGATACCATTCACAGACATAATATTATTCATAGGATACTTAACACTATAAAAACGATCGTACAACCTCAGGTGAGTTATCTATAAATCATGTTTGCACATTTTCATTGGGTTCTCTTTATTTTCTTATGAGAGTACTAATGTTTATCTTTTTGTGTGCCTAGGATACAAACACCATCTATGGCACATTAGAGGTGCCCAGAACAACCCAGTGTATTTAGACACCAACAAATAGAAATTGGAAAATGACATGCTCTCGAGTTGTTGAAACTTAATTTTTTTTATGTTTTTTATATTAATGTACATTTAATTACATTGTTGGGTCAACTCTTGCATTGGTGGGTCAATGCATGAAAACCCTCGACCGTGGATGTGTTGGTAGGGTTACCATATCGACCTTTCCCATAGAGACTTACAAGAGCCAACGACATGCAATTTTGTTGTTCCATTTGTTTTTTTGCTCCCAGACCGAAAGTCACAAAGTGTCCATGAATGACATTTTCATGTGACTTTCAACTAGACATGGCTCGAAAACTGGAAGTCGGATCGAAGAACCGTCCACTCCGTTCATCTCTTGGCATGCGATTACCTCTAGGTGGCCCTCTCCCTCATGTTTTCAAGGACCAATGCCTTCATTGTGCTTTGATTTTATAAACTAGTGTTTTGCTCAATTTCCTTCAATGCAACTCTAGCATTGGTGGGTCAACTCTGCAAAACCCTTGACCATGCATGTTTTGGTAGAGTTCTCATATCGGCCTTGCCCATACAAACTTGCAAGAGCCAATCACATGAAATTTTGTTGCTTCGTTTATTTTTTTGCTCCCAGACTTAAAGTCACCAAGTGTCCCTAAATGACATGTTCATGTGACTTTAAACTGGACATCACTCAAAAATTGAAGATCGGATCAAAGAACCGTCGACTCTGTTTGTCTCCTAGCATGCGATTACCTCTATGCGGCCCTCTCCCTCATTTTTTCAAGGCCCAGTGACTTCATTGTGCTTTGATTTCGTAAACTAGGGTTTTGCTCAATTTCCTTCAATGTAACTCTAGCATTGGTGGGTCAACTAGTAGAAACCCTCGAATGTGCCTGTGTTGGTAGGATTCCCATATCCCTGTTTCCCATACAGACTTGCAGGAGCCAATGACATGAAATTTTACTACTCTGTTTTTTTTTTCTCTCCTGGACCGAAAGTCACCAAGTGTCCGTGAATGACATTTTGATGCAACTTTTAGCTGTACATAACTCATAAACTGGAGGTCAGATCAATGAACCGTTGACTGCATTGGTCTCTTGGCATGTGACTACCTCTAGGTGTCCCCCTCCCTCATGTTTTCAAGGCCCAATGACTTCATTGTGCTTTGATTTCATAAACTAGTGTTTTACTCAGTTTCCTTCAATGCAACTCTAGCATTGGTGGGTCAACTATGTAAAACCCTCAATCGTGCCTTTTTTGGTCGGGTTCACATGCTATATTATTCTCGTACTAAAGTATAAGCCAACAACTGGCATAATAAAACTAGGGTTCACAAATTGAGACATGGAACTACAAACTAGGGTTTTATGACCTCTTTATGTTTGAAGATCAAATTAGATTGGTTAGTATCATTTAAGTAGAAACCAAAAGGGCATATACCTAGTCTATCCACATACATGAAACAAAATGAATAGGGTTGAACATGGATCACAAGTGGAAGTTCACATGCATGCATGACTTAGAATTTGAAACACATGTACATAAATAACAAGCAAAATAGACTAAGGTTTATATGAACTCTTTAGGTTTATATCATTAGATTGGTTTTATCACCTATTTACAAGTTATGAGATGAAACTAGGTTTTTATGACCTATTTAAAAGTTATGAGATGGAAGTAGAAACACATGTACATGTACAAATTGAAAATCAACTAGGGTTTCATGAACTAAAAATTGCATGCTATAACTAGGGTTGAGAAGTTATGAGATGGAACTAGGGTTTTATGACCTCTTTACAAGTTATGAGATGGAAGTAGAAACACAACGTACATGTACAAATTGAAAACCAACTAGGGTTTCATGAACTAAAAATTGCATGTTATAACTAGGGTTGAGAAGTTATGAGATGGAACCAGGGTTTTATGGTCTCTTTACAAGTTATGAGATGGAAGTAGAAACACGTGTACATGTACAAATTGAAAACCAACTAGGGTTTCATGAACTACAATTGCATGTATAACTAGGGTTGAGAAAATATGAGATGGAACTAGGGTTTTGTGACCTCTTTACAAGTTATGAGATGGAAGTAGAAACACATGTACATGTACAAATTGAAAACCAACTAGGGTTTCATGAACTACAATTGCATGCTATAACTAGGGTTGAGAAGTTATGATGTGGAATTAGGGTTTTATGACCTCTTTACAAGTTATGAGACAGAAGTAGAAACACATGTACATGTACAAATTGAAAACCAACTAGGGTTTCATGAATTACAATTGCATGCTATAACTAGGGTTGAGAAGTTATGAGATGGAACCAGGGTTTTATGACCTCTTTACAAGTTATGAGATGGAAGTAGAAACGCATGTACATGTACAAATTGAAAACCAACTAGGGTTCATGAACTAAAATTGCATGATATAACTAGGGTTGAGAAGTTATGATATGGAACTAGGGTTTTATGGCCTCTTTACAAGTTATGAGATGGAAGTAGAAACACATGTACATGTACAAATTGAAAACCAACTAGGGTTTCATGAACTACAATTGCATGTTATAACTAGGGTTGAGAAGGTTTGATATAAAACTAGGGTTTTATGACCTCTTTACAAGTTATGAGATGGAAGTAGAAACACATGTACATATACAAATTGAAAACTAACTAGGGTTTCATGAACTACAAATTGCATGCTATAATTAGGGTTGAGAAGTTATGATATGGAACTAGGGTTTTACGACCTCTTTACAAGTTATAAGATGGAAGTAGAAACACATGTACATGTACAAATTGAAAACCAACTAGGGTTTCATGAACTACAATTGCATGCTATAACTAGGGATGGGAAGTTATGAGATGGAACTAAGGTTTTATGACCTCTTTACAAGTTATGAGATGGAAGTAGAAACACATGTACATGTACAAATTGAAAACCAACTAGGGTTTCATGAACTACAAATTGCATGCTATAACTAGGATTGAGAAGTTATGAGATGGAACTAGGGTTGTATGACCTCTTTACAAGTTATGAGATGGAAGTAGAAACACATGTACATGTACAAATTGAAAACTAACTAGGGTTTCATGAACTACAATTGCATGCTATAACTAGGGTTGAGAAGTTATGATATGGAACTAGGGTTTTATGACCTCTTTACAAGTTATGCGATGGAAGTAGAAACACATGTACATGTACAAATTGAAAACCAACTAGAGTTTCATAAACTACAAATTGCATGCTATAACTAGGGTTGAGAAGCTATGAGATGGAACTAGAAACACATGTACATGTACAAATTGAAAATCAACTAGGGTTTCATGAACTACAAATTGCATGCTATAACTAGGGTTGAGAAGTTATGAGATGGAACTAGGGTTTCATGACCATATACCTAGGCTATGCGCATACATGAAACAAAATGAATAGGGAAAAATTAAGATACTTATACAATTTAATCCCATTGTCAATTGAAATCATAAGAAATTGAGTTCATATTTGTATGTGTTTTGTAGCAAGTTTCAAGCACCAATGTATGATATCCAATGGACTTATGATTTACCCTTTATGTCCAATCAATGCACCTTCATGATAAGCAATAAGCATTTTAACAAACTTCAGATTTTGTTTGTAAAGCAACAGTAAATAAATGATTTAAACTCAGAATTTGTAGTTTGAGGTAAAGATGGTAGGGTAAGGTTCTAGGGTAGTCTAGGATGGTGTACATGGTATGGTTATGATGTTATGATGTTAGTGTATGGTATTATGTTAGTATGGTATGGTATGGTATGATGTTATGGTATGTGAGTATTGTAGGATATGGTATGGTATGGTATGCTATGGTATGTTAGTATTGTAGGGTATGGTGTGGTATATTAGTATGGTATGGTATGTTAGTATGGTATGATGTTAGAATCATAGGGTATTGTAGGGTATGATATGGTATGGTATATTAGTATGGTATGATATGTTAGTATGGTATGATGTTAGTATAATAGGGTATTGCAGGGTATGGTATGGTATGGTATGTTAGTATGGTATGATGTTATGATATTTAGTTTTAGATAATTATATTGGTTAGTATCATTTAAGTAGAAACCAAAAGGCCATATAAGTAGGCTATGGACATACATGAAACAAAATGAATAGGGCTGAACATGGATCACAAGTGAGAGTTTACATGCATGCATGACTTAGAATTAGAAACACATGTATGTTGTTATGATGTTAGTTGTATGGATATGATGTTATGACGTCAGTGTATGGAATTGATGATAGTTGAATTTAGGTAGTTGTATGGTATGGTTATGGTTATGGTGTCTAGTGACTATCTCCCATGAATTACTTAATGGTTACACAACCCTAGTTGGATGAGTCATAAATTCTTCCTTGAAGTATTGGAAATATTCAAATAGTCAGTATGGTATGTCATGATAAGGTATATAATATCATAATATCACATAGGTGAACCACACATTATATTTTTAATTAAATACATACTTAATGAAAGGCGTAGATAAACATATTTGAAAAACATATAATAAATATCATGCTCCAAAATCAAGTCAACCATATGTATAAATTTGAACCTTGCTTTATATTATATATGTATACAAAAAATGTTACAAAAATTGACATGCCACATGGCCATAATACAAAATAGTGGATCAAATTGTACATATGTGTGTATAAAAACAAAAAGTTACATGTATGCACCCCCCCTATACATTTATTCTATTTACCCCCCCTTTCACTGCCACTGTCAATGTATTTTGAGAATTCTATCTTTCTTTTACGGTTGCTTAGTGGCGATCCCCAATGCTGAACAAGAGGGACATATCTCATTAGCAGAGACTACAAACAAACCAAAATTTGTAAATTCGTTTACCAACCTATAAAAATTCTATGTACATTTGTTCAAATTCCAAACCAATATAACATGTTTACTTACTATAAGTGTGTAAGTTATGGTGGGTTGTGGTGCCTCACTATCAAGTACCACTTGCTCACTATCAAGCTACATAATATATATATATATATGTCAATGTCAACAAATCAATGGGTGCATGAAAAACATACTTGCATGTACAAATAAAATTATACTACATGGAGGGACAATGAATTTTTCAAAGAAAGCGAGACATACATGTACCATGTGGGGGGGGGCGGGGGAGGTGGGTGAGCAACGAACTCGATTGAGTTCTCTTCCAGCGCCACTCACTCACTATCAAGTTGCACAAAATAATATATATGTTAATGTCAGCATATCAATGGAGGAAACAAGGAAAAATATACTTGCATGTACAAAAATCAGTATAAGAAAGATAAGAAATATATAAATATACCTGGGGGTCGTGAAGAGGTGTGTAACGAGTGGGACGAAAAACTGACAATGGGCTAAAAGGATTTTTATATGCATTAGCAAAGAAGGTCGCTCGTTCAACAACATAATCAAAATTGTGTTCCTACGTACAAAAGGATAAATATACAATTAGACAATTTCAAATAATTAAAAAAGTGCATGTTGAATCATTAAAAGCACAATTAAAAGAAAGCGAGACATAAACGTGCCAAGTGGGGGGTCAGAGGTGGGTCACCAACAACTTCGATTTGGTGCTCTTCAAGCACCTCTACTTCACTAGAATCCTGGATAAAATAACATATGTCAATGTTAGCTAATAAAAAGAAAATGAGACATATATACTACATGGACAAAAAATGATGTTTTCAAAGAAAATGAAACATACATGTACCTGGGGGGGAGAGGTGGGTCACCAACAACTTGGATTTGGTGCTCTTCAATCACCATCGGGCTCACTAGATGCTTGCATAAAGTAACATATGTCAATGTTAGCAAACATAAATAAAATGAGACATATACTACATGGATGAAAATTGATGTTTTCAAAGAAAGCGAAACATACATGTACCTGGGGGGGTGGAGAGATGAGACACTCAAAAAATAGATTTGGTGCTCTTCAAGCACCACTGGCTCAATAGATTCCTTCATAAAGTAACATATGTCAATTTTAGATAATACAAAGAAAACGAGACATATACAAGATGGACGAAAAATGTTTTTTTCAAAGAAAGCAAAACATACATGCACCTGGGGGGGAGAGGCAGGTCCCCAATAACAAAGGTCATTCCGCTGGCATAAATATCATGCTACGTAACAAAACATAAACATACAATTAGAAAATTTCTAATAATTAAAAGCATACATGTTGAATTATTAAAAGCATGATTAAAATAATACCTGTGTCTAGGAATCTTCCTCTACATGCAGGGGACTTGGCTGGGATTCCACAAACTCATCCTGCCCATCCTGCATAAAACATATTATATCCATATTAGGACGTATTGAATGCTGCAATATCTACTATAAATATGTAAATAACGATGATAAATTAAAAAGTAAACTTCTTACAGCTAATGGTGAAGCACCAAAACCGTATGTAGCATTGACCACTGCATCAATGTTATCAACATCAATCACCAGACTATGCGAATCTGGGATGTGATGGGACACCAGCTGTATATTTGTTCACATAGTTTGTTAGATAATTAAATAGAAATAAATTATGAAAAAATTTAAAATTGTGATATAAAAAAAATATAATATGAAAAGAATGAGTTTTACTTACGTATCTGTTATAGCTGATTTTACCACACATGGTAAATCACACTTTTATGGCCTTCCCTGTCCCTATGCAGACTCCTTAGACCCCATGGACCATTTTTGTTCCTTTTATGTTTCCTAGATCATCCCTAAAAACATGCAAAAATTGCCATACGCGACTTTTAAACCCTTTCTCAAGTATATACGTGGGTTTGACCCCTAAAACCACGTACATCGGGATGTGTGCAAAAGGCCAAATTATTTTGGAGTTTTCCTTGATGTGTATCTGACTCACTTGTCTCCTGGCCTTCCCTATGCCTTGAGATCGCTCATATTCGACCTTTCATTACCCCATTGATGAGCTATATAAGGAACCCTTTGGATACATTGAATGCATATGAGAAATTAAGAGCAAGAGAAATATAGTCCATTGTTGCCAGAATTTGTGCTTGAGTCTGCATCCCCTTTGTCCCTTGGAGCACTTTTGTGTTCTTCCCAAGCTTATCTTTTGCTTGTGAGCTTTCTATCTAGAGATGGAGGATTGAAGTGGTGGAGGCCCAAGTGGGGGGCTCGGTTTCTCTTATTCGTAGACGTGCTGATAGAGGTTGTATCCATTGTAATCTCTAATTTCATATCAATAGAAATATCTTTTCCTGTCCAATAATGTGTGTTTGAATGAATATTTTTTCCATGGATGATTTCAAATGCTTATATGTTATTGATTATATATGCTAGAGTAGAGCTAACACAATTATAAATAGTATGCTTGTCTTGTTTATTGAATGGTGAGGAAGCAATTCATCAATTCAAGATGAAGTTGGAAAGCTCAACGATGATCTACACCAACCGTCCAGAATAAGGTACGAATCGAGATCCTTTAGTGTTAGTTGTTTGGTTTCTCTTGCATATAGGAAAGGATTAATTTCTGGAGTTAAGATGTCTGTTGTGGTACCCCAAGCCATAGGAATTTCTCTCCATAATAGAATTGGAGACTCCGCTGGGGAGTTCCTAGTAGTTGTCCTTTGGGGGTTTTTATCGGCATTCAATGTTCTTGAATTGCTCATATTTCTCTGTTTTCGTGTCGGGTATGGGGGCATGTTTTCCTGGTAGTATCTGAATTGGTGTGAATTTTGTCTCAGTTCATCTGTTTTCCTTTATTTTTACACATTTCTCTTCCTGTACATGAGTTTTTTACTCACAGTTGCGTATACATGCAGCTTTAACTGATATATCCACGTACATACGTGGGTTTACTGCAAACAGTCATGTATGCCCTTAGTTTTTCCTTCTAGAGGAAGATTGATTATTGCTGGTTGAATTTTGATGATTGCTAAGTCTCCTTTGATACTACTAGAGTCTGTATACACCTCCATTTCTGACCAGAGACACTTTTTTTAGGGTAAATTTTTTTAAGAATGTTCTTGTCATTGCATTTTCGATTTTTTGTTTTGGGATTAGTGCATTAGATTTCTCTTACCTTATTACTGTGTGTGAGTGTTGTTTGATGGTGCTTGCTGTGTCTGGGGGTAGTAGAATCATTCTTTTTCTTTAGTATCTCATTTTTATTCAAAAAATCCAAAATATTTTCTTTTTTGCATCATTATGCATTGCACTTTGCATTTCACATGGTAATTGCACTAGATTCACTTAGAGTATTAGTCAGGATTTCATATAGGAATGACTGCATTTGTCATTTGAAGAAAAATTTTGCATGTCACATAGTAGCATGACCTGTTTTTCATTCGACACAATGCATTTGCATTGATTGTTCAGTGTGCATTTTACTTCATGTTGCATCATAATACCATTGGTTGCACGGCCATCTACCTCTCTTGAGTAATAAAGCCAAATAAAATCAACACTTAATTAAAATGGATTACACTATTTTATTTGATAGGGTACACCAACAAGATTAGGTTTTAGGGTCTTGGAATAGTTCATTGTGAGTAAATTATCCAAGACCACTAAACAAAAACATGTATGTGTCTGTCCAGGTGAGAGTGTGAAATTCCTTGGTATAATTAGTGTTTCTCAGGATCCTCCTCTCAAAAGGGAGTTAAGCATGAGGCAATGTGAGTGGTTATTGATTGGGATGACCCCTAGTCATAACTGAGTAGCACCGAAGATATTTCTAGGATTGTTTTCATATCTAGGGGCTCTTTTGAGAGTTTCAGGACTTGCTACCCTGCCCATATGGTCAATCCTGCATGCGATTGTCTGCCTGAGCATTGATTATATTGAGGTGACCTTAGTTGCCTTACCTAGGTTATCGAGGGGGTACTTTGCAGGGGTTATTCTGTGGGTGTCCCAGCCAGGTTGGGGTCGGACAGCACAGTCACTTTACGCATTGAAGCTGAGGGCCACAATAATTGGTTACGAACCTCCACTTGTTGTGTATGGGAGTCTCAAGCCTCTCCTAGGCGAGACATACCTACTTCATTTGGGAGCTCACATATCCTGCCCTTGTTTGCTTGTGGTTGTCTTTAGATTTTATTGGTGTACGCTTTGTGCACGTTATCTTGCCTAGGGTTTGCATAATTTAGAGAGTCTTTTTCATTTTTTGTGTCGTTGTGGATACAGGTGCGGCTCCTTGCCATTCTTGTCGTTTAGCAGGACTTCTGCCTTCTACATCTCCTCCTCCTTTGAGAGAGAGAAGCAGACAGTCCAGGCGGACTCATACCCACATTGATTCACACACAATGGGAGATCAAGAAGATGGTATTCCTGAGCTATCTTCTCCACTTCACGTGGAAGACAGAGAGTTTACTCCTTCATTTGATCCTTCACCAAATGCGGTTGTACATTCTGAGTTTGATCCTTCACATGAAAGACATGCTTACTCTAGCTATGATCCCTCATTCACAGGTCACCGGTATGGGATGTTGGGCGACAAGACTCACCATGAACCTGGAAGCACTAGTTATGTTATTTATGGCATGTTTGGTAACCCTATACATGATACAACATTTTTTGCCGAAATGGAATTTGATCCTAACACTATGCCTGGGGGAATTCCCATTTCTTTCCATGCAGAGAGAATCGGGAGCACGAGTCATATTACACCCTCCATCCCAACGGTGGAGGCCACATCTCATGTTCGTCCTAGACCTGGTGTTAGTAATCCTATTCAGATACCAGAACCAACATGAGTGACTATTGGGAATACCACGTACATAGTTTCACATGTCCCTTCGTCCTCTATTCCTTGTTCTTCAAATGATTTTCCTCCCTCTCATTCACGTGGTCCTTTGGGCTAGAACGTTGCTACGAGTCATGTCCATACTGCTACTACTCGCCTAGTCATGTCTTACACTCAAGTACCTCCTGTTGTGTCGAGAGGTCGTATCCCTACTTTTGGAGGTCATGTTATTACTTCCGGAGCGTATATTCCTACTTACGGAGTGTCTCATGGGACATCTCATGGGATGTCTTATGGACCTTATTATAGACTGCAGTATGCACAGACTTATTCACCGTATGGGTACCGGTATCAACAACTCACTTACTCTCTGAATTATGGCTTTGTAGCTCCACATAGTCAAGGTACACCACACTATGGTGCTTCCATGCCACCCTATACAGGTCAAATAGGAGGAGGCTGATATGGCCATGCCCATGGTGGTTACAGTCATTAGTCCTATATGAATCAAAATCATCAGGGAGTGCCTCTTAGACCTGCTCAACCTAAGCTCCCTTTCCTTGCAACGTTAAATTTTCCTGACTTGTCGAGACTAACGAATGATCCGGTATCTTATGACTCGACTTGGCCGACTGTCCCTAATAAGCTTCCCTTGGACATTCCCAAGTTTGAGGGCAAACCAAGAGAAGATTCGAGTGAACATGTTACTAAATTTCACCTATGGTGCTCTTCTAATTCCTTACACGAAGATTCGATCCGTTTAAGGCTATTTCAACGCACCCTCACCGGGCCTGTCATGAAATGGTACATAGAGCTACTTAGGGGCGCATTCACTTTGTTAGATGACCTAGCTATGACTTTTCTCAACCACTTCCAGCTACCAGTGCGTTACGACGTTGGTACTGAACTCTTGTCGACATTTCAACAAGATAAAGCCACGCATATCTCGGACCATATCCAAGAGTGGCGTAGACGGAAGAGATTGATTAAAGCCTTCATACCGCCATAGTTTCTCCTCGAGTGGTTCCTTAAATTGTTACTACCTTATATAGCGAAGGATGTTTCTACATACGGATTTTAGAACGAGGAACAAGCCATTTTTAGGGCACAGGAATTGGACTTGATTTATGCTCAATCCATTTTGTTATATGAGATCATTCCTAATGCTCCGCATTCTAGTTTCAACCCTAAGGTCAAACCTGGACCACATGCCGATGGCATTGTTGGTTGTACAAGTACCAAACCTACAGATTCGGTTGTGAAAAAGGTCAATCAATTATCTATCAACCAATCTTCCTTGGGACAAGCCTTGGATTCATCTCAACCCACTCGAACAACGAGTGTGCTTGCGGTACAATCATCGGACCAGAAGGGTAACCAGCAACCCGAAAGGAATTAAAAGAAGGGTAAAAATAATTGTAAGGGTGGGAATAGGAATGAAAATGCCAACTCTAATGACAAGAACACCCGAAATGATAGGGGGGGACAAGCAACCTAAATGTAAGCTTAAGTTTCCTTGCAAGTTATGTAAGGATGATCACCTCACTCACTTGTGCCCTTGGATAGAAGAAGCCTCAAGATTCATAGCACAGGGCCCAGATGTTCTAACCAACCCTTTACCTCATAATCAAAACATGAACTCGAGGACCCATGATCAGTCTAGTGAGAATCAAGATCCGCCGGAGGCTTGTAGTGGTCATGGTTGCATCAATATGGTGCATGCTGCTAAAGTTGTGACTCGTGCGAAGGACTATGGTTCATCACAACTAGACCTTGGAAAGGAACTTGCTCCACCTGAGAGCCCTTTGCGTATTGAAAAACCTATGGATAAACCTGAAGTTGCTCCTCGCATTCCTAAGGGAGTCCTTAAGCGTTCGGGGTACAATCCTAATGCCCGAGCCGCCCAGAACTATTCTATTGTCGAGGATTTGGGCCACACTCCTTGTGCGATGTCTGCACTCGAAGTACATCAGAGTTATCCTTCGCAAAGGAAACCTTTGCTTTCTGCCCTTGGTGTTCATGATGATAATTCTTCCTCTGTCATCAAATTTGAAACTGCGGGACTTTAGCCTCGCTTGCCTTACTATGTGTCTCTCTTGATTTACGTAGAATGTATTAACATGACTGTCAAATGCACTGTGATTGATGAAGGCACCGCTTCTTCCGTAATGTCTTTGGCATGTTGGAAGGGTTTGGGTTCCCCCGAGTTGTCTAAATCCACTACCATGTTGACTGCTTTTGATGGTAGATCATTTCGATCGCACCACATTCTTCCTTCTCTTAAATTCCATTTAGGAGGGAAGACCGTTGCGATAGAGGTCGAGGTGGTTGATGTGCCCCTTGACTACAATTTGTTGCTAGGAAGGAATTGGATGTACAGTATGCAAGCCATAGCTTCTTGTCTATTTCGAGTGGTATGCTTTCCGTTTAATGGGAAGATAGTTATGATTGATCAAACATCATTCAAGAATCCACCTATTACCGCATCTTTAGGAGCTTCTATCCCAATTTTCCAACACTCTCAGCCGGCAACTGGGTGTGAGGGTATTGGCATGTATCCATCCTTCATGGGAAGCTTTAGTTGTGCTGCACCCGTCCTTATGATAGGATCTAGTTCCGGTGAGGCTTCGTCATCTATAAGATTGGTGTATTTTCGCATAAACCATATGGAGGACCCTTGGATTAGTCCTACACCAAATCCTTCTTGTGAGCTCATCGAAACAGACACGTCATTGCCTGCAACTATGATAGCATATCAAGCTAATCTTGGATCTATTGCAGAGCCTAGTTCTTCCTCTTCGCGGACAGAGGAGGGGGACCCTTATGTACTGCTTGCATGGGCAGTGCAGTCTTCTCACACACATGAATTCCTTGATAGTGCTTTTCCTTCAGATGAGGCTATTATTGAGGCTATGTCTGGGGTTGAGCCACCTTGGGAAGAGTTGCATCATAGATCTTATTTTCTTCCCAAGATTGACTGTTTGGAGTGTGAAGACTATAGGGAGATTCTTAGTGAGAGAATTGGTAGTTCCATGGTTCTGTTAAGCTCTCCTGGTTCGATGGCTAATGGAAATATGGCAAATATATCTCCTACCATTCCTATCAATATCTCTCTCGATCCTGGCAAGGTTGAGAATGTCTATATTGGGGCAGAATGTTCCCATGCTGAGATTCAAGAGTATACCGAGCTGTTCAAAGAATTTTGTGATGTATTCGCTTGGTCATATTAGGAAATACTAGGTATCGACCCTCATATTGTTGAGCATGAGATTAAAACTTATCCTAATGCTAAGCATGTTCGACAACACTTGCGTGTGGTGAATCCTAGGAAAGCACCCGCAATTAAGGCTGAGATTAAAAAACTGTTGAATGTCGGTTTTATCTATCCCGTTCCCTTGACAGAGTGGGTTTGAAACCTCATTTCGGTTGATAAGAAGCAAGGAACGATCCGCATATGCACTGATTTCTGTGACTTGAATCGTGCCTATCCTCAAGATAATTTTCCCACACCATTTATCGATCAGATTTTGAATGAGTGTGTGGGAAGAGAGGTATTTTCTTTTATGGATGGATTTTCTGGATACAATCAGATACAGATTAAACCCGAGGACCAACATAAGACTACTTCATTTGTCCTTGGGGTACCTTTGCATATCGAAAGATTCCCTTCGGCCTTAAAAATGTCGGAGCCACTTTTCAGTGAGCTATGACCTTGATCTTACATGATCTCAAATCGATTATTCAAGTATTTTTGGATGACCTTGCTGCTCATTCTTGCATGAGAATGCGTCATTCTTACCATTTGAGATTTGTGTTTGAAAGGTGCCACCATTATTTGGTAAGGTTAAATCCTCACAAGTGCATCTTTTGTATGAATTCTGGTCGCTTATTAGGGTTCATTGTCTCCAAGGAGGGTATAAGAGTCGACCCCTTAAAGGTTGAGGCAATACTTCAATTGTCTCCCTCGAAAAACATTAGACATCTTCAATGTTTGCAAGGCATGGAAAAATTCTTATGAAGATTCATCTCGAATTTTGCCAATTTGACTAGAGGCTTTATGTGTCTTTTGAAGAAAGACACTACCTTTTGCTAGGATGAGCGAGCCTAGGAGTCCTTTGATGCACTTAAGCGAGCCCTAGCATCAGCCCTGGTGATTATTCTACCCGACTATAGCCGTGACTTTCTACTTTATGTGGCTGCATCTATGGAGACGATTGGTATGGTTTTGGTTCAAGAGGATGAGGAGCTCCAAGAGCATGTCATATATTATCTGAGCTGAAACTTTATAGATGCGGAGATTTGTTATTCCCATGTGGAGAAGCTTGCCCTAGCTACCATCCACGCAGTTCAAAGATTGAGACACTATATTCTCCTTCACCAGACCTTGGTGGTTTCCCATGTCAATCTATTTCAATTCGTCCTCACTAGAAGGATGATAGGGGGAAAGTATAAAGTGGATTGTCATCCTACTGGAATTCGATCTCGAGTTTGTCTCGGCAAAATTGAAAAAATTGTTGATTTTTGCAAAGCTTATATCTGATTTCCTAAGCGAGGAGGAGGAGGAAACTTGTGAAGATACGTTTGTTGATGAGCACATCTTCTTGATATCAACTTTGGATCCATGGTATGGAGACATTATCATATATTTACAAATGTTGAAGGTACCTACTCACCTTTCATGGGATGAACGACAACGATTACGTCACGTTTCTAAGAATTACCTCATAGTGGATAACACATTGTACCACCATGGGATAGATTCCATTTTATGTCATTGTTTAACTCATGAGGAGGCTGAGCTTGTGCTAAATCATTGCCACAGAGGGGCGTGTGGTGGTCATTTCTATGGGCTTTCTACAGCCCAAAAAATCTTGAGCATGTTATTTCTAGTCATCGATCTTTAAGGATTGTGTTAATGCGGTCAAGAAGTGCCACCATTGCCAGGTGTTCGCACGTAATATGCACTCGCGTCCTGCCCCATTACATCCCATTATCACTGTCGGTTCCTTCACTAAACTGGGGCTTGATTTCATGGATTGCAACTTGTTGTAGCTACAACATTTTCCCAAAATTCAAAAAAATTTGGGACCCTCCTTTTGCTTAGATTGGTTTGATTTTCTCCTTTGATTTGATTTAATGACTTTTCAGAAATATTGTTTCTAATTCCTGAAATGATCCACTTTTGTTTTTGCCTTTGAGTGCATTTTTAAAGTGTTTGAATCGGAATATTCTTTGCTTGCGCTCCCGCCATTGCAGAGAAATAATAAGCTCTGGCCTCGATATTTGTCTTCGACGCATTTGTCTCAATCAGCTAACTTTTGGTTTTCACATCGGAACATTTTATTACTACAAACTACGACGCCCCCCGATTATTTTATTGACCTTTCAAGCTTCGCTTTGTTGTTTCATCGATCCTTGGGTTTTGGGTTTCCGCCGTTGCGGCTGCAAAAAGCACTATCCTTTCGGTCATTTAGTTGATTTCTCCTCCGATGTAGACCTTGCCTATTATGGACTGTTTTTCCTTTATGTTTCTGTGGTTGTGGCTCCCAAACTAGCTAAGCACCCGATGTAAAAAAATGCTCCGCCCGTCGATGCATGTCGCATGTCTGTAGCCTTTTCTCTTCCATCGTTGCAGCTGTGCAAAGCACTTGGCTTCCGATGTCATTGTCCTTCTGAGTTTCGATTAGAAGTTTTCCCGCCACAGCTTAGGTCTTAACTTTTTTGACTCCGATGTGCTTAAGTGTTTTCGCCATACCCATCGCCTGTTAAGACCCGCTTATGTGGCTGTGAATAGGTCTACCCTGCCGATGTTAGTGTTCTAAGCCACTGATGAGTTCTTTGTTTCCTGTCATTGGTGATTTATTTCGAACCCGTAGGTAGAAGGGATAATAGTGTCGGTGCTTGTCAAGTTTCCTAACATTAATGCAGCGCATGGCGTTTCTTGCTGCTTAGCCGTTGTGGTTGTTATATTTTAACGTGGTTTGATTCTCTTGAAAATATAGTCCCAATGAATGATAAATTGTCATTTAATTGCAGGAGCGTCCAAGAGACTGTTCCGACTACTGTGGGGTGAAGTTCGGACTGAAACTGACAGGATCTCAAGGAACGCAAGCCAAGTCGAAGGAAAAAAATCAAAATCAACAAAGGCGCAGTCCTGAAAGGTCTGTCAGTTACTCAGCGGATTTTGAGTGCGCGCAGAAAGGATAAAAAAGAGGGATATGAAACGTTTGAGGAACCAAAGGGTCACACGTTTGGGGGGCAGCCCAAACGGTCTACTGTTTTAGTTTAAATATTTGAAAGTTAGAAAGGGAAGGGGCTTTTTCCCAGTTAGACATGTAAAGAGATATTGTAAGAAGAACTACTTTTTTTTTGCAATAAAGAATTATTGTTTGCCTGTCGGAGAAAGTTTGGTGGGACGTTCAAATGCTATGCTATGGATTGGTGAAAGATGAACTATTTCGTTTTTCCAGTTTTTTCCATTAACTGTGAGATCATTCTAACTCTTAGAGCCTATGTTCTTGTTTGACTGATTTCTGGTTTATTCTGTGAAATTACCACCATGAGTAATGCATGCCATTCATAAACAATTGGCTATCTGATTGTCTAAATATCTTTAATTGTTCATGCGTTGTAGGAAGGAATATCAGCTATCTGTAATTTCTCTTTATAATGCATGCACAATACACATTTCTCATAAATAAGTTACAATTTGGCTCCCCGGGGATAGATAGATAGATAGATAGATAGTTAGGGATAGATAGATAGATAGATAGATAGTTAGTTAGTTTTACTTTATTGCTGCATATGTGATTTAGATGCTTGTGAGTTCTAAGATGAGAGGTAAGAACCTGCGCATCACGTTGTGACTACTCCTTGCATCCTTTATCACCCTACATGGTTAATTAGGCACATGCATATCATAGTTTAAGTCAAAAAATACACACGGTGGAAGTTAAACACTGAGAGGGGGGGGTGAATCAGTGTAACGCAATCTTACAACTTTTCTTGACCTATCATACTTAACTATCAATTCATCATTTCATTATTCTACCAATCTCATAATCATTTCATAAAATTTATCATTCACATATCATAGCATTCAAGAACCATAACACAAAAGAACATAACATCATATCATTTTGTAATCTTTTTGTATTAGTTTTGGCTCGGCTACAACAGTTAGGTAAAATCAGCACCTATTGATACATAGAGCACCTACTCTTCATCCAGGACCCTGCCTGGTTTTCTTATACCCTGCTAAGAAGGGGTTGAGGTATCCTAACCTCAAAAGCAAGACAAGCTTGCTTTTACAATACAATATACTCGTTTTACCATCAAGAAATCTCCGACACATCAAAGTTGCTCATCTTCTCTTCTCATCATAACAAATCTGTTGTAACACTGCACATTGTTGTTCATTACCACTGCTCATCTCTGCTCATTACCAGCACTACTCACTGTCTTCTCTGATCATCATTCTTCACTGCTGGTCATCCTCTTCTCATTGCTGCAACTCTAGGTGATACATCTGAAGATTGGCACCATCATCATTGCCAAGGAAAGGTCTGGAACATCAATTCTTGCATATTCTAATTTGTCCTCTACTCAAACTTCTGCCCTCTAATCATTCTGGCAAAACTTCCTGTTACAATTACTTCTTCAAGTATTTAACTTTTTATTGGCTGTGCATCAAAACTTTGGACTCCCTACCTAGGATATGTATGACTGCTTGTACATCATCATCATCACACTGTTGCTATTGAGTAGTATGAAAAAATCTTCAACACTGAATCATCATCCTTAGACTATGGGGTTATCTTCTCATGCTGTGCATGCATTGGTGTCACTTCAACCTATCAGGACTTCAAGCTCAACATAGGTTTCCGCTCATGCCTGTGTCATAGAACTGCTCTTGTCAAATGAGTCATCAATCACTGTTAAGAACATCTCTTCTACTGTCAAAGCAACATATGCCACTATTTTGTAGTTGTCAGACTCACAATCATGTCACAGCTTGCTGCATAATACTAATGCTCAAGGGACCAACTTAATCTAATGCTGTACTAAATTCAGGATTTCCTTAATACCTCAGTCATCAAGTATGCTTCAAGAATTGGCTTCAATAAAATCTCGAAACTCTATTGTTTGAACAAATTCAAATACCAACCAAAATGATCCTTTGAGCAGCTGTCGAAACAAGAGCATCTAGCATGATGCTATGACCCTTGTTAGTTGTCTTCAAAGACCATACTCAGCCTAGTGTTGCATCTTCCAGATGAACACATAAAATAGATACCCAAGAGTGACAAGACCTTGGAATAGTACACTGTGCATGTCACTCTTCAAAACTTTGTGACTATTGAACCATCACTGTGTATCACAATAAATGTCCACTTCAATGTGTCACTGTCATAAAGCATACATCATAGTCTTCATCATATTGCTACTTTACCATATCACTGTTGTCAAACCAATCTTCTACTCCTATCACCTTCGATGCCTTGACTGGAAGATGAGTCTAGTGAAGTGTGCATGAACAGAGATCAAGCATTTATCTTGGCTTAGGAACGAATCTCCATTAAACCAAAAGATTGTGCTTATAACAACATTTCCTCTATCACTTGTGTATACTAGTGCTTGATTGTAGTTTGTTTCGAGTCATGCACTTAATTCCAATTTCTGAGAAACATTGTGTAAACACAAACACATTCTTTGAAACTTATTCTACCCTTCAAACTGCCCTCTGTAATTTCACTAATTCTTACAACTTAATGCTATCCAAAGATAACATATTTAATGAATACTGAGATATCTGACTGTAGATGACCGAAGAACAGAGATATGATGTTCACTTACCTTTTGGTTGTGGCTTCATCTATCCACTTCATTAACCCGAACTGTAGAGAGAGATATCATCCTTTGGTAAGTCGTATCTCATAGATGATTCAACAGCTCATCAACCGACTATGCCATCTCAGTGAGCTACCCAATACATGAGGCAAACAATCCGAAACTTTGGAGAAAGAGGCAGGATGAAATTTATGCAGAGAGAGTCCGAAAACATTGAAGGAGGCAACCATCGAGTTCAAACTACTCTGTTGCTACACACCTCAGTCGTGATTACTCCACTCGAGAATCTTAGAGTTGTCATATGAACCTCGGAATCCTGTCAATGCTGAGAGAGAATTCAGGACTGTTTAAACCAAGAGAACTTGGTCTGTTCCATACATATTAAAGGGTCCGTGGTTTTACTCTAGATAACCTCCTGTTAGACAATGAATTTGATATGGCTCGCCTTTGCATCAGACTTTCATTTGCATGGCTGCCTCAGTCATTAAAATTAGAGTTAAGACTCCTCTCCAAAATGTGACTGTGACAAATTGCTGCTACCTCCAACAAAATACCCCAACTGTTGTTGCCTTGAACTTCCTTTCATACCCGAAAATCAGAAGAATAAAAACTTCTTTTCTGTTGCCATGAATTGCCCTCTTGTTGTTCTGCGGCTGCCTCAGACCCTAGACCCCCGAAAAAGAATCTCATAGCATTTTTCACCATAGAAATTTCCGTACACCAAAATGAGGATGTGAGGCCTCTATTTATACTAAATTTCACCCATATTTTAGGTAGCCGACTTGCTAAAATATTTTAATTTGAATTGAAGTTGACTTAGCATGTTTTACAATATTTTATTTTTATTTTGTAGTTTGAAGATTTTATATTTTTTTATGGGGCCGACAGAAACAACCTCTCTATATAAACCATCCTTGACAGGTCAGATAGTTGATGTTGCCACTCTGGTGTGAGCCATTGAAGAAGTTGCAAGATTCTGAATGCCAAACACTATCCAATGCCATAACTTACGTAGGGCTACAATGTTTGAAGCTTGAGATGGTAAGCTACCTCCATTCTGCTGAGCCAAACCAGGTAACTGTATGCCAATCACTATCTGAATGCCATGACTTACACATGGCTACAATGTTTGTTGTATTGCTATACCACAACTAAATTATGAACCCAAATTCTCGAAAAAATCACTTTGCAATACATATCTCCATCGTATATAAGATTTTGCAGTGAAAAATGAAAAGCAAGAAGCACATTTGATTCTTAAAAAATGTAACACAATCCCTCAACCCTGTTGTTTTTATGGGAAAACCATTGCCATCTTTAGTGCCATCTCTTCATCATGAATGTGCATGTAAGCAAGTTTCCAGTCAACCTTACCATGGTTTTTGGGATTCTTGTTTTGTTGTTAACCCCTGGTTTCTTCCCATCAAAGGGTTTCAACTTTCCATTAAGCCACTAGGGCTTCCATACGCATGAGCCAGACCATCTTTAGCAACTGACCATAGAATGGGTCATTTGTACCACTTCATCAAGCTTTTCCACTACAAGGGACAATAGTGACATCAATGATAACTGAAAGAGCCAAGTCACATGTTGGCATCAATGACAACTTCATCAACAATCTCCCCCTTTGTCATTGATGACAACAACTTATTTTCCCCCTATGAGCATGCTCCCCTTTTCCCTACATCTCTCCCCCTTTGGCATCGATGGAAAAGGGTGTCCACTTACCTATGTCTGAAGTCTCTGATCACTACTCACTGCTCCCCCTGTCAATATACATGATCCTAGGACCTATCTTTATACCTGGAGTAACCATCCTTTCTCCTTTGAGTTCATTCTCCAGCCTCATGAACTCAATGTGTGTTAAGGTATTTGAGAGACCTTACACTTGGCTTTCCATATGGCAACCATCCTCCTTGCTTTGATCAGCTTCTCCTATCTGCAATTGCTCGGTCTTCCTTATCCATACTTGCTTCTTGGCATCTGTCCTTTGAGCATTTGTTCCTTCATTTGTACTGGTTTTCCTTGATGAGTTGTCTAGGTAACTTCTCGAGGATTGTTTTCGTCTACTCCAACAATCTTGAGCTTTGTGCCCAAGGCCACTGTAGCTATAACACCTAATCGTACGACAATGTGCAGCAATGTGACCAACATTGTTGCATGTCTAGCACCTGACTGAGCTGTTGGAACTTCCAACACTTCTTTGATCAGCTTCATTTCTCCATGCCTGAGCGTATCCCTGACTGTAGGAATTTGTCTTTTGATCTTCAAATATTCCTGCATTGGTCTTCCAAGGTTCGCTGATTCTTCTTGCTGATGTGTAGGAAGGACTCTTCCTTGGTTGAATTCTTTGACTTGCACACTCTTGGGATTTGTGACCAAACCCACTACATGTGTAGCATCTCAATGTGCGACATGTGGCAACAACATGTTCGACTTGTTTACATGTCCAACATCTAACTGAGACATTGGGGCTTCCAGCCCTTCTTCTTCCATAGAACCTACAATCCATAGCCTTATGACCAAAGTTAGAACACAAATAATAATAACCATTCAAGCCACTTTCACACCTGGGTCCTGTAGTTGTTTCCTTTATGAAGTTGCTTTGATGAATAGACCTAACTTCTTGTTTCATCTTTGAACTTCCAAAATCCTTGTTGTCATGTGCAGGTGCCTGGGGAGCAGCTTTGGACATTGATGGACCTGCTTCTGGAGTCTTTGGAGACCAAGTGTTATCTTCATATTTTTCTTTGTTCTTCTTGTAACCAAGACCGGTTTTGTCGAGTGGAGATCTTTGGCAATATAAGATCTTATCTAGGACAATTGAACTGTCCTGGAGCTTAACCAAGACTTCATTCTTCTTACCTTTCTTCCTGAGACCAACTACGTCCAATTCCAGCTTCTGGACTGTCTCCTCCTTTTCTTCTAGCTAACTCTTCAATATTTCTTCTGTCCTCTTGGCTTCCTCCAACTGAGTCTTCAGATCATGATTGACCTCTCTAGTTTCTTCAAGCTCTTGAGCAGGCTTTTTTTATTCTTCCTTTGTGTCTAAGGATCTCCTTCAAGCTTGCTAGGCTTGTGACGAAGGCCGGCTCTGATACCAATTGTTAGACACTGAGAGGGGGGGGTGAATCAGTGTAAAGCAACCTTACAACTTTTCTTGACCTATCATACTTAACTACCAATTCATCATTTCATTATTCTACCAATATCATAATCATTTCATAAACTTCATCATTCACATATCATAGCATTCAAGAACCATAACACAAAAGAACACAACATCATATAATTTTGTAATCTTTTTGTATTAGTTTTGGCTCGGCTACAACCGTTAGGTAAAATCAGCACCTACTGATACATAGAGCACCTACTCTGCATCCAGGACCCTGCCTGGTTTTCCTAGACCCTGCTAAGAAGGGTTTTAGGTATCCTAACCTCAAAATCAAGACAATCTTGCTTTTACAATACAGTATACTCGCGTTACCATCAAGAAATCTCTGACACATCAAAGCTGCTCATCTTCTCTACTCGTCACATCAAATCTTCTGTAACAGTGCTCACTGCTGCTCATTACCACTGCTCATCTCTGCTCATTACCAACGCTGCTCACTGTCTTCTCTGATCATCATTCTTCACTGCTGGTCATCCTCTTCTCATTGCTGCAACTCTAGGTGATACTTCTGAAGATTGTCACCATCATCATTGTTAAGGAAAGGTCTGGAACATCAATTCTTGCATATTCTGATTTGTCCTCTGCTCAAACTTCTACCCTCTAATCATTCTGTCAAAACTGCCAGTTACAATTACTTCTTCAAGTCTTTAACCTTTTATTGGCTGTGCATCAAAACTTTGGACTCCCTACCTGGGATATGTATGACTGCTTATACATCATCATCATCACACTGCTGCTATTGAGTAGTATGAAGAAATATTAAACACTGAATCATCATCCTTATACTGTGGGGTTATCTTCTCATGCTGTGCATGCATTGGTGTCACTTCAACCTATCAGGACTTCAAGCTCAACACAGGTTTCTGCTCATGCCCGTGTCATAGAACTACTCTTGTGAAATGAGTCATCAATCACAGTTAAGAACATCTCTGCTACTGTCAAAGCAGCATATGCCAGTATTTTGTAGTTGTCAAACTCACAATCATGTCACAGCTTGCTGCATAATACTAATGCTCAAGGGACCAACTTAATCTAATTCTGTACTAAATTCAGGATTGCCTTAATACCTCAATCATCAAGTATACTTCAAGAATTGGCTTCAATAAAATCTCAAAACTCTATTGTTTGAATAAATTCAAATACCAACCAAAATGATCCTTTGAGCAGCTGTCAAAACAAGAAAATCTAGCATGATGCTATGACCCTTGTTAGTTTTCTTCAAAGACCATACTCAGCCTAGTGTTGCATCTTCCAGATGAACACATAAAATAGATACCCAAGAGTGATCAAACCTTGGCACAGTACACTGTGCATGTCACTCTTCAAAACTTTGTGACTGTTGAGCCATCACTGTGTATCACAATAACTGTCCACTTCAATGTGTCACTGTCATCAAGCATACATCATAGTCTTCATCATATTGCTACTTTACCATATCACTGTTGTCAAACCAATCTTCTACTGTTGTCACCTTCGATGCCTTGACTGGAAGATGAGTCTAGCAAAGTGTGCATGAACAGAGATCAAGCATTTATCTTGGCTTAGGAACGAATCTCCATTAAACCAAAAGATTGTGCTTATAACAACATTTCCTCTGTCACTTTTGTATACCAGTGCTTGATTGTAGTTTGTTTCGAGTCATGCACTTAATTCCAATTTCTGAGAAACATTGTGTAAACACAAACACATTCTTTGAAAATTCTTCTACCCTTCAAACTGCCCTCTGTAATTTCACTAATTCTTACAACTTAATGCTATCCAAATATAACATATTTGATGAATACTGAGATATCTGACTGTAGATGATTGAAGAACAGAGATATGATGTTCACTTAACTTTTGACTACGGCTTCATCTATCCACTTCATTAACCCGAACTGTAGAGAGATATATCATCCTTTGGTAAGTCGTATCTCAGAGATGATTCAATAGCTCATCAACCGACTATATCATCATATTTTGTCATCACCGAGAATTAGAGCAATATGTACCTTGTCAACTTCGATGCCAGCTCAATGAGCTGCCCAATACATGAGGAAAACAATCCGAAACTTTGGAGAAAGAGGCAGGACGAAATTTATGCAGAGACAGTCCGAAAACATTGAAGGAGGCAACCATCAAGTTCAAACTACTCTGTTGCTACACACCTCAGTCACAATTACTCCACTCGAGAATCTTAGAGTTGTCATATGAACCTCGGAATCCTGTCAATGCTGAGAGAGAATTCAGGACTATGTAAACCAAGAGAACTTGGTCTGTTCCATACATATTAAAGGGTTCATGGTTTTACTGTAGATAACCTCCTGTTAGACAACGAGTTTGATATGGCTCGCCTTTGCATCAGACTTTCATTTGCATGGATGCCTCAGTCATTAAAATCAGAGTTAAGACTCCTCTCCAAAATGTGACTGTGACAAATTGCTGCTACCTCCAACAAAATACCCCAACTGTTGTTTCCTTGAACTTCCTTTCATACACGAAAATCAGAAGAATAAAAACTTCTTTTCTATTGCCACGAATTTCCCTCCTGCTGTTCTGCGGCTTCCTCAGACCCTAGACCCCCAAAAAAGAATCTCAGAGCATTTTTCACCACAGAAATTTCCATACACCAAAATGAGGACGTGAGGCCTCTATTTATACTAAATTTCACCCATATTTTAGGGAGCCGACTTGCTAAAATATTTTAATTTGAATTGAAGCCAACTTAGCATGTTTTACAATATTTTATTTTTATTTTGTAGTTTGAAGATTTTATATATATTTTTTTATGGGGCCGACAGAAACAACCTCTCTATATAAACCATCCTTGACAAGTCAGATAGTTGATGTTGCCACTCTGGTGTGAGCCGTTGAAGAAGTTGCAAGATTCTGAATGCCAAACACTATCCAATGCCATAACTTACGTAGGGCTACAATTTTTGAAGCTTGAGATGGTAAGATACCTCCATTCTGCTGAGCCAAACCAGGTAACTGTATGCCAATCACTATCTGAATGCCATGACTTACACAGGGCTACAATGTTTGTTGTATTGCTATACCACAACTAAATTATGAACCCAAATTCTCGAAAAATTCACTTTGCAATACATATCTTCATCGTATATAAGATTTTGCAGTGCAAAATGAAAAGCAAGAAGCACATTTGATGCTTAAAAAATGTAACACGATCCCTCAACCCTGTTGTTTTTATGGGAAAACCATTTCCATCTTTAGTGCCATGTCTTCATCATGAATGTGCATGTAAGCAATTTTCCAGTCAACCTTACCATGGTTTTTGGGATTCTTGTTTTGTTGTTAACCCCTGGTTTCTTCCCATCAAAAGGTTTCAACTTTCCATTAAGCCACCAGGGCTTCCATTCACATGAACCACACCATCTTTGGCAACTGACCATAGAATGGGTCATTTGTACCACTTCATCAAGCTTGTCCACTACAAGGGACAATAGTGACATCAATGATAACTGAAAGAGCCAAGTCACATGTTGGCATCAATGACAACTTCATCAACAGTGGACCGGGCCGCAACCGGTAAAACCTTTATTTTTTGTTACTTGACCTACGGTAGCCGGACCGCAAACCAGACGGATTCCCTACACCAAATAGTCACGGGCTAGTTGGGAACGTTGACTGGGGAGAATCCCTTGTTGTTGTTGCCTGGGAATTTCTAGGCCTCAACAGTTTCTGGCGCTAGAAGGAGGGCCGCCAGTGCATGGCTGGCCATGGAAACATATTTTCCCAAGATTACCCCACCAGTAGATATTTGGAAGCTTTTGGCTTAACCCAAGTCCTTACAGTCTTTGTTTCTGCCCCTGAAGCAAGTAAGCCCGGTTTTCACCTTACGTTAATTCTTACTCAGACTCCGTTTCTTTCACCTTCGCTCATGGCTGGTATAAATGTGAATTAGCCCAACCCACTGCCGGCTTGGTGAGCTAGATCACCTTTGAACCTAACACCTCCACTGCATAACCTACCTCAATATTTTGAGAAGCTGCTGCCTAAGTTTGATCCCAATGAAAAGATTGCTGTGGATGACCACTTGCAAAGTTTTTATTTAGCAATAGAGGGGTTAAGTGTTGGAGAGCATGGGGATGTGGTCTGTAGATTATTCCTGCATACCCTTAAAGGGGCAGCAGCATCTTGGTATTTCGGTTTGCCTACAAACTCTATTCCTGATTGGGACACCTTTGAAAGGATTTTCAGAAGTAAATATGTAGCCCAAAAGACACATGCCTCGTTGATGAAAGGTCTAGTTTTAAAAAAAAAAGAGAAGGATGAGAAGGTGCATCATTTTACTCAAAGGTTTTCAACATACCTAAAGAACTTTTCTGAAAATGACAGACGCTCAGACAAAGTCTTAATTGAATACTATACCTCAACCCTAGGACCTGAGCTAGCAATGTTTGCCAAAATGAAAGCCATACCTACATTGGTAGAAACTTATGAAGAAGCAGAAATGGTAGAGGCTGAAAAGGAAAGTATAGAAGACTATCCCAAGCAACCTGAGGAAAAAACTAATGGGAGAAGAACCTTATTGCTATCTAAAGAGGAACAATCACATGATTTTGAAGGAATGCTGAAAATGATTCAGAAACTATCCAACCGAATAATAGATCTGGAGAAAGAAAGGGAAGTTCAGAAAAATTACAAACCCTACTACCAAAAAAGGGAGGACATCAACCAATTGAAGATCCCTCCACCAAATCCAGCATCAGTGAATATAACAGAGGTAGGGGGGGATAATTTCTGCACTTTTCACCAACAACCTCATTCTAAAAAGAAGTGTCCTCAATGGTTAAATTCAGTGACATTGGTTATGAATCAGCTGCTAGACTCTAAATTGACTAGGGACAGTGGTAAAGATGAAAAGAAAGACAAGAACATAGAGAAACAAGATAATGATACCATGTTTTTATGGGATGGTGTTTCGCTTTTTGACACAGAAGAGAGTACTCTTAAATCTGAATATACACCTATAGCAGCAAAAGACATGGATGTAACAATTAAAGACAATGCAAAAATTTCGAAGATTAACAAATTGCAAAAGAATGTCAAGAGACAGGCATATGCTAATGTCGAAGATAAAACACCTGAAGTCGCTACTGTCAACTAGGAAATAGAGACAATCAGCGAACCTGTCAAACTTATGGAAGAATAGGGAGGTGTTAATGAAGGAAACACTGAAGAAATTGAGGAGCTTAAAAAATATGTACCCACTCAAAATCAACCGGGAGAAGAAGATATAAAACCAAGTTGGGAAGAAAAAGCTAAAACCCCGCCTTTTCTTTTGACTCTAGAAATGCTGAATCATAATGTGCATAATTGTTTAGTAGATTCTGGGTCATCGGTAAATGTTATGCCACTTGAAGTTTGTAAAAGGATTAATGGACAGCCAGAGCCCACTGCCCAGGAAGTAGTGCAGCTAGATAGAACGAGTGAGGTAGTGGGAGAAATGAAGAATGTTCTCATACACTTATCTGCAAATAACAAGATATGTCAATTTATTGACATTATGGTGGCTGACGTATCGGATGGATATGGGCTTATTATTAACCAAGATTGGTCTGCCAGGTTAAAGGGTTATTTTGCCTCAGATTGGTCTCATTTATGGTTACCTCTTAAGGGTACCCCTAATCGGATTAAAATTATGAGAGAACCTTACATGAAGCATACTGTCACTAAGCTAGGAGAAGGTAATGAATCTACTAATTCTGTCCTGGGAAATTATCTAACAGAGATTAAACTAAGATATCATACCTCAGGAAAGACCAGTTCTGTGATCGACGCTCAGCCTGAGCTCCTTCGACTTCCTCAGGTTGATAAGAATGACTGTAGACTAGTAGACATGGTTTCGATTTCAAAAATGGTACACTTAGACCATGGATAGGTTTTTTGGCCTACACTATAGCCTAGCCCTTTAACACGTTGGATTGAAGAATTTTTAAGGGCAGGCACACATTTTCTTTTCGTTTTGCTTTGTACATAAATAAATTGATGTTGTTTTTTTTTTTTAAATGCTTTGATGCTGTTTTATTTTGTTTATTGATTTGATGCTTTTTTCTCTTGTTTTAATGCTTTGTTATTAGTTCTTTTGGTTTTGAATAAAGAGGCAAACTTTTGGTTGCAATGGAAGCATCAGGGTTCTTAATTAACTGAAATCTTGAGCAAAAGACTGCGCTTTTAAAACATAGACTGTCTTCTAGTAGCAGTGTTCCTAATTGGCCATGTATTCATTGAAGTCCTACTTAACTCCTGTGAATAACTCAAAATTAAGAGGTCTGGAATACTATTTCAAGGCTCCATCCATTTCACATCTAAAATGTCCAAGGGAGTGACAGCAAAGGACCCATGGAAAGGAAGCAAGGTAAACATTATATCATATATAAATGATCCCATGCCATGATTTTAGAAAAGCTAAAAGCTATCAAGAGTCAAAACTCCTTAAAGAAACAATACATATCAAAGCAAAGTATCAAAAGCATGAATTTCAAATTGCCAAAAGTTCCTCTCCATCCGTGAGATGAAAAGTAAATTCTTCACTCACACAAAAGGACGCTATGGATAGAGGAGCCTGAATAAAATTCAAAAAGAAAGGCAGATGGAGGACTCAAAAGAACTAAAGTTCAAATGGCACAAAAGTGCAGTTGGCATGGGAATGAGGAACAAATGGATAATGTTGTTTACCATATGTTACAATCCTATGGCGTCCAAGCTAGAAACTACCTAAGGACAGGTAAAATGAATCTCACTTATCAGGCCTCAAAAGAGTTATCCAGACTTGCAAATATTTCTGATGTTACCATTTCCCAAATGAATGAACTGCTTTTCAATGATTTAAATGTATGGGTTGGCTAGATTAGGAATACAAACATCTAGAAGATTTCAATTTTGAGCTAGACAGTCTTTTACTGGGGAGGAGTTAAGTCAGAAATCTGGGGTTCACCAGGTAGTCGCCAATTGTTGCAACTGCAACATTTTCCCAAAATTCAAAAAAAATTGGGACCCTCCTTTTGCTTAGATTGGTTTGATTTTCTCCTTTGATTTGATTTAATGACTTTTCAGAAAGACTGTTTCTAATGCTTGAAATGATCCACTTTTGTTTTTTCCTTTGAGTGCATTTTTCAAGTGTTTGAATCGAAAGATTCTTTGCTTGCGCTCCCGCCATTGTGGAGAAATAATAAGCTTCGGCCTTGATATTTGTCTCCGACGCATTTGTCTCAATCGGATAAAATTTGGTTTTCACATCAGAACACTTTATTACTACTTTCTCCGCAGTTGCGAACGGCAAACTACGACGCCCCCCGATTATTGTATTGACCTTTCAAGCTTCACTTTGTTGTTTCGTCGATCCTTGGGTTTTGGGTTTCCGCCATTGCGGCCGCAGAAAGCACTATCCTTCCGGTCATTTAGTTGATTTATTCTTCGATGTAGACCTTGCCTATTACAGACTGTTTGTCCTCTATGTTTCCGTCGTTGCGGCTCCCAAACCAGCTAAGCACCCGATGTAAAAAAATGCTCTGCCCGCCGATGCGTGTCACATGTCTGTAGCCTTTTCTCTTCCGCCGTTGTGCCTGTGCAAAGCACTTGGCTTCCGATGTCGTTGTCCTTCCGATTTTTGATTGGAAGTTTTCTCGCCACAGCTTAGGTCTTAAATTTTCCGACTCTGATGTGCTTAAGTGTTTTTGCTGTACCCATCGCCTGTTAAGACCCGGTTATGCAGCTATGAATAGGTATACCCTATCGATGTTAGCATTCTAAGCCATCGATGAGTTCTTTGTTTCCTGTCGTTGGTGATTTCTTTTGAACTCGTAGGTAGAAGGGATAATAGTGTCGGTGCTTGTCAAGTTTCCTAACATTAATGCAACGCATGGCGTTTCTTGTTGCTTAGCCGTTGTGGTTGTTATATTTTAATGTGGTCTGATTCTCTTGAAAATATAGTCCCAATGAATGATAAATTGTCGTTTAATTGCAGGAGCGTCCAAGAGACTGTCCGACTACTGCGGGGTGAAGTTCAGACCGAAACTAGCAGGATCTCAAGGAACGCAAGCCAAGTCGAAGGAAAAAATAAAAAGCAACAAAGGCATAGTCCTGAAAGGTCTGTCAGTTACTCAGCAGATTTTGAGTGCATGCAGAAAGGATTAAAAAAAGGGATACGAAACGTTTGAGAAACCAAAGGGTCACACGTTTGGGGGGCAGCCCAAACGGTCTACTGTTTTAGTTTAAATATTTGAAAGTTAGAATGGGAAGGGGCTTTTTCCCAGTTAGACATGTAAAGAGATATTGTAAGAAGAACTACTTTTTTTTGCAATAAAGAATTATTGTTTGCCTGTCAGAGAAAGTTTGGTGGGATGTTCAAATGCTATGCTATGGATTGGTGAAAGATGAACTATTTCATTTTTCCAGTTTTGTCCATTAATTGTGAGATCGTTCTAACTCTTAGAGCCTATGTTCTTGTTTGACTGATTTTTGGTTTATTCTGTGAAATTACCACCATGAGTAATGCATGCCGTTCATAAACAATTGGCTATCTGATTGTCTAAATATCTTTAATCGTTCATGCATTGTAGGAAGGAATATCAGCTATCTGTAATTTCTCTTTATAATGCATGCACAATACACATTACTCATAAATAAGTTACAATTTGGCTCCCTGAGGATAGATAGATAGATAGATAGTTAGTTTTACTTTATTGCTGCATATGTGATTTAGATGCTTGTGAGTTCTAAGACGAGAGGTAAGAACCTGCGCATCATGTTGTGACTACTCCTTGCATCCTTTATCACCCTGCATGGTTAATTAGGCATGTGCATATCATAGTTTAAGTCAAAAAATACAAAAAATACACACGGTGGACTAGGCCGCAACTGGTAAAACCTTTATTTTGTGTTACTTGACCTACGATAGTCGGACCACAAACTGGATGGATTCCCTACACCAAACAGTCACGGTCTCGTTGGGAACGTTGACTAGCGAGAATCCCTTGCTGTTGTTGCCTACGAATTTCCAGGCCTCAACACAACCCAACTTCGGGGCATCATCATATTATCGTGGCTGTTGACTACTTCACGAAATGGGCTGAGGCTATGCCTATAGTTAAATCCGACGGTGAGATAGTCGCACACTTCGTATTCAACCAGATTATTACTCGGTCTGGTATTCCGAAAGAGCTTGTCACTAACCATGGTAGGCACTTTCAGAATTTTATGATGGAAGAGTTGGCCTCGAAGTTAGGGTATAAGCAGGAGAATTCTTCTTCTTATTACCCTCAAGCGAATGGACAAGTCGAAGCAGTGAAAAAATCACTCAAGTCTATTCTCCAACGAACCGTCGCACAAAGCAAGACCAATTGGCATATTATGTTATATCCTGCTTTGTGGGCTTATAGGACCACGGTTAAGACTGCCACCAATTTTTCTCCATATCAGCTTGTACATGGAGTGGAGTCTGTATTGCCGGTTGAGTGCGAGATCTCTTCTTTGAAGCTAGCCATAGAGCTCTTACTAGACACTTCTCCATTGGAAAAACGTTTGGTCCATTTAGGATAGCTTGATGAGCAGCGTCGAGATGCTTTAATGGCTTTAGAAGTGAATAAGCATTGTGTTAAGGTCCAATATGATAAATTTGTCCGTCCAAGGAGGTTTAGTGAAGGAGATTTGGTCCTTTTGTAGGATCAAGCTAAAGAACCCTTGGGGGCAAGAAAATTCAACCCCATGTGGCATGGTCCTTACGTGGTTAAACGTGTGTTAGAGAAGGGTGCTTATGAGCTAGTAGATTACGAGGGGATGACCTTGGCGAAGCCTAGAAATGGGCTCTATCTTAAAAAGTACTATGCATGATTTTCAGCTAGGGCTGGCTATTGTATATTATTATACAACATTTTGCATAGTTAGGTCTTTTCTTATGGTGATCGGCTTTTTTGAGTAGCTTTCATTTCTTATGGTAGATGTCAATGGATTCTTCCATCTATATAGGATTCACAGATGGTGCAAGCCGTCACACTCAACACTCAGCCTCTGTTGCGTGGGTGATTTATACTCCTACGAGTCAAGTATTGTCACCAGGAGGCGTATGTTTATGGCCCTCTTCAAACAATGTTGCTGAATATAGTGCCGTTATTGAGCTTCTACGAGATGTCATTTCACATCGTGTTCTCTCTCTTGAGGTACGTCTTGATTCGGAATTAGTAGTGTCACAACTTAATGGCTTGTATCGGGTTAGAGATTCAACATTATTACAGAGATTCTTATGTGTGAGATTGTTAGAACAGCAATTTGAAAACATAACATACATACATGTTCCAAGAATTAATAATCAAGTTGCTAACTCATATGCTAACTATGTGTTAGATTGGAATTTGTTTCATAGACAGTAATCTCATCACAAACATAAATTTTTACAGATGTAAATAAATAAACCGATCATCATGAAAGTTTTTCATTAAATCATCCAAAAATGTGATAATACATAGTGTCATAATATAAAAATGGGGCTCTCGAGCCACCAAAATATAAATACACAGTAGTACAAAATGTATCACTCCCAGGTATCTAAGCCTGCGGAGGAGGAGGGGGGTTCTGAATGTGGAATGTCACCACGGCTCTAGCCAAGCGTCTGAATAATCACAACCATGCTCGTGGCACACCCACCACCTGACGTTGCATGGCCTCAGGCAGGTCCTCGACCTGCGCCATGGGTACCCTATGTGTCAGCATCACGAAGTTGGTATGAATTCTTTGGAGCATCCGCTCCACATCCACACCCGTAATGCCATCTCCTCTTCCCCTTCGTCTATGACGAGGGAATCCTTGAGGCCGCCGTGGTCCTACATCTGCATACACATGATAGGATGTCACTATGTGTTGTCACGCAAAAACATGTCTTTTTTATTCCATATATCAAACAACACAAAAAATTAAATAACTCAAAAAATATTAAAAAGAGGGTTGGGATTCGTTACCAATGTCACCATATGCCGATCCTGGTGGTAATGGCATGTCGAGGTCTCCCCATAAATCTATCCCTGCGTAGGGGTACTCATCAATGGAAACTATCTGTTGTCGCCACCATGGAAATAAATCAGCTGGATAGGGGTTGGATACCCTACCTCCACCCAATCTGCGCATCGCATCTGCCCAATGTCGTTGGGCCAGATCTCGAACCCCGTGAAGAGGAACGTCAACTCTAGGGCTCAATCCCGGAACACACTCGAATAAAAACGTGCTCAGTATGCTACTGAAATCGAAGTTTCGTACTCTTCCCATCTTGCACTCACTGAGCTGGTGTCTCATGTTTCCTAGTAGTGCAGTGCTCCAATCGTACACAGTGAGTCTCATGCACTCCACTGCATAGAACATCAGAGGCCACAAGGCCTGGTGGAGTTAACCTAGCCCTACTATCTTGCCCAGTGTTAGTAGTATGGCCTTTAGGCCTAGCACCTGTATGGATTTAGTTGGGATCTGACTCTTGACCTTCTCCGTGTCTGGATAACAATACACAGCTATGTACTCATCGATGGTGAGGCCACCTCCGGGCCTGCGAGACCGTAAGTTCACCACTTCCCCTCGTCGGGAAAGTCCAATAATAAAGTATATGTCCTCCACTTCTATGGTGAGGGACATCCCATCAATCTAGAAAGACTCTAAGTATGGGTCCCAATAGTCTACTAACATCTGTAGCAGTTTTGGTTTGGTCCTTAAGCCACCAAGACACCAAAACTTGTAGAGCCTGCATGCACGAAGACCCTGTTGTGCCATTAGATCACCACGAACTCCTTCTTTTACATCCCCGTGCTCACGTTCTCTCCATTCTAGAACCATCCTGCACTATAAATTCAAGTTTGAGTCATTAGAACACTTAAAAAACCTTGAACGTGGCCTCATACACAACTGTTTTCTAAACAACCACGTATGTATGCGACTTTGTGGTCATTTTCCACGTATATCCAACCCTATACGCAAAAAAACCCTTGATTTATATGTGGGCCATGGCACGCACTTTAGAATGGCCTATAATCTTGATTTGACCATGGAAAATTATAAAATTTGCATGAAAATGAAAGAGCAGGGCATGGGTAATTACTTGGAAAAAATGGTAGTGGATTTCGCTAGCTGGATCTCCCGGAATTTGATGTTGAAGTTTTGAGCTCAATTGGGTAAAAATTTCAAATGTTATATAATGTTTTGAACTTTTTACTATTTATAGAAAATTTTGAAATTTTTTACCCCCTTTTCTATAGTTTGGACCATTTCTAATCCTTTTGGACCGTTTTTTGACTAATATATGATGTAGGAGACCGTTTTGAGAGTCGTTTCGACCGTTGGGTTGACCCGTTCATGCCGATTTCAGGTATCATGTCTAAATTGGCATATAGGTTAGGTTTCACCACTGTTTGTATTTTGCATGACCTTATGACTATTTCATCATAACCATAGGTACGAACCCATTCTATCTTGTCACGAAACCTTCTTGTTGTTTTAGAAGTGGCATGAGTTGAATGGTAGAGCTTAACCTTACATGGGTACCCTAGTTAGCACCTTATTTCATTTGGTATCCATGCCGACAGTTTTGTCCTTTAGGGTGTGGGAGTTCGTTGTATAGTATTTCCATGACATTTTGCAAGAGCCTCATACTCCTCTTGATCTTTTGTTGGCCTATTTTTCCCGGACTCCCCTATGTCAAGTTGTAATTGCATTATCATGAGCTTTTCCTACCTCATTGAGCCCTATGCCAACTTCCCTGACTTTGAGTATCAGACATATAGCCCAAGCTTGTCTCATGTCTAGCCACGTAGAGCCATTTTATATATATTCTTTGCAGCTTGATTCCCTGTTTTACTGAGAGGGGACTTTCCCCCGAGTGCCACTATCCTACACATGTATCTTTGCATTGAACATAGGTATGTTCCACTGCTTGGAACTAGTTTGTTTGCCCATTTTGACACTCATCTCCTCCTAGTCTGTAACTATAAAGCAATTTTATTATTTTTCAAGCTTTTCAAATATTTGAAAAAGTCTAAAAAAGAATTAAAAAAACAAAAAAGTCGGACAAGGAAAGATGTTATCTTTGGTAGCAATCGAGTCGTGTCTCCTTCGAACAGAGCACTGTATATCACATCCATTGGTCGGGTTAATAGTTTGACTTTAGGAGCTGTACTCATTTATATGAGTTTATCTCCACCGACTGGTTAAGATTCCAGTCCCTATGGAGCCTCTGTCGATGCCTCCTATGTCGCAGAGATGTCCTAGTTTTGCATATTGAGTCTATGCTGCCTACATTCAGTTAGCATTTGCCGTTATGCTCTTGTTCGAAGGAATTTGAAACCTGAGTCGGCCATTCCTCAGTTATCTTGACTTTGCATGTCGGCCATTCCCGATATAGTTAATGGTTCGTGCACTTTATGATCGAGTCCTTCCACATGATACAACTTTGTTGAGTACCTAGTGTTGGATGATGGGGGATGCCTTAGTGCCCTCCTTCCAGCGGATTTCATCCCATTGACTTCAGATCATTTATTCTGGGATAGGAATCTAGAGTCATCTTTGAGTTTCTTGAGACTTGCAGTCATTAGTGGTAGGTTCTCTCACCATCGATAGTTCTTTGGGAATACATCAATGTCCCTTGATCGATGGATTCTCTCAAGTGTTCGACCTCAACATATTTATTCACACTTGTTAGTTTGCACTCTAGTACCTTGATTCCCATTTTCATTATTGGTGGGTGATCTCGCGTTTGTTAACGGTATACATCAATGACTGATAATCAGACGATGGACTACTATGTTTGACCTCGACACCTCTATTCACATAGTAGGACATGTACTCGTAGTGGTTTGTGTAGAAGACCTTCCAGATTGGTGGGATCTCATATATGCTACCTCCTTGAACGTGCCAGTGTTCATGAGATTTCAGGTCTCGTGACTTGATTCCAGTAGATGTCAGATATTTCCAGCCATTATGGAGATCTTGATCCATTGTATATCTTCAGTCTTCATGGATATCATGATCCTTTGTATATCTTCATCATGGATATTTTGATCTATGTATATTGTACATGGCGATGATCACATATGTCATATTGTATCATGCCTATTCATGGCCATTGTACTCTTATGTATCCGGGACTGCTATATGTATTTGCAGTTATATGCAAAGTTGTATCATTATATAGTGCTGATTGGGTGGCTGGCTCTTCCATTGGGCTCTTCATCACTTCATTTATGGGATGGACTTATAGTGTATTTTGGCCATTGTATGACCCCCCTGACCTCACACATTAGGGGGCATCTATTATAGCTGATTTCACCACACATGGTAAATCACACTTTTATGGCCTTCCCTGTCCCTGTGCAGACTCCTTAGACCCCATGGACCATTTTAGTTCATTTGATGTTTCCTAGATCATTCCTAAGAACATGCAAAAATTTCCATATGTGACTTTTAAACTCTTTCTTGCGTATATACGTGGATTTGACCCCTAAAACTGCGTACATCAAGATGTGTGCAAAAGGCCAAATTCTTTTGGAGTTTTCCTTGATGTGGATGTGACTCACTTGTCTCCTGGGCTTCCCTATGCCTTCAGATCACTTGGATTCGACCTTTCATTACCCCATTGATGAGCTATATAAGGAACCCTTTGGATACATTGAAGGCATATGAGAAATTAAGAGCAAGAGAACTATAGTCCATTGTTGCCAGAACTTGTGCTTGAGTCTACATCCCCTTTGTCCCTTGGAGAACTTTTGTGTTCTTCCCAAGCTTATCTTTTTCTTGTGAGCTTGATATCAAGAGATGGAGGATTGAAGTGGTGGACTCGGTTTCTCCGATTCGCAGACGTGCCGACAGAGGCTGTATCCATTGTAATCTCTAATTTTATATCAATAGAAATATCTTTTCCTATCCAATAATGTGTGTTTGAATGAATATTTTATCCATGGATGATTTCAAATGCTTATATGTTATTGATTATATATGCTAAAGTAGAGCTAACACAATTTTATATAGTATGCTTGTCTTGTTTATTGAATGGTGAGGAAGCAATTCATCAATTTAAGCTGAAGTTGGAAAGCTCAACGAGGATCTACACCAACTGTTCGGAATAAGGTACAAATCAAGATCCTTTAGTGTTAGTTGTTTGGTTTCTCTTGCATATATGAAAGGATTGATTTTTGGAGTTAAGCTGTCTGTTGTGGTACCCCAAGCCATAGGAATTTCTCTCCATAATAGTATCGAAGTAATCCATCATCCTGGAACTATGAAGCAAGCCCATAGCATATGACTCCACGTGATGTGCAAGGGTGTGGAATAACACGATGCTCTGAACCCTCTGCGTCTCGAGTGCGATCTATACCTTGAGTATGCTCTGGAGACCTAGTATGTGAATCTTGAGTGTGGGATGAGACAGCCTCAGAAGTGCCAACCCCTTGACCTACATTTCCTTGGACAACATTTCCATGTTGAAGCAATGTGTCTTCCAAGTCGAATAAAGCCTCCTATGTATCATCAATCACAAGAACCACGGGAGGATATACCCAAGGGGGTTTTGGTGTGCGTGGAGGGCATGGCACGCGGTTAGGATCAGTCCTAGCCCCTTCCCTATCTTGTGGAATCCCATGACCGACACCCTGGAACTCTAAAATATCAAAATAGTTAACATGTTTCCCCAAGATAAATTATGCATACAACTTCCTCAAGAAATAGAATGGGATGTCTCTATTCCCATGAGGTTCTTCATCAAATACCATGTACCATAGATTAATCCAATTGGCTTTCACATTTGGTTCCATGCACCAGTCTATAGAAATGTATGCTTGACTGGTGGGTGGAACCAATCCGCTGCTAGGGTCCCAGAATAATGAAAACAATGGGTATTTGGTTATCTTTAGTTGTTCGATGTATTTATAACTCGAACCATCAGAATAATATTGCCTCATGGATTCTCTGTATGAGCTAATGTTGTACAATGCTCCTTGGGCATTGCTAATTGTGTTTGTAATGATATCCAATGCCTCGGCTAATGATTGTCTCAAATGGTCCCCCCCTCTAAACAATCAGCTAAGGCACCTCAATGCACCTAAACGAGCCAGAATCTTTGAATTTCGGTCTTGTTCCCCCTCTGAGTTTGGGTTTGTGTTTGGGTTTGGTTCTTGGTTATTAGTGGGTTCATTTTGCACATTATCTTCAACATTTATGTTATCTATTAAGATTAAAACAACAATTTAAAAATTGTTTTAATATATCATTGTTTGATTTAATTCAAGTTTTTTTATTAAATTCGTTTTAACAGATATAAAAACTATAAAATTAACAAAAAAAAACAAAATTTGAAAGCAATTGTGAAGGAAATTAGTACTTACCTTCCATTGGATCCAAGTTATGAATTGGCCCTTGCAAATTATCCTCCAAAGGCACCTCCAAATTCTCAAACTCAAATCGTTGGTGTGGTTTTTCGCTGTCCTCATATCACAGCATTCACTATTTTGTAAATAAGAAATTGAGGTCGCGGGCCTCTATTTTACTTTTTTTTTAATGGTTTTAAAAATTACAAGTGCGATATGTCACACTTGCGATTTGTAATTCTTTAAAAATGCAAGTGCGATACATCGCACATGTGATATTGGCTAACTAACCTTGGCCTCAATTTTGGGCTTGGGTTTTCTGAGCGTAGCATCAATAACACATATGTGTTATAGATTTACATTTCAGATGGGTGTTTTTGCTTTCTAAAGTGGCACTAAAAAGTGGAACCAACTTCATGCGAGCGCCCATATGCAAATTCCACCAACTGTAAATAATCTTCCCACTTTGATGGTTTGTCCATCACATACATGTGAAGGATGTTTGTGCAAGGCCCTGATTTACTCTCTATGTTTGTCCATCTATTTGTGGATGATAGGAAGGGATAAAATTCAACTATGTACCCAAATTCGCAAAGAAACTTTTCCAGAAATTGGAAGTGAATTTTGTATATTTGTCTAAAATTATTGTCTTTGGCAATCCATGCAATCTAAAAAAATTCTTCATAAAAATATTTGCAATGGAATATGTTTTATATATAGATTTGACTTGTATAAAGTGTGTTGATTTTAACAATTTATCCACCACAATCATGATGGAATCATGCTCCCTCACGGTCACATTGCAAAACCTATAATAAAATCCATGGCCCCATTTCCATTCTAGAATTGGCAAGGGTGCAACAAACTTGTTGGGTGTTGAGGCTCAAGTTTTACTTGATGACATTTCATGCACTTATAAATATACCTAGCAATGTCTCTTTTCATCCCTGGCCAAAAATATTGCTTCATAGTTGTAGCAATTGTTTTCTGATATCCTGGGTGAGCAAAATATGGCATTTTATGGATTTCATCCATAACAATCTACCTCAAATTTGCCACATTCGGAATATAAACTATGTTTCTATAAATAAAAATTCCATCATCTTCTAAATGATAACCATCATAAATCTTTTCGAAAATCTTTTGTTGTGATCTACCTTTTATTTGCAGATACGGTTCATCTTTGGCAAGGTGATTTACAATCTGTTTTCTTAAATATGATTAACAAGTAGTGATGGCTACCGCATTTATTTCTTGCACCTTTTTGTTGAGTGCATCAACCACTTTATTTTCTTTTCCTTTTATGTGATTAATTTCAAAGTCAAATTCACATAAAAATTCGAGCCATCTAGCTTGTCTGGAATTCAAGGTTGGTTGCTTAAATAAATATTTCAAACCACATTGCTCTACTATTTTAATTCAAATTTTCTACCCATTAAGTTTGTCTCCACATTTTCAAATCATGCATTATGGATGCAAGTTCCAAGTTATGGGTAGCATACTTTGTTTCATGCTCCTTTGATTGTTGAGATTCATAACACGCCACATAATTGTCTTGCATAAGAACTCTTCCAAATACCTATTTGCATGCATATGTACACACCACGCAGTCTCTTTCTTGGCCTACAATTTTCAGAATTGGATCACTTGTGAGAATATTTTTCAACAATTGGAATTTTTCTTCACATTTATTTGTCCATTCAATTTTATCCCCTTATTTTGCAAAGAAGTGATTGGGTGTGCAATCTTGGAAAATGCTTCAATGAACCTCCTATAATAACCAAAAAGACCCATAAAAGATCTCACATATGTTACTGTATTTGGAGTTGGACAGTTCATAATGGCTTCAATCTTTTCCAGATCAACTAATACTCCTTCATTTGAAATTATGTGACCCAAATAATGAATCTTATTTTTGTAAAAGTCACATTTGCTTAGCTTTGCAAACAATTTATGCTCCCTTAGTAATTACAAAGTCATTCTCAAATGTTCTTCATGCTTCTCTTCATTCATAGAGTATATAAGAATGTCATCTAGAAAAACAAAGAAAGACTTGTCCAAATATCTACTAAAAACACTATTCATGACACACATGAATATAGTTGGTGCATTAGTGAGACCAAATAGAGCCACTATAAATTCATATTTCCCATACCTTGTTCTAAAGGTTGTCTTGTGAATGTATTCTTCCTTGATTCTCACTTGATGGTATCCAAACCTCAAGTCAATCTTTGAAAGTACCTTTGCTCTTCTCATTTGATTAAAAAGATCATCAATTTGGGGCAATGGGTACCTTTTTTTCACAGTCACTTTATTCAACTTCATGTAATCAATATATAATTTGAGTGTCCATATTTCTTTTTTGAGGAGAGTATCGGTGCTCCCCATGGAGACACACTTGACCTTATGTACTTCTTTTCTAATAATTCTTTCAATTGCATTTTCAGCTCTAATAAATCTAGTGTACTCATTTTGTAAGGTGTCTTAGAAATTGGTGGTTCTCCTGGAACAAGATCAATTGTGAAAACAATCTCCTTGTTTGGAGCAAGTCCTGACACTTCATCAAGGAACACATCCTTGAATTCTTGTAGCCCATGATAGTCCTCTAATTTGGGAATTTCATTTTATGTTTTATCTATTATATGGCCTACATACAATTGACAACCTTTTGTATAGAACTTATTTAGTTGCATGGATGAAATATGTTTAACAAAAATTTCCTTTTGAATTCCTTGTACAACCCTTGGGTTTCTCTCATCATCAATGCATTCAAAATTTTTGCTGCAGCAATCAAGTTTAACTTTGTTTGCTTCTTGTTGAAATATTGTAACTTCAAAGGATATTCTAAATGTATTTTACTGATGTAACCCAAGGGAGATGTTATTATTCCTTCAACGGGATGTTACTATTGTATTTGGTCATCATAGAGTCATGACATAAAGCCTCCACTTGTGTCAAGTCTTTAGTACCCTAATAAATAATATAAATACTGTTTTTGAGTATTCCTAGGTGAAGTCGACCGAGACATTTTATTGGGGCCAACTTGTTTATTGAAAAATTAAGTTAACACAATGTGTATAAATAGAGGAGTTGTGGTTCTTATTTGAACACAGACTCACTCACTTGTGTAGCGCATAGGAGATAAAGAGAGAGATAGAACAATAGGAGGAGAACACCTGTTTTTGGGGTTGTCTTTAATACATCTTATACAGAGGAATTTTTTGCTGGGTTTTCTTCCCCTTGAGGGTTTCCCAGGATAAATGTTGTGTCCATCTTGTAATTGTGTTTCTATCAGTGATTCTTGATATGTTGCTGTGATTTTTTGAATTGAATATTATTGAATATATTCTAGCATATGAAAAATTAACATGGTATCAGAGCTAACCTGATTAGAGTAGCTTTCACAAGATGAAATTCTCCCTCCTCCCTCTCCGGAATAAATTAGGGTTTTCGCAAAAGTTGGAGGATTCATTAGGGGAATTTTGAGGTCTAAAATGGGCCTCATAAGAGATATAATAAAATAATATGTGTTAGTCATTTTGTGGGGAAGGTTTATTTACAACTCACCACTTGCACTACAATATATGTAACTATGGTTGAGTTAAATAGAAAATATGTTTATAAATAAAATTAATAAAAAACTATCTTTGATATGACTACAAATATGAGTACTTTTAATACATAGATGTACTAAAGAAAAATAGTAATAAATAACTAAAGTAAAATACTTTAATTTTGAATTCTAAACTTAAGTTAAAGTTAAAGTCATATATATATATATATATATATATATATATATATATATATAAAACTTATTTAACTTATATTTATTAAAAACATTTTACTTATATTTATAATTATAAAATAAAAAAATGATAAGTTAATATTTAAAAACAAATTTTAAATACAATTAAGTTTAGCTAATATTATTTAATTTAATTCAACTAAAACTTAAATTTATATACATTTAAGATTTAAATTTATATCAACATTTACTTAATCTTTACTTATTATAAATATATAACTCAATAAATTAATTATTTATAACAATATTATATTCTATGATATTATTATATATATAAAATCCGTGAATATAAATTAAAGCTTAAATACTATTTTATAACTACCTCATACATATTTTATATAAGTTTAATACTCCCACATATTTGTCATTCGAAATACTCACGATTAAATGGAAGTTTGCAACAAATTCAATACTTATGTACTTGCATGAATTGAAGTTTAAATTATTTGTAATTTTATTATATTATATGATATACATTTTAACGAAGTACTAGCGATTAAGTGGAAGTTTGAAACATATTAAGTACTTATGTACTTGCATAAATTTAAATTTAAATTAGTTGTATTTAAATTATATTATATTATATAAATTTTATATAAGTTGTATTTTTATTATATTGTATTATATAATTTTTTTATTAGCAATATATATTTATATAATAAATAAAGTAAGCAAGCATACATATTTATTATACGAAATAAACAAGCATGAATGGTATTGGAATTTGAATTTAAATATATATATATATATTTTTTAATAATATATTTTATATTAAAATATTTATTATATAAGAAAGTACTTTAAAATAAAAGTATTTCTAAGTATATAAATATATTATATTGGAAATTAATGTATGACTATTTTTTCCATTATGAGTGTAGTTAATTATAGTTTTGCATCCACCATTTAGAATTTGGCAAGTAAATATTTTTAACTCAAGCAATGCCACCTTAACTATAAGTGATGATGTCATTCTCTGGAATGTTATTGGTTCTTTTAAAATTGATTTTGATTGTACTTTTTTGTTTAGAGGCCCATTTTAGACCTCAAAATTTCTCTAATGGAAGATCTACTTGCATAGAAAGTTGCGCCCTCCCAGAGCGCATCTATTGAGCCCTAGATCAAAGATTTTGGGTGGCTAGATCTCTGGGATAGAAAAACCCTAGTTTGGCAGTGAACCAGGATAACTGTAGTAAAATAGAACCAGAAAAGCTGCAGTGCGGGAACTTTGCAAGTAGGATTTGAAGACTGAATATGAGGGATCTCCAGAAAGCAGTTGGATCAACCTACTCGCCTCCTCCAAGCGCATCTATCGGTAAGGTCAATCTCCTCTTTTGATCAATTTCATTTTTGAGTGACTTACTGGTCAAAATGGCCCCAAGAACTAAGCTTGAGGACAAACAGGAAGGCCTAGAAAACTTCCTGGCTTGGAAGTATAGGATTGGCCTCATTCTAAGAGAGAATGGCCTTGAGAATGAGATTGCAGAACCTAAAGAAGCTGAAGCTAAGGAGAAGCATGAATAAGACTTAATCAAGGAAATGAGGATCATTGATGATTCCATCAAGGATCACTTGATCCCTCAAGTGTCATCCAACTAGAAACATAAGAAAATGTATGATGCACTTTACAGAATGTATGAAGGAAAGAACATCAACAAAAATAAGAATATGAGAACTCAATTGAAGGGCAATGCACTTTACAGAATGTATGAAGGAAAGAACATCAACAGAAATAAGAATATGAGAACTCAATTGAAGGGCACCAAGATGAGCAAAGGAGAATTTGTTCAAGATTACTTCACAAGGATCTCCCAGATAAAAGAGAGGCTAAGTGCTATTGGAGATATCCTTGATGAAGATGAATTTGTTATTACTTCTCTCAATGGCCTCACTAGACCTTGGGATTCATTCATCCAAATTCTATGTGCAAGAAAAGAAAGTAAGAAATTTGACATAGTGTGGGAACATTGCATACAAGAAGAAGCTAGAGTAGCCGATAGAGAATCCCTTCTTAGAGAAGATGATCAGGCTCTAGCTACCCATACTAAAGAAAGAAAACAATCAAACTTCAAGAAGAGTAATCATAAGCCTTCAAAGAAGAAATTCCAGAAGAAGAAGAATGATTACTCAAAGTATCAATGCTACAATTGTCATAAGATAGGACATCTTTCTAGATAATGTCCATCACCAAAGAACAACAACAACAACTAAAGACATCATGCTCATCTAGATGAAGATGAGGATGAATAAAGACCTTGAAAGAGAACTAGAGGTGAAGATGTAGAAGAATATGTGTTATTCTTTGCACTCTCTGGGTCTGTAATACCTGGAGAAGATACATGGATTATTGATAGTGGTTCCTATGAGCACATGATAGGAAAGAAGACAACTTTGTCAAATCTTGAAGAGAACAATTCTCCCTAGAAGGTATCATTGGGAGATGACTATCAATATCCCATCAAAGGTATTGGTGAATCAAGCTACAAGCTTCACTCTAGGACCTCCATGAAGATGAAGGAAGAACTGTATGTACCAGGTTTGAAAAAGAACATACTCTCCATCTCAGCTCTAGATAAGAAAGGATATAGAGTTACTTTTATAGATGGATAGGTACTCATGTGGTCCAAAGGGAAGACACTTGAAGATGTTGTAGTCATTGGAGAAGAATAAGGATGATTGTACAAGCTCAAAGGACATCCAGAGACAACCCTTGTCCATGAGACTACCAGCTCAAGTGAATTGTGGCATAGGAGACTTGCTCACATCAACTATAAATCATTTCCCTATGTGATCAAGGTGGTAACAGGGTTACCAAATCTGAATATTGAACATGAGGGAACCTACAAGGGATGTGCATAGGGAAAGAACATCAAGAATCCATTTCTGAAAAGTGACACAAAGACTAAAGGTACATTGGAACTAATACATTTTGATGTATGTGGTCCTATGCCCTCCATATCCTTATGTGGATATGAATATTATGTCACATTTATTGATGATTGTTCAAGAAATACTTGGATACACTTTTTGAAGAATAAAAGTGAAGTGTTCGGTAAATTCAAGGAATTTAAAGCCTTGATAGAGAACCAGTCAGAAAAGAGAATCAAGACACTGAGATTAGATAATGGTGGAGAATACACTTCAAAGGAATTTGAATCATTCTGTAAAGAGGCAGGAATCAAGAGGGAACTAACCATTCCCTATAATCCCCAACAAAATGGTGCCACAGAAAGAAAGAATAGAACTACCATGGAAGCAGTAAAGACCATGATTCATGATTAAGACCTCCCTATGCACCTATGGATGAAGCTATAAGAACAGTTGTATATGTGCAAAATAGAATATCTCACAGTGCTCTTGGATTCAAGACTCTTGAAGAGATGTATATCGGAAAGAAACCTAAAGTAAGCCATCTCAAGATATTTGGTTGTCCAGTGTATGTACATATTCTAAAAGAGAAGAGAACCAAATTGGATCCTTCTGGAAAAAAGGGAATATTTGTAGGATACTATGAAGTCTCCAAAGCCTTCAGGATATACATTTCAGGATTTCACCATATCAAGATTAGTAGGGATGTAACTTTCGATGAAGAGGAAGCTCTTAAGAAATTCAGAAGGTGTCAGCTTGAAGAAGTACATGAAGAAGATGTACCTCCTAGAAGGATAGAAGTTGAACCAACTCCTGAAAGAATAACATCAGAATTAGACCATGACATGCTAGAGCCTCAGGATCCCCCTACTATGGATATATCTTGAAAGAGAAAACCTACTTAGGTAAGAGAATTCAGACAAGAAGAAGAAAGATATGTAGCACCAGAAGGCTCCACAAGAACCAACAAAAGATCAAATCCATATTCCAGTTATGTAGATTTGATGTGTGATCTTATAGACCAAGAACCCGACATCTATGAGGAAGCTACACAGAAGAAAGAATGGGTTGAAGCAATGATGGAAGAATACTATTCTATCATGAAGAATGATGTTTGGGATATAGTTCCCAAACCAGAAAACAAGAGTGTGGTTTCTTTGGAATGGATCTACAAGATAAAACATGTTGCGGATGGAAGTATTGAAAGTACAAAGCAAGATTTGTGACTAGAGGATTCTCTCAAAAAGAGGGGATCGATTATGAAGAGACATTTTCTCCAGTAGCAAGGTATACTTCCATCAGATCTATCATGGTACTTGCTTCCACAATGAAGTGGGACTTACACCAAATGGATGTAAAGACAACCTTCTTAATGGTGTGATTGAGGAAGAGGTTTACATCGAACAACCACAAGGTTTTGAAGTCAAAGACAGAGAAACTCATGTATACAAGTTGAAAAAGGCTCAGTATGGACTAAAGCAAGCTCCTAGAGATTGGTATGGCAGAATAGATAGATTCTTGACAAGCATGGGCTTTACCAAGAGTAAATTTGATCCTAATATTTATATGAATATTATGGATGATGAACTAGTCATACTATTGTTGTATGTGGATGATTTACTTCTGAATGGAAATGAGAAACAAATCAAGGATTGCAAGAAGAAGCTAGCTGAAGAATTCAAGATGCAAGATCTTGGATTGATACACTATTTCCTAGGGATGGAGGTGTGGAAAATCCTAGAAGGAATATTTTTGAATCAGGGAAAGTATACAGTAGAAATCTTGAAAAGATTTGATATGTTGGATTGTAAAGTCATGGCCACACCCATGGACACCAACTTGAAGCTGTTGTCTGATGAGACATCCGAGCTAGTGGACATGACTCACTATAGATAGATTATTGGGTCATTATGTATCTGACGAACACAAGGTCAGGTGGATGTTATTGTCTGGGATTCACCATGATCTCATAGTTTAGTAAGAAAAAATCCAGTGTTGCTCTCAGCACGGCTGAAGAAGAGTATATTGAAGCTTGCTCCACTTGTTAAGAAGTAATATGTCTTCGAAAGCTGGTGTCAGGAATATCTGACATGGAGGTGGACACCACTGTAATTTTCAATGATAACTAGAGTTGTATAAAGTTGACAGAGAATCCGGTGTTCCATGACAAATAAAAGCATATAGAAATTCTATATTTCTATATAATGGATATGGTACAAAAGGGAGTCATCAAGCTCCAGTATGTGGGTACCTATGAGCAAGTTGTTGATATACTGACCAAGCCTTTATCTCGAATGATGTTCGAGTATTTCCATGACAAGCTTGGTGTAGTTCGAAAGGAATTTTCTTGCAAGGAGGAAAAGTGATGGAACTACAAATGATGGACCCTCTTCAAAAAAGGAAGATCAGGTTAGAGACATGAACCCTCCTTAGACAAAGGGGGAGCAGGTTGATGATATGAAACCTCCCAGGAAAGGGGGAGTAATGATGAGACTGACATCGATGATGGATGACACTGATGATGGTCTGACATTTGTTTATGGACGATCATATCCTCTCTTAAAGATGGCAGGTATAACACTCTATTCATGAGAGTGGTCCTTATTAGCTAAGGATGGCACTGCAGATGTTACTCTTACATGAAGAGTACTCACATTCACTTGTGGATGATAGTATCCTCTCTTGAGGATAGCAGGTATAAAACTCTGTTCATGAGAGTGGTCCTTACTAACTAAGGATGGTCCTGTAGTTGTTACTCTCATGGAGAGTACCCACATTCAGTTGTGGATACCGTAGAATAAACACTCGCTCAGGAGTGGTCTTAACCTCAGTGGTCTGGATGCTCTATGATAAGTCCTCATGGACACTGGGACTAATATTGAGTATGCAGTCGAGATATGCCTTGTAGACTATACTCTTGTATGGAGATTATACCTACATTCATATGTAGATTCCATATACTAACAGTCTCTTGGGATTGGTACTAACCTGTGTGGTATGGATTCTCTATGATGAGTCCGCACGGACAACGTAGTATAACAATCACTTGGGAGTGGTCCTAACCTATGTGGTATGGATGTTCTACGATGGGCCGACATTATGTATGCGGTCGAGATCTGCTCTACAGACAATACTCTTACATGGTAGAGTATACCTACATGTGAGTGTAGATACCATAGTATAACACTCACTTGTGAGTGGTCCTAACTTGTTTGGTATGGATGTTCTACGATGGGACGACATTGTGTATGTCGTTGAGATATTCTTTGCAGAAAATACTCTTACATGGTAGAGTATACCTACATGTGAGTGTAGATACCGTAGTATAACACTCACTTGTGAGTGGTCCTAACCTGTGTAGTATGGATGGTCTACGATGAGTCCTCATGGACGATAGGGACAACACTGGGTTCGGTTGAGATCTACATTTAGTTATAGATGATTCAGCTGATCAATTTCATGGATCATGTTGATGGAGGATTGTATCGCCCTTAGTCTTATGTCTTAAAGTGATCGGGATTGATCATCTCACAAATATATCATGTGTACTACAGGTAGCGTGGAGGCGAAGGATCAATTATATCAAATTGCAACAACGAAGGGTCAAGTAGATCGAAGTGTGGTTGCAAAGTATCAAGAAGGATCGAAGCGTTGCTGCAAAGGACTGAAAGGATTGAAGTGCTGTTGAAAAAGGATCAAAAGGATCGAAGTGCTGCTGCAAAGGATCGAGAAAATTGAAGTGTTGCTCCAAAGGATCGAGAATATCGAAGTGTTGCTGCAAAGGATCAAAGTATTACAAAGGATCAGAACATCGAAATTTCATTGCAAAGGATCTAAAGATCGAAGCACTACCACAAAGGACCTAGAAGATCGAAGTGCTATTACGAAGGATCGAAATATCGATGTGTTGTTGCAAAGAAAGGATCAAATTATCATGTCATGCAAAAGAGTAAATGTTCCAAGTTACTAATTGTGAAATACTTCCTGTGACGTATAGGTGTATCTCCTCAATGTAATGTTGTAATTGTCTCTCTGTTCTCCTATAGTCTGTGATAATGTTGTCAGTAGAATAAACTTCTCATTAAGGGGGAGTGTTGAAATATTGTAACTTCAAAGGATATTCTAAATGCATTTTACTGATGTAACCTAAGGGAGATGTTATTATTCCTCCGACGGGGTGTTACTATTGTATTTGGTCATCATAGAGTCATGAGGTAAAGCCTCCACTTGTGTCAAGTCTTTAGTACCCTAATAAATAACATAAATAATAGATCGAATTGTTGCTGCAAAGGATCAAAGTACTACAAAGGATCAGAAGATCGAAATTCCGTTGCAAAGGATCTAAAGATCGAAGTACTACTACAAAGGACCTAGAAGATCGAAGTACTATTACGAAGGATCGAAATATCGATGCATTGTTGCAAAGAAAGGATCAAATGATCATGTGATGCAAAAGAGTAAATGTTCCAAGTTACTAATTGTGAAAAACTTCCTGTGACGTATAGATGTATCTCCTTAATGTAATGTTGTAATTGTCTCTCTGTTCTCCTATAGTCTGTGATGATGTTGTCAGTAGAATAAGCTTCTCGTTAATGGGGAGTGTTGAAATATTGTAACTCCAAAGGATATTCTAAATGTATTTTACTTATGTAACATAAGGGAGATGTTATTATTCCTCTGACGGGGTGTTACTATTGTATTTGGTCATCGTAGAGCCATGAGGTAAAGCCTCCACTTGTGTCAGGTCTTTAGTACCCTAATAAATAATATAAATAATAGATCAAAGTGTTGCTGCAAAGGATCAGAAGATCGAAATTCCGTTGCAAAGGATCTGAAGATCGAAGTACTACTACAAAGGACCTAGAAGATTGAAGTGCTATTACGAAGGATCGAAAGATCGATGCGTTGTTGCAAAGAAAGGATAAAATGATCATGTGATGCAAAAGAGTAAATGTTCCAAGTTACTAATTGTGAAAAACTTCCTGTGATGTATAGATGCATCTCCTCAATGTACTATTGTAATTGTCTCTTTTTTCTCATATAGTCTGTGATGATGTTGTCAGTAGAATAAACTTCTCGTTAAGGGGGAGTGTTGAAATATTGTAACTTCAAAGGATATTCTAAATGTATTTTACTGATGTAACCTAAGGGAGATGTTATTATTCCATCGACGGGGTGTTGCTATTGTATTTGTTCATCATAGAGTCATCAGGTAAAGCCTCCACTTGTGTCGGGTCTTTAGTACCCTAATAAATAATATAAATAATGTTTTTGAGTATTCCTATTCTTTTATACATCTTATACAAAGGAAGTTTTGTTGGGTTTTCTTCCCCTTGAGTGTTTCCCAGGATAAATGTTATGTCCATCTTGTGATTGTGCTTCTATTAGTGATTCTTGATATGTTGTTGTGATTTTTTAAATTTAATACCATTGAATCTAGTCTAGCATATGAAAAATTAACACTTCCAACCAGTACATTCCAATAATAATTTCATATGAACCAAGTGGTGGAATATTCATATTTGCACAAGCAGACAATCGACCCATTTCTAATGGACATTTCTCCTCCAACTCACTAACTTTTCTCTTGGTTCCTATGGCTAATTGGACCAACCGTGATTTACTATACTTGGTTTTCTTAAAATCACAAATGTCAACAACTTTATGACTGATATAAATTTGATTAGATCCAGGGTCAATTAAAATAGAAATAGATTGCTTAGAAATCTTAACTTCAATCTCAAGCACAGTTTATTGGTGATCTTCTTGGTGGTCCTCTAGTGCGGCATAAATCCTAGGGATTGTCCTTGCAACTTCACCCACAACTTTAGCCTCTTAAATGTTGTGAACTTGATTTACACTCCCAATCTGATGTGGATAGTTTCTATGCAAATTTTCATCTCCACATCCCAAACATTGAAATGGTTTTCTTGGCTTATCTTACATCATCCTAAATGGATTTTCCACAACTTGTGGTGATTGATTTGGTTGATTTCTAAATGAGTAGGATTGAACCCCCTCGTCCTTTGGTCCAACCTCTCATTCTTCTTGTCCTTCCATGACTTATGGAAATCTGGATTTCTTTTGGCTTAATCATAGCAATAATTATCCTTTCATTTGGTATCATATAAAGTTTGAGGCTCATCAAAATCAATTATATATTTATAATATTGGTGAAGACCACTTAGAAAATGTTGAATTTTCAATCTGTCCCCTCTAATGTACTTGACATATCTTAGCAACTCCAAAATTTTATTTGCATATTCCTCCATATTCATTTAGCCCAATTTCAACTCAAGGAATTCTTTGATTTTTCCATCATAGTACCTATCAAAAAGGTACTTTTGCTTGAAGTACTTCTTGAATTGATTTCATAAAATATTCCTTTTAGTGATGTTCTTCACTTTCCTAAGGTGATACCACCATATAGATTCCGCTCCATTAAGATTAAATATATCCACTCTTTCTTTCATATTTCCTAAGTAGTCTTGGACTTGGAAATACTTCCTCATCCCAAGAATCCAAGCCTCAACTTCTTGACTAGATTTTATCTTACCATCAAATGTAGGAGGTTTGGCCTTCCTAAATTCTCCATGAAGAGCTCTTCATCTCATAGACCTCTTCCTCTTCTTCCTATGAGATGAAGAGCTTGATCCATTAATGGAATACTTTAGAGTCTAATGAATTACTAGAAGAGAATTTTGGAGTGTATGCCTGCCTCTAAAAACTATTATTGAACCATGGGATCTCATGTGAGAGTGCCTCCTTGAGATATTCCCACTCTTTTCTTTATTTCCTAAGCGATTTCCAAAGTTAATCGTCCTCTGAATATTTGTTAGAATTTGAAGCATGGTTGCATTTCGTTGATTCTATTATTCTTGAGCTTTAATCGACCTTTCATTCTCCACTTTATAACTCTGTAGTTCCACCTTGAGGCTCCTCATGATTTCTGCAATGTTTAGGGGAGTCACTTGGATTCTCCTACCATTGGATTATGTCTCTGCATTTTCAATATGTATGTTCTCTCCCATTGCATATTTCTCCTCCTCATAAAGATCATGTGCATTATCCATGATTATGACCTTCGTGGCCCAATCAAGACCAAAGGTTCCCAAGTTGAACTGTACTAAAGATGAAATTTTAAATGTCTTTGACATAATTCTGAATCTACAAAATTATTCATGTAAACACAATTGTTAGATTTATTACATCCTCATAAAATAAAAAACAACTTTTATATATTCTGGAAAATGTCCATATTGACAATTTTTTTGTCAAACTATGGCTTTCAACACTTTTCCTAAATATTCATTTAATCTTAGAGGCAAACTTCGGACACCTACAGAATATCATCTATGGAGAACCATAAACATTTCTCTATCAATTTTGATAATACTGATGAGCAGGGTTACTAAGCAATTTTCAATTTTCCAATCCAATGCTCCATTTATCTTTTATAAGTTTATGGAATTTACTACTCCTGCCATTTTTTCTACTTTCTACAGGTTAAAAAAAGCCAGTTTTTTAGTGTCCACTCCTGTCCCAAAATTTGACCAAATTCATGCTACTCCAATGGTCGTGGTTGCACCCCAAATACAACTTTATCATTTTAAAAAAAAATCGGGGTCAAGGGGGCTAGTAGCACTGTTGTTTATTTTTTTGTAAATTATTCAAATTTGGGCAATCTTACACATAAATTCACTGTCATTTTCTGTTAATGTGGCATGGGTGTTGATGCGGCCTATCAATTACCTGTTGAGGTGTTAGATAGGTCGGATCTGTCACCCACCAACGACTATTGAGGCACAATACCAGTTGATCTTGGCGTGGAACATGTCGTTGGTTTCCCATTTACCACAAGTGGTAATGTTCCCTAACGAAATTGGTTTTAAAAAGTTGATGAGGGATGTGCTGTCAATAAAAAATTTACATGCGTCCTGGGGGTTTTTGGCCCAACACACCCTCCTCCTGTTTTATTCAGGGGACACTTTCCCAATGCACGATGAGCATTAGCAAGTAATCTTACTTTTTAACCAATGGTCAGGTCTGTGTCCACTTCTATTATCCTCTGTGCATGTGGCTCATGCGTTGTTAGTTGTAATTGTTGATCTTCCATAAGATCTAATGGTTAGATCTATGTCTACCTCCATACTCCTTCATACGTTGTCGCTCATGCATGAGTCTAATGTGGTTGATCCACATCACAATTATGGATCTTCTAGACCACGCCTTATTCCTTTGTTGCTCTTCCACATCACTTGTCCATCCAGCATGGGTGGGGACCACCAATAAAATATGCCCCTTCTTCATCATTTAACAGAGCCTGACTGCCATAGAAGCATTCCATTGCAACTCCACAAATTTAAAAAATTTCCATTAATCCATCTACCTCTTACTTTGGTAGATCAAGGATCTAACTTGCAGCTTGGCTAGCACACCCTCCAATGATTAATCCATGGGGTTCTCATGAGATTCTTTCAACAACAACTTCGGTATTGTAACCAAAATCTCTTATACCAGTCTATAACGTCCCCATCCCTCAATTCAATCGATGGGAGGGGACATTAACTGATACGAGATTCTAAGTTTTGCCCAATAGCCATAATTATGAATTTCATAACAATAAAAATGTGTGTGCAGGTGTAGCATCAAAATACATAGTCAAAATAAATGTCTACAGACATCTACCATGCATATGCAATCTTAATCATTACAAGCATATAAATTTAATATCATTACACATCATACACAAAAGAATACTTATCTTTAAGACAATGGATCTAAGCAACTGGTTGTGTGAGAGTGATTTTCCACCCAACCGTAGGCACTCTATACAACATATATTATTTCTATTGAGAGGCCACCCCCAAGTTTGGATATGAGACCACTAGGGTGAAGGAAACACCTACAAGATTCTTTCACTCATCCCACAACCCATCCTTCTCTTTATGCTTAGCCAAAACCACGCCAAAACTCATACAAAGATCTCAGTCAACCATCACAACCACGACACTCCTTACAACTACCCCACACAACAGAAGGAAGGTATTTCCCTTCATTGATCCATACTTCCCTTAGGAAATTCAACCCTTACTGTACTTACCAATGTGTGCATTAAGAGCCCAATCCACTGTATGTTGTTGGAGAACCTCTTGCAGCCTAAATTATGGCTTCTCAAGCATCCAAAAGTAGCAAAACTCTATGGGTAAGGGTCCCTAGCTTTCCCAACCTCTATGTTCACCTACAACCATCTAATTTCCCTTCCAAAAAATTGGCTTTGTCCCAATTTGAATTTCTAGGTTCAATACAATCTAGTAATAGTCATGAACAATAGTAGGGAACTCTACATAGTGTAGGAAAACATGCATGAGAGAATGATAGATTGAGTGTTGAATCCAAGCGATAAGACATGATGGTAAACATACAACTGGCATAGCTTCTAACCATAGAAGAAAAGGACTGCTAACAGTTGACGTAACTGTCACCACCCTATGCTTCTAACCACATGAATTGACTTTCCCCACCAACTTCCTACATGAATTAAATGATTGGATTTAATAGTAGAAAAGGAATTGATTGTCTAATTTAAAGCACATGGAAATTTTTTTGATGAGTTCTAAGGTTGACACTTGGAAACATAGGATTTAGTTTTTCCATAGGGCCCCTTTTCTCTTCCCCTCTAGTAGAATCATAGCCCCTCTAATGCTCTTTACACAACCATCTTGGACCATTTTATTAATTTCCAACATAATATTTACATACATTTTGAATTTGGCATGGTAACCCAATCATATAGTCCAAACAAAATATACACATCATATCACTAGTTGAGCCTTGGCCTTAGCACCACACTATGAATCCATACTGGCATAATTACATCATTTACATAACTTTAGTTAAATACATTTCAAGTCAAAATTGAGGTATTATTCGAATATTACTTAGTTTACTTTAAAATTTTGTTCTTGTTAGTATATCATCTATTAGTGACAAGTTAATATATCAATTATTTTTATTTTTTTAATGTAATTTTAATTTTAATTTTCAAAATGTAAGTTTTCACATTGATAATTCTTTGTATATATTCTTCTAAATTTGAACTGTGATTCTTTTATTTTAGTTAAATAGTCTGTAAAATATTTGTTTTTTATTTTATAAATTAAATGTAATTTTTTAATTTTATTAATTATATATAATTTCATTTTCTTAATAAGTTATTATTTGTTATTTAATAATCATATGTGTAACTTGCGAAACCAAATCATGGCTTGGATGGGTTAAAACAACAACAAACAAGAATAAATAAATGTAACTTGCAAAACCAAATCATGTGTTGAATTGGTAAAAGTTAACTATTTTAAATTACATCCAAGCCACAAAAATGTGTAACTTAAATCGGTAACAAATAACTCTTGATTGGCATTGAAGTATCTACTAATATGAGTGCGATGGAATAGGGAACAATGAAGTATCTGCTAATATGAGTGCCATGGAATAGGGAACAATGAAGTATCTACTAATAACTCTTGCTTCGCTTTCATTTGGTGAAAACTATATTTAAGTTTTTTTTTCACATTATTGGTGTAAATGGTTGGGTCGATAGGTTATTTCTTCTTAAGAATTTTTTAATGCACAATCGATTGAGTATGATAACAACCAATGTTTTATTAAATAAGTTATAGCAGCCTGTCATGCACTCTGTATTATCTTTTTATTATTATTTTTTCCATAAATCTGGTGCCGCGTTCTTGCAGGTTGCGTAACTGCTGATTGAAGCACGCGACTGACTTTGCATTTAATAATGATTACAGATGCTATCACACCGAGCGTCTTCACACTAACGCCAGATATTACAGGTTCGCGTTGAGTAACGGACTTTCTTTCACCCAGATTGGCGCTGACTCTTCCTACTTAACGAGGCCCGTGACTGTTAAGAAGTTGCTGCTGGGCCCTTCTGAGATTGCAGACGTCATCATCGACTTCGCGAATTCGTCGACCGATGAAGCCATCCTAACTAACAGCGCTGCATATCCATACCCTACAGGAAGTGCTGTAGATAATCTCAACAGCAAAGTTATGAAGTTTGTGATTGAGAAAGCAGCTGTTAAATATGGCGGCGGCAGCCCCATCCCAAAGAGATTGATTGAATATCCTCGTCCAACCAAGAACGATATTGCACAAACGCGTTATATTACATTGTATGAATACGACAGCGTGACGGGAAACCCAACCCATTTGTTCATCAACGGGCTATCGTTTCTGGATCCCGTTACTGAGACGCCAAGACACGGCACCACCGAGTTATGGAATTTCATCAATCTGACACCAGACAACCATCCTATCCATATTCATCTCGCCTTTTTCTACGCCCTTAATTTAACTATTTATATAAATAAAATTAGTTGACCTAAGTTTATTGCTATTATTTATATAATAAAATTAGTTGACATATAATTTTTTGATTGATGATCTAAGTTTATTGTTATTATTTATATATTATTTATAATTTTATTATTATTTTTTATTCAGAGCAGCAAATGAACCTTTTGTTGATGTCAATGCCTTGGTGTCAAGATGTTGTTGGAGAGATTTAAAAGAAGGATTGGGAGAATAATTTTTCTTGGAGGATTTGGAAACTCTTCAGGAAGCAATAGACAAGATGAAGGAAAGCTACATGAACTTGTTATCACATAGAAATCATCTTCTTGAATTGACTAATATTTACCATCATACACTCAGAAAGGAGGAGGATGTAGCAGAAGGTTTTGGTAGCGAATTGGAGGTTGTATATGATTCTTTGGAAAACACTCAAAGATCCCTTCAATAGTCAAAGTTGCAGAACTATAAACTTCAAAAGGAGTTAAATGTGCCACCCCTTTCATTTTGCATGGAAGGAAATGGTTTGGGTATAATGGAGCAATCTCATGTGGAGGATGAACATGAGAACAGTTCAGATTTGCAAGTGTTGGTGAAGGAAGCTACCATAGAATATACTGATTAGACACTTGTCTCGTTGCTGAAGTACATTTAAGAGGATATACCATTCATATCTGCAAGCGCCGAATACACTTATTTTTCCAAGGATTGGATAAGTAAGTACATAGTGGAAATTGAGACCCAAGGTTGCACAAGTCCAGCTTGCAAATGTAAAGAATTTTTATTCAGAAATGCTTTAGAAGAAGGACGCCATGAGCTTCCTATGTGGAAAGAATCTTTCACTTCAGATGATGTAGTTGATTATATCCCATGTAGATCAGAAAACAAAAGTGCTTATTCATCCATTGAGTGGGTGGATAGATGCTTCGTCGAAATAAACACTTTGGGAGGTAAAAAAATTCTTTGTTTATGCAATGAAGTTTTTGTTCTACCTGACATTTCCTTGACATGGGTGCATCAACAAAGAAATACTATGAAACCACCATACATATCCTATTCTCATGCCTCCATGGATTGGGTGTACCACTACATGACATATTTTGAATCACCTAATAAGAAAAGTCCAACTTGCATTCATGGCAGGTTGAATTCATCTGTGCATGCGAGAAGAAAACTAGCACAAGGTGAGATCCAAGCACTTATTAAGATTGAGAGGAAGGATGAAGAGTTCTTATCTATGGGAAAGATAGATGAGGATATGCCAAATGAATCAGCAAGAAAAATTGATTATACATTCATGGATCAGGTTGGTAAATATATCACTAAAATGGAGGATCAAGGATGCACTAGAATCACTTCCATCGGTAGAGGGTTGTTTGGCATGCATACCTTGAAGGGGAAACCTCATGAACTGCCCTTATGGGTGGTATATTCTTCTCTAGAGGAGGTGGATGATCACATTAAATATGGATCAGCAAATAAAATTCCTTATTCATCCATTGATTAGGTGGATAGAGACATTATTGAAATGAAGACTTTGGGATATAAAGGATTTTTTTGTTTTTGCAATAATTTTTTTGTTATAACTGGCATTGTCCTTATAGGTGAGAAGCAAGAAAGACTTATTTTGTAGTCATTAGATTCTTCCCATACACATGCACATGAGGTGCATTTTTATTTTCTTATGCTTAAGGAGTTTGAGGTAGATAAAAATGAAGACCAAGAACTTGTTCATCGCCAGAGAGAGATTATGAAATTCCCTTAGAATATTATTGCAAAGTTTTGAAGGAGGCACATGTTCACACTTTCACTGAGCCAACCAATGTAAAAAGTTGTGCATCCATTAGCTTAATGGATGAGTATTGCAAAGAGTTGGTTCACAGTTCTTCACCCCACACTGTTGTTTCAGCCACATCATGTGGGGATGAAAATTGGGTGAAAGTAGCACATGAGGAGCATGAGACTTCCACTCTTCTAGTTGATGGATTGATGGTCAAGACATGTGGTTTAACAAGTGCACTAAATAGTTGAATTATTCCCACCTAGATCAATAAGCATGAGAGTTTTCTCATCCATTCATTGGGTGGCTAGACACATGATTGCGATGTGTGCCCTGGAGTGTAAACATATTGCTTGCATCAATGGAGGTTCATTAGACACATCAAAAAAAATTGTGAGTAGTGGCATGAGCATGTATGGTTGCTATATGATTCTCTTAGCATACTGGGAGGGACATGGGATAACCACATGTGTCTTTATAGCAGCAGCAATATAATTTTCAATGCTAGCTTGCACATGGATTTTCATATTTTTGAGAGGCTCAATACGATTTGGCCCCACATTGAGAAGTTCCATGCTTGGTGGAAGAGTCTCAAAGATGTTCACTTTGGCATGGAAATTTATCAACTTCTAGTGTGGTGGTATGATTATGACCTCCTTCCTAATGAAAAGTTCTTTCAGTTGGTTGTCATGTTTTGTAGGATGCAATTGAGACATTGGGACCCTGGCATTTCTTGGAATGACAACATTCCAAAAGTGGTGGTAGAATTTAGATCTCTAGAGAGGAGGAAATGGGATCCAGACATTATACTCAGTTATCTTAAATGGGTGAAAATTTTGTGGAAGAAGGGTTAGTCATTAGGTGGGTGACTATAATTAGAGTGGTGCAATAGAAACATGGTGTACCTCTGGTATTTAGCTTATGATTGAGGATTTCCAATTCTGGACATCCAACAACACATCTTGAGGATTGAAGCCATTGGTTGGCTCCATAGATGGTAGGAGTTAGTTCTTTCTTAAGGACAAGCAATTTTGGGAGGGGAGGACTGTAATATCACCAAATATTTCTTAATAGTGCCATGTTAAACCCATATCCCCTGAGAATGCCATGATTCCTAGTGGAATAATAATCTAATTAATGATGGGGTCATTTTGATAAATTAGTTACTCGTAGTAGGATTAGAAATATTTTATTATTAAATATTATGAATTTATTTAATTTTTATACCTAATACATGTCTTTGGTGGCTAAGGTGGAGCATGAGTCCTTGTGGACCCAATGAGTTGTCATTGTGAATGGAAACGAAGGGAAAATAAAGAAATATCCATAAATTTGAGAAAAATACAGAAACGGGAAGAAAAAGCAATCAACCAGAAAGGAAGTGTAAAAAGAAGGCAAGTGCATAAAATCTGCCACGATGAAAAGCAGACAACTTTTGGAGGGTGCAATTTATAAAAAGGGAAAAAGGTAAGTCATCATAAAAGCAAGAAGGGCACGGTTTCTAAAGAGGATAAAAGCAAGTCCTTCTAAAGGAAGGAAATTCTTGGAGGGCGCAGTTTCCAAAGGGGAAAAAGGCATGTCAGGAGAAAAGCAAGAAAGCATGCAAGTTTCCTCATGCATTCAAGAGGGCACATTGGTAAAGTTAGGTGGGACACCTATTGAACCAAATTTGACCTTGAATCCTAATTATGCTATAAAACAAAGATATCAAATCACTATCACAAGTTTTGATCATTTGTGTTTTGAGTTTGAGAGTTACTCTTAGAGGTTGAGTGATGTTCCTCGACTATAGATTTGGGTGGTATGCCCCTTATCCTGTGATTCTTGTGTTTTGGTCTCTCATGTCAATGCAACCATAGAATAAGAATTGTTGCAAGTCTTGATGTCTCCTTCAAAAAATTATCATAAAATTCATAAGATCTCGGAGGCCTCCTATCAGTGACATTCATTCTTCTTCCTTCCTTCTCCGCTTTCTATGATGTTCTAGAAATTTTTGGAGCAATGTAATGGGTATTTCGACAACAATATGATATTGTTCAAGTATTTATGTCCAATATATTTTTTAATATAAGGTTCATTGGTATCAAATTTCAAGATCTTTTAAACATAAATTTGCATGTCTTTTGCATGTTAATACTCATAAAAATAGGGCCCTTAAAAATTGAATTTTAAATGCTTTAAACCATTCACATAAGCAAATAAAAATAAATATGAAAACCAGAAATAGAGGACACAACTGATAACAAAGTTTACCCCTCCTAGGATAGATGTGACCTCTGTTATTTGACCGGTCATTTACGCCACAGTTTCCCTAATCTGTTGGGAGGTGTTGGTCTTCTAGATTATTATACTCATGTACTGGAGTTGGCTTGTTCATCGATAGATTCTTTGAAGACCTTGGTACTTTCTGATGGGGGGACGAACGGTGCATAGAAACTTCCTCCGTAGGAACCGGGTAAGTTGGATACTTGTATTGATTCTGTCTATGTAGATTTCTCTCAAGGTGACTATGAGGTTATTGATGATATTACGCGATCGATTTTGGCAGGGGAGTTCCCTCCTTGCTCTATTGGGTTGGGTTTGTCATTGGTTGTGGAGGGGGAAACACATACTGCTCCTTTACTGATTGGGGAGGGTTTGATGATGATCTGCAGGTTTCCAGAGGTTTTTCTAGGGGGGAGTTAGTCTCTGTGGGACTGGTGGATCCTTAGGGTTCTGGGGGTTCGTAGTGTGAAGGGGATGGTGTAGTTGATCCCCATATTAGTGCTTCGGTGGTGTCGATTGAGGATTTTATTCCACTGCTCACTGTTGGTGTGTACTCAGGGTCTGAGTTGGGACAGGGTATGGATAGTCCTACTAAGAAACCATATTTTAAGGACCTTAATCTCCTGGGGTCTTTACCCATTTTATTTGACCGCTCACCATATTCACCTTATTTCTTGCTTCTTGCGCTGATCCGGCATGAGAATGTTATTATGAGGAAGGCCCGAAAATCACTTAACCTGATGGGTTGTTAGGGGTACAAGCCTATGCCAGGGCATGTGATTATGTTCCTCTCTCTGTTCGTATAAGGATGCTGCTAGGGCAGCTTCTTCTTCTTCGCGTCCTGCATCCTCTCGGGCACTTAGAGATAAGAAACCATTGGGTGTGGTTTCATGATGCGGTTGATTTCCTTTAATGTTTGTGGGTTAGGAAGGAGCCCCAAACAACTATCCCTTAAGTCTTTGTTGGTAGAGTTACGACCGGATTTGGTATTTTTGCAAGAGACCCTTTATCTGGGGATGCAGGCTATGATTGTGTTCTCACAATTTTTTCCTGCCTGGGAATTTTGTGTTGTTGATGCACAAGGTCACTCGAGTGGTTTATTGGCTTCCTGGAACCCAAGGGTGGTGAGATGTAAAGCATATGTTACTATTATAGGCATACTTATTCAGGCATAGTTTAGAGGATCTCCTATTTCCTTGAACTATTTAAATGTTTATGTGCCATATTGTGATCGTGATAATTTTTGGGATTTGGTTAAATTGAAGGGGCTTATGAATCTTGATAATCTACTTCTTGCAGGAGACCTCAAATTCACTATTTCAGAAGCTGAGGTTTGGGGTAATTATGCTAGGGTTGATAATTTGAAACGTTATTTTACCAATATGATGCTCCTATCACATCTAGTTGATATTGCTCTGGCTAGACTCGGTCCTACTTGGAGTAATGGTCGTGTAGGTTCTATTGGTATGGGGAAGAGACTGGATCATTTATTGGTTGCAGAGATCTTGTTACCTCATCTTTCATAGCACCAAGCATGGTCTCGACCCTTAGAAATATCCAATCACTTTCCTATATTCCTAGAATGGAGGGATGTGGGGAGCATACCTCCATATCCGTTTAAGTTCAATCGGTCTTGGTTATAGGATGCTGATTTCAATATTTATGTCTGTCAAGCATGGTTGGGGGAGTCAACCTCTTGGGGGAATGGCGTTATTTATGCATTGGTTGGTAAATTAAATCGGTTGAAGAAGGTTGTTTTGGATTGGGATCGCAGGATGAAGCATGAAAGAGATTGTGAATTGGTTTCGATTGAGGAACATATTGTTGGTATGTACTTGTTATCTCCAATTGGTATTCTTACTATTGAAGAGTTGGGGTTATTATCGGTACTTAAGGCTCAAAAGCAATCACTGCTTGCATTTGATGCTTTGTCTTGGAGACTTAAGAGTTGGGCGATATGGATCGAGCATGGATATGCGAACACAAAATTCTTTCAGAATTATGTAGTACTCGCCGCAATGGAAATACGATATGGGAAGTGACTAGCCTTAGGGGTAATTAATTTCATGAGGATGCACAGCTTAAGGTGGAAGCAGTGGACTATTTATCACAGGTATTTAAAGAGGAGGGACCTTCTCATATTCAGGAACAGCTGGGGGTTCTTAAACTATTCCCTATATTTTTCTCGCATGATGAGGCAGAGGAGGTTGGGAGGGTTATCACTTTAGCTGAAGTTGAGTTGGTGCTGAAGGGTTTTGCGAAGGACAAAAGTCCTAGGACAGATGGGTGGCCTGTCAAACTCTTCCCATCTATATTTTATTTAGTTGGAGATGAATTACTGGAAGTGGTTGAACATACTCGGCTGGAAGGATATGTTTTGAAGGTCTTAAATGCGACTTATATAACATTGATTCCTAAGTGTGAGAAGCCTGATACCTTTGCAGATTGCATACCTATTTCGTTGTGCAATCTAATTTACAAAGTTATTACGAAGATCATTTCAGACATGCTAAGACCATTACTTGTAGATGTTATATCAGGTGAGTAGTTTGGTTTTCTGAATAATAGACATATATTAGAAGTTGTAGGGGTTACATAGGAGGTTTTACATTCCATGAAGGTTAGGAAGTTGGATGATTTGATCCTTAAGATGGATCTGGTGAAGGAATACGATAGGGTCAACTAGACTTTGCTTAGGATTCTTCTTTTGCAAATTGGGTTGACAGTGGCTTCAGTGAACTGGATTATGATGTGTGTCACTACTGCAAATTATGCAGTACTCATTAATGGTACACCAACTTATTTTTTTAGTTCGAGCCGAGGACTACCTCGGGGATTTCCTTTATCTCCCTTAGTCTTTCTATTGATTTTGGAAGGTCTATGTCTTCTTATTAATGAGGCCAAAATCTTGGGTAAGATCAATGGTACTTCTTTCTCTTCAGCCTTGGCTATTACACACTTTCTCTTCGTTGACGATGTGGTTATATTTGGTCATGGAACATTGGAAGAGTGCACTTATTTCAGAGATATGCTTGAAATTTTTACTACGGCCTCAGGCTTTAGATATTTGGGGTATTGGGTCAAACCACTGAACTATCTGGTCAGAGACTGGAGATGGATTATTAGAAAATTTGAACATAAGATTAACAATTGGTATTTCAGATTCCTTTCTTTAGGGGTACGTCTTATATTACTTAATTCTGTGTTCAGTGGTATCCTGGTATATTGGTTTTCTCCTGTGAAGCTTCCTAGTACTATCTTCAAGACTATTAGAATGATTATGTTCAATTTTCTTGTGGGGTGGACATAAGTCGAGAAGAGGTTTGCATTTGGTAAACTGGGAGCAACTCTCTCCTCTATATGCATGTGGGGGTTGGAATGTGAAGAAGTTAGAATGGGTTAACATTACCTTAAGAATGAAGATCATGTGGTTGGCAATTAATGGTACAAGAATATGGAACAAGGTGCTCAAGGCTAACTATTTGCATAAGGGTGAGTGCAAGCTAACGAGGGTCACTTTTGGCACGTTAGATGCAATAGAAAACTGAAAAATCAACATCCCTAAACTTAATTGTATTTTTTGAGATACTTACACAAAATATATTGCTTTGATTAAAAGAGATTAAATGTAGGAAATTGAATCACGTTTCCGAATCTATAAGTTTTATGTATTGAAAATTTTATAGCTATCTCAAGTTTCATTTTTTCTAACAGTCACTTTTTATTTGTTAGGCAAATGATAAGGTATATGTTTTTGTGGGTGCAACCTTTGAGGGCCTAAATGATGGTTCCGAGATAAAAAATTTTGCAGGAATGTAGAGAACTTATAGCACTAGTGCAATGCTATCTTTTGAAAATAGAATTAGTAATTTTTATTTTTTTTATAATTATCTAAGTGATCATTCCTTGAAAATGGTATGTCTTTTGTGGGTGTAGCCTTTGAAGGTATTAACGCAATAATCATGAAATGGTTTTTTTATAGAATGTAGAGGCCAATGTCTTCTAGTGCACCATATAATTTCTTTTTAAAACAATTAAGAATTGAAAAAATTATGGAAAAAACACTAACAACATTTTTTTTGAGTTAAGGAGTTAGGACACAATAGAAATTGAAAAAACTAGGAAAATATAATATTTTTTAATAAAAATTACATATTTAGAATCTGTAGAAAAATGCTATTTATGTTAAAGATTTTGTAAAAAATGATTGTGTGTAGCATACAGTAATGATTGCGTAAGCAACGACTTCTTCAGAAACTGGACGAAAGGCCCAACTAGCTATGGTTTATCATATACCATAGAACAGGTTTGGTACTACCGAAGCAAACTCCAAACCATACACATAGGACTATTGGTGACATGAGAGCAAGTGAATTGGCATGTTTAAATTCAAATTTCATTTCCCCCCCTTATAGAATTGGAAAAAGCGTGCACATTATAAACTCCAAAACACACGCGCGTTATAGAACTACAAAATGCGTGCACTCTATAGAACTACAAAACACTCATGCGTTACGTAGTTTTATAACATGTGTGCATTATGTAAGGAAAAAAATATAGCACTATATCCAATACATCAAATGTATGGTTAATAGTTTAAAGAGGGTGTGGAAGGGTCAAGCGCCTAGGAGGATGTTGGAAGTTTAGGTGGGGATGGTTAATAGTTGAGAGGGGGTGGGGAAGGGTTAAGGGCTTGTGAGGATGTTGGAATTTCAAGTGAGGATGGTTAATAGTTGAGAGGGGGTGGATAAGGATCAAGGGAATAGGAGGATGTTGTAACTTTGAGTGAGTATGGTTAATAGTTGAGAGGGGGTGGGGAAGGGTCAAGGTCCTAGGAGGATGTTGTAAATTCAAGTGGAGAAATATGAATGTAATGGGAGCATTATGGATTACAAGGGTTAAGGGGAGTGGGGAATGAGAGAACTATTAGGAGGAGAAGCGGTGTTGAAGATGTATAGGGTTAGAAGTAGTATGTGATACTTGAGTGATGGAGGGGGATAAGGTGGAGGGGAGGAAGTGGGTGATGGTTTGATGATAGAGTGAATTGGTTAATGGAAAGGTGGATATGGAGTATTACAGGAGGAATAGGATGTGTTGGAGGAGAGAGGAGAAGGAGGGAGAAGTTGAAGAGAGGGGAATGAGATGCGATAAAATAGAGAATAGGGGTCATAATGAGGTAGGGGGTTGAGGAGAAGGGATAAGTTGAAAACATAGAGGAAGGAAGTATAAGAGAGAGAGAGAGAGAGAGAGAGAGAGAGAGAGAGAGAGAGAGGATATTGTAGAGGGATAATGGCACAGAGGGCTGGTAATTAAGGAAGAAGGGAGGGAGATATTGATAGAGGAAGGTAAATAGAAGGTTGAGAGAGAGGGAGAGACAGAGGGAGTTTGTGAGAGAGGGGGACACGTGTTAAAATATTGTAACTTCAAAGGATATTCTAAATGTATTTTACTGATGTAACCCAAGGGAGATGTTATTATTCTTTCAGCAGGGTGTTACTATTGCATTTGGTCATCATAGAGTCATGAGGTAAAGCCTCCACTTGTGTCGGGTCCTCAGTACCCTAATAAATAATATAATATATTGTTTTGAGTCTTTCTAGGTTAAGTTGGCCTAGACAGTTTAGTGGGGTCGACTTGTCTAGGGTAAAAGTCAATTGACTCATTGTGTATAAATAGAGGAGTTGTGGTTCTTATTTGAACACAATATCACTCACTTAAGTAGTGCATAGGAGAGAGAGAGAGAGACATAATAGAAGGAGGAGAACACATTTTTATGGGGTTGTCTTTTATACATCTTATATAGAGGAAGTTTTGTTGGGTTTTCTTCCCTTGAGGGTTTCCCAAAATAAATGTTGTGTCTATCTTGTGATTGTGTTTCTATCAGTGATTATTGATATGTTGTTGATATGATTTTGAATTTAATACTATTGAATCTAGTCTAGTATATGAAATCTTAACATGGTATCAGAGCTAACCATATTAGAGAAGCTTTCATAAGGTGAAATTCTCTCTCCTCCCTCTCTGGAAGAAATTAGGGTTTTTACAAAAGTTGGAGTTCTGAAGATTTGCTTGCATAGAAAGTTGTGCCCTTCTGGAGCGCATCTATTGATCCCTAGATCGAAATTTTTAGGTGGTTGGATCTCCGGGAAATCCAAACCTTAGTTTGGCAGTGAACCAGAAAACCGCAGTGAAATAGAACCAGGATTTTCGCAGTGTTGCAACCTCATGAGTAGGATTTGAAGACTAGAGATTTGGGATCTCGAGAAAGCAGTTGGGTCAACCAACTTGCCTCCCTCAAGTGCATCTACTGGTAAGGTTAACCTCCTATTTTGGTAAAATTCATTTTTAGTGACCTACTGGACAAGATGGCCCCAAGCACAAAGCTTGAGGACAAATTGGAAGGCTTAGAAAACTTCTTGGCTTGGAAGTATAGGATTGGTCTCATTTTGAAAGAGAATGGACTTGAGAAGTACATCAAGGATGATATTGCAGAACCTGAAGAAGATGAAGCTACTTAGAATCATGAACAAGACCTAATCATGTTAATGAGGCTCATTGCTGATTTTATTAAGGATCACTTGATCCCTAAAGTGTCATCTAAGAAGACACCTAAGCAAATGTATGATGCACTTTCCAGAATGTATGAGGGAAGGAACATCAACAGAAATATGAATCTGAGAGCTCAACCGAAGGGCACCAAGATGAGCAAAGGATAATCCATTCAATATTACTTCACAAGGGTCTCCCAGTTCAAAGAGAAACTAAGTGCTATTGGAGATACCCTTGATGAGGATGAACTATTTATGACTACTCTCAATGGTCTCACTAGACCTTGGGACTCATTCATTCAGACTCCGCGTGCTAGAAAAGAAAGTATGAAGTTTGACATAGTGTGGGAAGATTGCATACAAGAAGAAGCTAGGGTATCCAATAGAGAAGCTCTCCTTAGAGAAGATGATAAGGCCCTAGCTACTCATACTAAAGGAAGGAAAAAATCAAACTTCAAGAAGAGTAATCATAAGCCTTCAAAGAAGAAATTCTAGAAGAAGAAGAAGGATTACTCAAAGTATCAATGCTACAACTATCATAAGATAGGACATCTTGCTAGAGAATGTCCATCACCAAAGAAGAAGAACAACAACAAAAGACATCATGCTCATCTAGATGAAGATGAGGATGAAGAAAGACCTCAAAAGAAAACTAGAGGTGAATATGTAGAAGAATATGTGTTATTCTCTGCACTCTCTGGGTCTGTAACACCTGAAGAAGATACATGGCTTATTGATAGTGGTGCCTCTAAGCACATGACAGGGAAAAAGACAACTCTATCGAGTCTTGAACTCTCCCCATAAGGTATCATTGGGAGATGACTATCAATATCCAATAAAAGGTATTGGTGAATCAAGCTACAAGCTTGACTCTGGGACTTCCATGAAAATGAAGGAAGTACTGTATGTACCAGGTTTGAAAAAGAGCCTACTTTCCATCTTAGCTCTAGATAATAAAGGATATAGAGTTGCTTTTATAGATGGACAAGTACTTTTGTGGTCCAAAGGAAAGACACTTGAAGATGTTGTAGTCATTAGAGAAGAAGAAGGAGGACAATACAAACTCAAAGGACATCCAGAGACAACCCTTGTCCATGAGACTACTAGCTCAAGTGAACTGTGGCATAGTGCTCACATCAACTACAAAGAATTTACCTATGTGAGAAATGTAGTAACATGGTTACCAGATCTGAAGATCGAACATGAGGGAACCTGCAAGGGATGTGCAAAGGAAAAGAACATCAAGAATCTCTTTCTGAAGAGTGAAACAAAGACCAAAGGTACGTTGCAACTAATCCATTTTGATGTATGTGGTCCTATGCCCTCCATATCCTTGAGTGGATATGAGTACTATGCCGCATTTATTGATGACTATTCAAGAAATACTTGGATATACTTCTTGAAGAATAAGAGTGAAGTGTTCAGGAAATTCAAGGAATTGAAAGCCTTGAAAGAGAACCACTCAGAAAAGAGAATCAAGACACTAAGATTGGATAATGGTGGAGAATACACTTCAAAGGAATATGAAGCATTCTATAAGGAGGAAAGAATCGAGAGGGAACTAACCACTCCCTATAATTCCCAACAAGATGGTGTCGCGGAAAGAAAGAATAAAACTATCATGGAAACAGTGAAGACCATGATTTATGACCAAGACCTCCCTATGCACCTATGGGATGAAGCAGCAAGAACAACTGTATATGTGAAAAATAGATTATCTCACAGTGCTCTTGGATTCAAGACTCCTATAGAGATGTATACAGGAAAGAAACCTGAAGTAAGCCATCTTAAGATATTTGGATGCCTAGTATATGTGCATATTTCGAAAGAGAAGAGAACCAAATTGGATCCTTCTGGAAAGAAGGGAATATTTGTAGGATACTGTGAAGTCTCCAAAGCCTTCAGGATATACATTTTAGGATTCCACCATATCGAGATTAGTAGGGATGCAATATTTGATGAAGAGATAGCTCTTAAGAATTCTAGAAGGTGTCAGCTTGAAGAAGTACATGAAGAGGATGTACCTCCCAGAATGACAAAAGTTGAACCATCTCTTGAATTAGTAGCATCGGAAGATCATGACATGCTAGAACCTTAGGAGCCCCCTACTATGGATATCTCTTGAAAGAGAAAACCTGCTTGGCTAATAGAAATCATACAAGAAGCAGAAAGATATGGAGTGCCAGAAGGCTCCACACGAATCATCAAAAGATCAAAGCCATATTCCAGCTATGTAGCTTTGATGTGTGATCTTGTAGACCAAGAAACCATCAACTATGAGGAAGTTGCACAGAAGAAAGAATGGGTTGAAGCAATGACGAAAGAATATGAGTCGATCATGAAGAATGATGTTTGGGATATTGTTCCCAAACCAGAAAACAAGAGTGTGGTATCTTCGAAATGGATCTACAAGATAAAACATGTTGCTGATGGAAGTATTGAAAATCACAAAGCAATATTTGTGGCTAGAGGATTCTCTCAAAAAGAGGGGATTGATTATGAAGAGATATTTTCTCCTATAGCAAGGTACACTTCCATTAGAACTATCGTCGCACTCGCCTCCATGATGAAGTGGGACTTACAACAGATGGATGTAAAGACAAACTTCCTTAATGGTGTGTTTGAGGAATAGGTTTACATTGAACAGCCACAAGGATTTGAATTTGAAGACAGAGAAACTCATGTATGCAAGCTGAAAAAGACTCTGTATGGACTAAAGCAAGCTCTTAGATCTTGGTATGGCAGATTATATAGCTTCTTCACAAGCATGGGCTTTACCAAGAGTAAAGTTGATCCTAATATTTATATGAAGATGATGGATGATGAACCAGTCATACTATTGTTGTATGTGGATGATCTATTTTTGATTGGAAAAGAGAAGCATATCAAGGATTGCAAGAGGAAGCTAGTTGAAGAATTCTAGATGAAAGATATTGGATTGATGCATTATTTCCTAGGGCTAGAAGTGTGGAAGAGACCATAAGGAATCTTTATGAATCAGGGAAAGTATGCAGTAGAAATCTTGAAAAGATTTGATATGTTGGATTGTGAAGCCATTGCCACACCCATGGACACCAACTTGAAGTTGTTGTTTGATGAGACATCCGAGCTACTGGACATGACTCACTATAGACATATTATTGGGGCATTAATGTATCTGGAGAACACAAGGCCAGATATATGTTTTATTGTGAACACCTTGAGTCAATATATAGTTAAACCTAGATAGGTTCACTTGATAGCTGCAAAGCATGTGATGAGGTACCTAAAAGGTACGATTGATTTGAGATTATACTATGGGAGATATCATGACTACAAATTGTATGGATATACAAATTCATATTGGGAAGGAAAGTCCACAGACAGAAATAGCACCTTAGCTGGATGTTATTGTCTGGGATCCATCATGATCTCATGGTTTAGTTAGAAACTGTCGAGTGTTGCTCTCAGTATAGTTGAAGCAGAGTACATTGCAGCTTGCTTCGCTTGTTGTGAAGCGATATGGCTTCGGAAGTTGATGTCAGGATTATTTCACATGGAGTTGGACACCACCATAATTCTTTGTGACAACCAGAGTTGTATAAAGATGACAGAGAATATGGTGTTCCATGACAAATAGAAGCATATAGAAATCCAATATCTTTATATAAGGGATATGGTACAAAAGGGAGCTATCAAGCTTCAGTATATGAGTATCCATGAGCAAGTTTCTGATGTACTAACCAAGCCTCTATCTCAAGTGAAGTTCAAATATTTCCGTGACAAGCTTGGTGTAGTTCAAACACGGGGGATTCACCTTGTTGAGCAATATCTTATCACCTTCATTCATAAAGGGGGTTTTAATTGTGAAAACTAAGGTCAATATACTGTAGGTATTGGGGGGGTTTATATGTATTGGGGGTATAAAAATGGGCTTCTACTAAAAATAAGGAATATATTGTAAAAATAGGGGTTTTTTAATTGGAAATATGTGTTGGGAGGGGGGCTCACAAAATGATTTTTGTAAGTAATTATCAATATATAGTGAAATTATGGGTATTATTTAAAATCCCATGAACGAAGGTGCTATGACATGGTTTCACTAAGTGAAGACCCCATGAGTTCGAAAGGACTTTCCTTGCAAGGTTGAATAGTGATGGGACTACATATGATGAAGATATGGACCTTCTTCGAAAAGGAAGATCAGGTTGAACACATAAACCCTCCTTGGACAAAGGGGGAGTAGGTTGATAATATGGAACTTCCCAGGACAGGGGGAGTAATGATGAGACTAACATCGATGATGGATGACAGTGATGATGTTACTCTCACATGGAGAGTACCCACATTTAGTTGTGGATACCGTAGAATAACACTCACTCAAAAGTGGTCCTAAAATTTGTGGTATGGATGCTCTACGATATTCCTCACAAACGACAGGACTGAAATTGTGTATGCAGTCGAGATCTTCCTTGCAGACTATACTCTTGTATGGAGAGTATGCCTACATTCATATGTAGATTCCATAGAATAATACTCACTTGGGAGTGGTCATAACCTTAGTGGTATGGATGCTCTATGATGAGTCCTCATGGACGTCGTAGTATAACACTCACTTGGGAGTGGTCCTAAACTGTGTGGTATGGATGTTCTACGATGGGCCAACATTTTGTATGCGACCGAGATCTGCTCTATAGACAATACTCTTGCTTGGAAGAGTATTCCTACACTTAAGTGTAGATACCATAGTATAACACTCATTTGGGAGTGGTCCTAACCTATGTGGTATGGATGGTCTATGATGAGTCATCATGGATGATAGGGCCCGCACTGAGTTAGATTGAGATATACATTTAGTTGTAAATGATTCAGCTGATCGATTTCATGGATCATGCTGATGGAGGATTGCATCATCCTTGGACTTACGTCCTAAAGTGACTGGGATTGATCATCCTACAAATGGATCATGTGTACTGCAGGTAGCATGGTGGAAAAGGATCAATTAGATCGAAGTACAGAAGAAAAGGGTCAAATAGATCGAAGTACAGCCACAAAGGATTGAAATGATTTAAGTATGGCTGCAAAGGATCGAAAGGATCGAAGTAATGCTGCAAAAGGGTCGAAAGGATCTAAGTGCTGCTAAAAGGGTCAAGAAGATCGGAAGACTATTACAGAAGATAGAAATGCTACTGCAAAGTATCAAGAAGATCGAAGTGTTGCTGCAAAGGATTGAGAAGATCAGAGTGTTGCTGCAAAGGATCGAGATGATTGAAATGCTACTACAAAGGATGGAGAAGATCGAAGTGTTGTTCAAAAGGATCGAGAAGATCGAAGTGTTGCTGCAAAGGATCAAAGTACTACAAAAGATAAAAAAGATCGAAGTGATGCTATGAAGGATCGAAAGATCAAAGCGTTGCTGCAAAAGGATCAATTGATCATGTGATGTAGAAGATGAAGAGTAACTGTTCCAGTTATTGATTGAGAAAGCTTCCTATGACGTATAGATGTATTACCTCGATGTACTATTGTAATTATTGTCTATCTTTTCTCCTATAGTATGTGATGATGTTGTCAGTTGAATAACCTTCTCGTTAAGAGGGAGTGTTGAAATATTGTAACTTTAAAGAATATCCTAATGTATTTTACTGATGTGACCCAAGGGAGATGTTATTATTCTTCCGACGGGGTGTTACTATTGTATTTGGTTATCATAGAGTCATGATGTAAAGCCTTCACTTGTGTTGGGTCTTTAGTACCCTAATAAATAATATAATATATTGTTTTAAGTCTTCCTAGGTGAAGTCGTCCCAGACAGTTTAGTGGGGCTAACTTGTCTAGGGTAAAAGTTAGTTGACTCATTGTGTATAAATAAAGGAGTAGTGTTTCTTATTTGAACACAGACTCACTCACTTGAGTAGCACATAGAGAAAGAGAGGGACATAATAGAAGGAGGAGAACACCTATTTTTGGGGTTGTCTTTTATACATCTTATACAGAGGAATTTTTGTTGGGTTTTCTTCCCCTTGAGAGTTTCCCAGGATAAATGTTGTGTCTATCTTTTATTGTGTTTCTATAAGTGATTCTTGATATGTTATTTCTATGATTTTGAATTGAATACTATTGAATCTAGTCTAGCATATGAAATCTCAACAAAAAACACACACACACACACACACAGTGAGAAAGAGAGATATTATGTGGAAGAGATGGGGATGGGTGAGCGACAGAGGGAGAGGGGGAGGGGTGAGAAATGGAGAGAGAGTGATGTAGGGAAGGATAGTGAGGGAGGTATAGAGAAGGTGGAGAGAGGTTATGAGATATGGGAAGTGAGGGAGGGACACCTACACACATATAGATATAGAGAGAGGGAGGAGACACACACACACACACACACACACATTGTCTAGGATAAAGAGAGGGAGGGGTGAGTGAAAAAGAGAGAGGGGGAATGGGTGAATGATAGAGAGAGTGATATGGAGGGAGGGATAGTGAGGGAGGTATATAGAAGGTGGAGAGAAACTGTGAGAGAGGGGGTGAGGGAGTGGCACAGAAATAGATATAGATAGAGCTAAGGGGGGAGGACACACACACACACACATAGATTGTGTGTGTGAGAGAGGGGGAGGGGTGAACGATAGAGAGAGAGGGGAAGGGGGAGTGATAGAAAGAGAGTGGTGGAGGGAGGGATAGTGAGGGAGGTATAGAGAAGGTGGAGAGAGATTATGAGGGNGAGAGAGAGAGAGAGAGAGAGAAGTAGGGAGGGATAGTGAGGGAGGTATAAAGAAGGTGTAGAGAGGTTCTGAGAGATGGGGAGTGAGGTAGGGACACACACAAACATAGAGATAGAGAGAGAGAGGGAGGTTGTGAGAGAGAGGGGGGGGAAAGACACACACACACATAAACATAGAGATAGAGAGATATGGAAATACAAAGGCAGGGAGGGCTAGTGAGTGAGGCATAGAGGGATAGTGAGTAAGGCACATGCATAATCTCTCTACAAGAATTTTTTGAGGAAGAGCTAATATTATGGGTCTCTTAAAGGATTAGCTTATGGGTGGGATCAGTAAATCGATGTGTTGGAAAGTTGGGAATGGGAAAGATGTGAAAATTGGTATCGATCCTATCATTGGGATGGAGGACTCCTTTTTACTATTTGGGCCTCTTATTAGTTACCTCCAGGATTATGGTATCACAATGCTACATCAGGTTCAAAATCTTGGCGAGTACCCTTCTACTGGAGCCTATTGGCTTTCGGGTGAGGATTTAGAGCTTGGGCGGTTTGGAAGCTTGAATGGGATGCTATACTTATTCTTTGGAACAATTGGGTGTACATATTACTGCTGATGATGATTAGCTTAGTTGGTCTTATAATTTGGCTACTGGTCATATTTTAGCGAAGCTTTCCTATGATTTTATTGTGGATGAGTTGTTGATTTCTGTTAATGGATGGTGGAGAAAGGAACTTTGGTGATGGAAGATACCATTGAATACTAAATTCTTCAATTGGTTGTGTGTAAATGATAAGTTCAATAAGATTGGGATACTATCCTTAAGCGGGGATGGGTCTGGACCAATATTTGTCAGTTATGCTCGTGTGAGGCTGAAATGATTAAACATCTTTTGGTGGCTTATTGTTTTGGTAAGGCTATGAGAAGAGTTGTTATTTCTTCTTTAGGATTGGTATTTTATTGGGAAGATTGCACTCTTTATGGGAATATGGAGCGATGGATTGGAGTTGGTCTCATACCTATACATCTTCCTCTTTTATGTTATTGGTCTATATGGAAGGCTAGGAATAACATCATCTTTAGTGGCTTTAGATATGAGGTGCAGAAAGTGGTGGTTGATATTATGGGTCTCTTAAAGGATTATCCAGAAGTGCCTTGGGAAACTAGATGAAGGAGGATAGGTGATGGATCTGTGATACGGGATTCCACTAGGTTCTTCGATGGGGTCGTTGCGAGAATTATGGGGGGTGCTGGGGCTGTGATCTTTATCAGCCAGACACATTTCTATCACATCAGGTTTAGTTGTGGTAGAAGCACTAATACGATAGTAGGAATTCTCGCTCTTTGGGGCTTCTTTTTGTTTCTAATGGGACGGGGTTACCGGAAATGAAAGTCTTTGGATACTCAAAGATGATCATTGATTGGATCAATGAGATTATTGTTTTGAGAGTTCTAGAACTTGACTATCGGTGCATAAGAACTAAACTTCTCTACTCATCTTTGGGTCCATTATGTGCAATCATATATATCGTGAACATAACAAGATTGCAGATGTGCCTTCGAAGGAAACTTTGAAGTTGCCTATTGGTCACCTGTCTTTACAAGAATTTTTGGAGGAAGAGCTGATTTTCGAAGACACTTACATATTTTTCGATTAACCTTTTCCTAGTGATTAACATGAATAAATAATGCCATAGGAATCTAGCAAAATAGGCAATAATATCCATCAAAAAATACTTCTCAACTATAAAAATTGGTGTTGGAATTGTGGGATTTTTCCTTTGTTGGGTGGCCTTATAATTTGTGATCGGAGTATCTATGGTATATATCTTCTGAGATTTGGTTTTACTTTAGATATAGTTTATGGAACTATGAGTTTATTTTTTATATATGGATAGAGATTGTGGGTTTATGAAGTCCTTAGTTATTGTAATTGGTTCCTTTGATATAATATAACAAGGAATGTTTTTTAAATTGAGTTTGTATATATGTGTTAGTTTGATTATATATAATTTAATACAAGAGTAAGGAATTAGTAAACCTATTAAGATAGAAGGGAGTCATTTATTTTTAATGATTTGGAATAATTTTGTAAATTTTTTGTGAAATTTAAAACAAGTTTTGATAAATTTTAAACCAAAACCATGAAATTGTGATAAATAACTCCATGAATATAAAGGAGCAATATTTTACCACAAAGAAAAAATGGAAGTTCAGAAGATTTGCTCATTTAGATAATAAAATAACCAATAAAAAAAGACATTAATAAGGATGAATAATTTTTTGTTTAGATGTTGAAAGTGTAGAAAAGTAACACCTCTAGTTAAATTTAATTACTGTGATGGACATGTAAATGATGGTAACTTTGTTTGTTAAGTTTATGACTTTGATAACATTAAACAACAATGTAAATCGATAGTTATTTAAAAAATTTAATTAAATTTATGTACGCTAATGAGAAGTCTTCTTGTGAATTGATAGAACTCTCATTAAAGTTAATAGCTAAACTTTTACTCATCCCTAAGGGGACAAGTGGCCAAATGGGGAATAGGTAGTTACTAGCCAAGAAAAATCCTAGTTAACTAAAAGCATGCATAAGGAGAAAACAATTCATCCCAAAAAAAGAGAGCTTTGAGGCTCCGAGGAAAAACGAGCTAATAAGCCCTGCTAAGAATGAGTTACCAGGATTTGTGTTAATTGTTAGCTTCCAAGTTCTATGATAAATGTGAGCTATTAGGCTCTGGAAAATTTGAGAGCTACCAGGATTTATGGTATTACAACTACCAAGATTTAAGATCTTCCAGGCTTTGGGAAATAACCTTCCCTAGTTTATTTGGTGGCACTTGAAGTCAAAGGTTCAATTTGCTTAATCTGAGTTCTCGGCAAGGGGATGGATACTTGTAGGTCATTATTGACTTCAAGATCCTAAGGTTGAGTGGAGCATGGATGCTCAATGCCTAGTACCACTGTATATATGCAAATAAGCTTCATTCTATGTCTTATATGATTACTGTTGTATTAATTAATGATGTTAGCATGATTATTAAATCATTGATAAGTGATATATTGTGTTACATGATGAGAGATTACAACTTAATATATGTACCTCCGATTAAGTTGATTAGTTTATTAATTGTTGAATTTTGAGTTATTGAGGGACCAGGGTGAAACTCTTGTTTATCTGAACTATAAATGTAGAATAGAACTCGTTGTATAATTTTAGGGAGAAAAATCATGTATGTAAACCCTGGTGTATTGGGCAAGGGATTTCCATCCTAGGAAAGCCTTAATGCTGTGGTATATTTTGGGGTATAAGTTATGTCAATTTGTTGGTTGTGACATATAGTAGTTAAACATTTAGTAAATAAATATAACTATAATTTTTTTATAACTCACTATACATGCCCACTAGGGTTAGAGCAATTGGTAATGAGTAATTGAGATGATAAGTTGTAAATGAAAGATGACGCTTACTTACAAAAGAAAAAAAACTCATTGTAACTTAGCTAAAGGAAAATGAAGAGTTTACCAAAGTTCATTATATTTGTGAACTATACAGAAAATACGACAATAACTAACTTTCGGGTGTAAGGAAAGAAAAGTTAACCTTGGGTTAAACTCTCAGAAAGCATTTGAACCTATTAATCAAATCCTTAAATTTTGATTGGCATAAAGCTGATACTAGTTTGGCCTTAAGAAAGAAGTTTAATTACAGTAGTATTAAGCCAATGAAAGTAATAACGAAAGATAACATGGGTCGTGTTATACCTACAGGAATTAAGTTTACACTCAAACCCTATAGGCTTCTTATATTAGAGCTAGATATTCATAACCTAACTATATGAAGAAAAATACTTTATTTTCACCGAGGGATACCTCAGCGAATCAAACATTATAAACCCTAAACGAAATCTGAATACAAGTACCAAATTTATGTGGAAGATTTAACCCGAGAAGGTAATAAAAGATTGTGCATACCGACTAAGAAATTAAGCATAAATTCATATTTCATCCAAAAGCAAGGTCATTACAGGATGGACGTTTTAATAAAGATCCACTTCAAGCTAAAGATTACATGCCAACTATTAAGTTTTAACCCTAACGACAAAGCTAACTAACTTAGCATTCAAGTATAACCAGAACCTAAGTATTGATCGAGCCATCAATTTAACATTAACCGTTAATAAAGGTTTCTACAAATTGTACAATTAATTCCTCATAATAGCAATACAATTCTTTAGGATAATGAGATGAAACCCGCGAGTAACAAATTCTCTAAAGATCAGGTAATTACAAACTCATTATTGTACTTTTAGTTTGTTGATAAATGTTACTGTTAAAAGTGAATTAAAAGCTAGATATATTTTGTTTCATAATGATCGAGGAATATATATTGGTCATAATAGAATATATAGATAATATCATTACGTCCATTTTTTAATTTCCACGTCAAAGCAAAACCTTTTTAGTTTAAATTTTAGATTTTTTTACAAGGCCGATATAAGAACGTGTTTTTAAATTAAGGAAAAAGTACAGGTATTCCACGTCTATGTTTGCATTGTAAGCAAATATTTATAATTTAAACAAGATAAAATGTTTATAAAATAGCAATTGTACCTATGGGTGCAATAAAAGAACGTCGTGTTGCAAGCTAAGCAACGAGATGTGGACATATACAACAAGACATTATATTCTTCATATAATTGGCCATTACATTATCAGCTTTTCAAAAGTAATCATGAGAACTATTCTTCTCTCATCCAAATGAGAATGGATTGTTAGTTTTTGTAGTTCTTATGTTACAATCAAGTAACATTGCATAAATTTATGGATCTATCTACTCTCTTGTTGCTTATACTAAGGATTGTCAAATTCCAATTTATTAATAAAATCTTTTTAGGCATACTTACATCCTTGTCTTGACACGCTTAATCATTCTCATTCTATTTCTTTATTCATCCAGCTTTATAACAAACTGTATATATATAAGGACTCTCCATTTTATTAATTGTTGCTTATACTAATGATTGTCAAATTCCAATTTATTAATAAAATCTTTTTAGGCATACTTACATCCTTGTCTTGACACATTTAATCATTCTTTTTCTATTTTTCTATTCATTCAGCTTTTTAAGAAAGTATATATATATATAAGGACTCTACATTTTTTTAACTTACATATTTTTGATGAATTTTTATACGGCATACAATTAGCTTTTTGATGTACTATTTGTAAAAGCAAACTAGCTGCTAGTATGAATTTTTCATGCTCTATAGCATAAAGTAGATTAATGAACAAAAGGACTTCATTTTACAAAAATGCTCACAGCTAAAAGATTAATATCTCACCTAGCATGTTTTTTACAATCATCACATGCACAACACATAACAAAAAAATTTGCATTCTGCAATTTGAAAATATCAAATTTTTATGCTTAACTGACTTAATTTTCAACTCAAAAATGTAATGAACAACTTACTTCAATTTGGATTATTCACATAAGTTTGCTTTTGCTTGCCTTGTCGTTAAATTTTTTACTAAATTGACCCCTAGGGTAATGCTTTATCTCTTTTTTGATTCTTAGAGTACTTGGATTTGTTACTAAGCCTAGGGTGGCGTGCATTGAATGGAGGAGACTTCATGATATATGGTTCATGAGTTGAACACTCCTCTTTGCACATCTTTCTAAGAGATCTACCCTTCTAAGTGTTGTTTTGGATCCACGTGTTAATGTGCATATAATAACTTGTAAAACCCAATATGACTCTCAGATGTCGTAGTGTCTAGCTCTAGCTTCTTAGATACATTATGCTTGAATCTCATACCATATAAAGTTTGTACATACACTTCTGCAAAATGGTTGAAAAAAAAAAGAGACTCGACATAATATTCAACATGTAATAATGAATACATCAAATATAATATGTATGAATTCCCCTTACATAGGGATACAAATTTTCAACACTAGACATGTAGACCATAAAATCAAGACACTTCAAGATACACACACGCACATAATTTCAAAACACCAAGGCATTGGGAAGGCATGAGATTCCTCACTCTTATATATGCTGTGCTCATATATTGTAGAGAAATGAGCGTTGGTGCTTCATGATACTATTGGATCATCCTTCACACCCATCCCCCAAAAATAACCATCATCAAATTCTATGGAAAAATTTCCACTATCAACTCCAAGAAGAGATCAATTGCATCTAGACAATGAGATATGCATCAAGGATTTTTTTCAACAAGTGGTTGTGCATAAGTGGAAGGTTCTGATGCATGAAGACAAGATCATTCAACCATTGCTATTCCAAGTAGTTTCTTTTCTCCATGTGAATGCATTCAATGACAGATAAATTATGCTGACACTCTAAAACACTGCAAGTTTGACTAATTGCATAATTTTTACACTTGAGGGCATTGTCCACCAAATGCTTTGCCCCAATTTTCTATGATAAATCAAACTACGAATCAACTATGTTCATTGTAGCTTTACAAACTCCAAATGCTCACAATCAATGAAAGAAAGAGGTGTGAGGAAAACATAAGAGATGTTTGTATATAACAATGATCTAATAGTCCCAAGGGTTAGCTTAATTGATCTTGAGCCAAACATGAGATCTCTCACCCCATAGTAGGGGAGGTCACAAGTTCGACTCTCTTGATCCCATTGGAGTGAAGCTCCGTAATTATGGCTGATAGCTTACCTCATTTATCATCCATGACTCATGGTGAAGTACTTAGAGTGTTCCCCAAGATTTCTTCCATCGAAAAAAAAATAGCAGTGATATAAGGTTTGCAGGGTGGGATTTAATTTCCTTTTTGCTTTGACTTTCCTCTTCTTTTTGTTTCAAGCATGTGCACATTTAATGGTATATTTTGTCATGAATTCATATGTTTGGGATTAAACCAACATATTGCCCCATTTCAAATCCTAATTCAACACCCATACCCACTAAACCGGTCCAAAAAATCCAATTCCAATGCGGCTTGGCCAATATAATATTGAAAAATCTGAGGTCAGAACTCAAGTGAGCCAACTGTTGAAGAATATACTTGATACATCACAGAGTTGGAAGGGTCAAAGCCCATAAAACAATTTTGCAAACTCTTTTCAATAAGCCCAAACTCAAACAGTTAGAAGCAGGAAAGACATAGATTTAAAAAAAAATATAAATAAATAAAAAATTGGCAATAGAACCAGAAGATCATGATAACATCAAGGACAATAAAGTTCTTTAAAACAATGAAAAGGAGAATGGACAGATCTCCTTTCACTGATCTGATCATCTTTTCAGTAGTATATTTGCTGATCAAGACCAGATAATGTTCATATTTTGGCTTTATTTCAGATCTTATCTTGGGATCGTAAGGTCCAGATTTTGCATGAAAGTAAAGACTATTTTTTGGCTTTTTGTATCCTTATCTTTCTTAGAGTTTATACAAATTTTTTACTTGCAGAATAAGTATAATTTCCGAATACTGTTCTGTTCAAAATAAAAGTTATAACATTTTCCTCATTGACAGATGCCAACCATTATCTATCCACCCTTGAAAATTTGATCCCCTAATAATTGCAATTAGAAAGTTGAGGTACATACTACCCATGTATTGCTGACAAAAGTTGTGAAGTAAGTGTATAACTAAGACATTTCTAAAAACCTCTGATATAGCTCTATACCAAATAATATTGAACTTGACAAAAAAGAAAAGAACAAATGATGTGGTTTACTTAAAAGTCTAAATGCATAGAAGAAAAGACTTTCTACTAAATATGAGTAAATCATGAAAGTAAAATAACTATGAAGTATGAACATAGAGAGGGATAAGATACATACTCTTCGTAGCAAAGTAATGAATAGGACCATGTGAGGGTGTGTTTCTAGAGCTTTTCTGTTTAATTCCATGTACCTTGTTTTTCTCCCTCTTCCTACAATGCAGATCCTACATTTTAATAAAGCATTCTACTCAATATGTTTGTTTTTTTCCCTCTTCCTACAATGCAGATCCTACAGTTTAATAAAGCATTCTACTCAATACGTTCAGATTTCAAAAGAACAAATATTATGATGACTTAAACAGTAGTTGTTAGCATAAAATTGAATAGTAGTAGTATGTACTATGTATCATATGTTGGGTAATTACGGATCAAGGTTGAGAATTAGAAATTATATTTCCCAATGTTTCGTTTCATTGACTTCGTTCAAAAGCAGAAATTGTGTGTCGGTCAATTTCTCAATATGATAAAATATAAAATAACACTCAAATCCTTTATTTGAGAAAGAGTAATTTGTTTCAATACAATAGTGATCCATTAGGTGTTTTAGGACCGGATCCATTGTGTTTCAATAACATGCCCAAAAAATTGCAGTGAATTTACTACCTCCATGGCAAAATGTTGCAGTGAATTTACTACTTCCATGGCAAAATGTTGCAGTGATTACTTCTTGACTAAAAAAATAAAGCTCTTAATTTTGTTGTAGTATGGATTAAAACAGAAGTACATCTACTTATTTTCTTTTCTAGATACTTCTTAATGGTTTTCCTAATTAGATCATTGTAGTCATTACTTTTGAAGAATTTAACAAGGTGCTCTGATTCAAGATCTAATTGTGCCAAATTAGATATTCGCTTGGTGCTAATAGTTGAAAGAAAGGACAATTGATTTTTTATGA
>LPNX010081818.1:58178-90490 GCA_001517045.1 Pseudotsuga menziesii | reverse complement strand
GCCATAATAAATCATAATAAAATATATTTTATTAAAAACATCAATATTGCAATATCATTAGGGCACGAAGGAATCGAACCTTCAACCTCCTGGTTGTAAAGAAGGTTGTCTTCCATTGAGTTAGAACCATTTAAGAATTGGGGAAAAGGAAAATATTGACACCAATATTACATCATTTGTAATTGTAAGAAAAGACTAAGAATCACAACATTTTTTTTGACTCGAGAGACCTAAGGAAGTAGTATGAATGGCTATGACCTTCTTTATATATATTCTAATCACTTCAAACTTTATGGATCTGAACTTTTTTAGATATATGCTAACCACTTCAAATCATATGATCAAATCAAGATAATGTAGATGTATGATAGGAAATTCACATTTAGACTCTTAAACATATAATTTGTGATCCTCTAACATGGCTAAGATGATCAGTTTTACAGAAAAACAAATAAAATGTTGCATTGTATAATTAATCCAAAGCATATCAATTCTTGGCATTGAGAATTTATAAATGGTATGGACTCTATTGACTTCCATATAAGCAACAAAAAGGTGATAAAATCCCATTCTTTTTTTTCATACAACACCATTGGAGTTGAGTAGGGACACTTTCTAGGAGTATTAATTCCTCCTTCCAATAGTTCTATAACAAAGCTTTATATTTCAGTGCTCTAAAAATCACAATATAGGTATGGGTAGAGAAACATATGTTCTTTATTAGGGTCAAGCTGAATGATGTGTTGCATGCATCTAGAAAGAGGTATCACTTTGGGCATATCCTAAAAAACAATGTTGTATTTATGAATTAGTTTGGTAAAAACTAGAGGCTAGTTCTTGACAAGATAATTTTCTATTCAGTAAAACCAATCCATAGGACTGGACATGCTAGAGTAAGATAAGGGAACTTTGGGTAGATGCTATGTCCTAAATAAATGGTGTGACAACAGTGAGCCATTTCGTTTTCAATTCTAAGCACAATATGAGCTATGTTGGTCAGTCTTATGGGCATAAACAACCCTAGAATCAAGTCTGAGCATCAAATGGACAATTATGAACACTTTGAGAGCATTTTAAAAATCAAAAGTATTAAAACACCTCAATTCTCAAAACTAGAAGTTAAGGGTGCATAAACAGAGATAAAAGGGTTTAATCCCCTCCAAATCAGCAGTAAATGACCACCAATAATTGTTGCAGTGGGCCTATGAAGGTTACTTGGAAAATATAAAGGTATTGATACAACATTTCAACCTTATAAGCCTCTTCTGTATGCATTGGGGTACACCCCTTTGGGCATTAACTAATAGTTTGGAGAAATTTTAAGGCCATCGTTCTGAACTTGTCCCACTTGGAATGGATTTATCTTATGGAGAAGCCACATGTTGAGGGTTGTGTTTCCATCTATGGAGAAGTTTCCCCTGTTTTAGGGCATTCTGTGCTAAGAGAGCATGAACAACAACCCTAAAAGATGTCATATAGGGTGTTCTATGGACTATGATACACGGTTTGACAAGATCTTATACTTATCTTGGTAGGATGTACTATCAGTCATGCACATTGTACTAAATCTCACCATCCATTGAGCAATTGATTTGAGTCATGGAACTCTTATGCATACTCTAATAAGATTCCTACCATATTTGATGGAGTTAGTTAATTTATCTAAGTGTTCATTCTCAAGTACAAAATGGAAATTCTTTAGAGGGTGTAGATGTTCACTAAGAATAAGCTCAAATAGAAATAGAAATTTACAAGGTTATTATCCTTACTGCATGAAATTTAAGAGAATAACATATTTGAAATTATTGTTGATACACTTAATCAAACTAGGACAATAAAACCACTAAAAGAAATAACAATGCACATTATGATACAATATATGTTTGTATATTTAGAAAAAAGGACTGCATACATTTCTCAACTTGAAGCTTTCACTCTTCCCCTATCTAATGAACAATCGTTTACTCCAATGAGAACAATTATTTGTTACAACATTAATGCCTGAAAATGAAGGGATTTAACCATCCAGAGGCTAAAGGAAAGACAAGATGTAGTGTTAAATTCATAATGGTGGACAATCATACATCGTTTACTTGCAGAAGATACTTTTACATTATGAGAAAAGAACATCAGTACTACTTCATTGTTTTATTAGAAATAGTCAAATACTGTCCAAAGGATCTATCAATGTTCATCTCAAAGCTACAGGAAGCAGGTTGAAATGCAAAAATTTATTGTGCTTTTTGATGATTCGAGAGCCCAATGTAAAGAGTCTTTGGTTCATTAGAAAGGTAAGAAAATGTTTAAGACTTTGGCATCTAAATTCCTAAATGTAATGCAATCTTGTAAAGATTGAAATAAAGTCATTGTTGTTAGTTTTCACTATGGAGAAAACCAGGATAATGTATGGTCACTCACTAGTCTTAATATATCATGGACCACTCTAGTTGATGCATTTTAATAGCTCTGTATATGTGGAAGACCAAGATGATAAGCACTCAAGTAATCAACGTCATGAAGGAATGTTTTATTTACCTTGGTTTGGTGATGGTCTACACAATCCACAATCAAGAAGGGAGGGTATGTGATGGCTCGACAAGTTTAATAATATACATTCCTTGTTAAGGGATGATAGTACTAGATAACAATGAAATTATCCCTTTTTTACAACAATTTCAAGGTGCACATGTGTGGTGGAGTTACTTTCTAGTTTTAGATTGCATAAGGGCATAATCCCACAATCATAGAGATTCTTTTTCTCAACATAAGGATAGGCTTGTAGATGAGGTATGTGTTGGTTATAAATTAACATGAAAGGGGATGCATCACCTTAGTGTTTGGTTCATGTTTTCAATTGGTTGGACATTACATAGAAGGGTGTATTCCATTTTCACCCTAAGATATATTTTAATTTTTCATGCAAGAACAAGGATGCATTCAACTAGAGAATATTTCTAGTTCATTGTGTTTTCTAATTTTGCACGTCTAGTATGTGTTTCAGCCTAAACTTGGGCTCATTCACGGTCTTGAATGCATATATAATGTATGGAATAAAGTTAGTTTGGATGTCAGTGATTTTTCTTAGAGAAGAAAAGGGGTGTTGTGAACCCATTCTCAAACCTACTCAAAGACATATTAACAACAGTTCGCTTATCTATTTTTAGCAGACTATGAAGGCATATCATTTTAGTGGGTGATTCGGAAGATAAAGTGGGTATTTCACTTGTGTATTTTATATTTTGTATTCATCATCTAGAGAGCATTCAATTGAGGGAGCGACACTTCACTCCTATTCTGGGAAGCATGCAGATACTTCTCAACCCTAGAATTGTGTAGGAACCTTTAGGAGGGGGTTGAGAATTTATTTAATGATAATTAAAAGATGATGTGAAGGTTGGATTCATCTAGATTCTTAATTCTATTTCTATTGGCAATTCTCTATTTAGCCCCTAGCTAATGAATGAAAATATGAGAACTTGGTCCACACTTTTCTCTTTTTCATGTGTTCATATTTGTTGTTTATGCATGCAACCCTCTTGTTCAATATGATCAGTCAATTTCATGAGGATGTGTGGATTTATCCCTATAGTAATGGATTTGTTTTGGATATGAGTTTTTCTTCTTAACCCCTAAAGTTTTCCTTTAGTTTTCTTTAGACCAACCAAGATAGAGTTGTGTTTCCAGCTTTGGTAATAGGGATTAGGACATTTTGATCTGGTGAAATTCATTCAGAGTGAATGCGTCATCATATTTAACCATTGTTGAATGGATATTTTCTTTAGTAATCATCTAATTGCATAACCGAATGTAAGTAATGGTTTCTTGGATTTATCCCAAGTTAGTTGTGGTTTCACCTTTGTGAGTTTTATCTGTCATTAGTTTGAAGGTGGAATTAGGTTGTGGGCCTACATGTTTCTTAGTTTATTTCTTCTTCAATGTTCTTCCCCTCTTCAAGTTCATGGTTGCTTGTTACCCCTCATGTTATATTACCTCAATTATTTGAAATTTTTACCTGATGATGTACCTGATGGAAAAGCACCAGGGGAATCTGCACCACTTTCAATTACATTATTGTCAAGAATATAAACTACATCATCAACTTCATCCACATTTGGCACTTCATTGATTTGAGTATGGTCATGTTTATCTTGGAGTTGAACTCTACCACCATCATATAATTCTGGAGTTACATCATCCTCTTCAATATCCACTTGAAATTATCCTTTTTATGTTTTCTTGACTAGAATTCTATAGTCAACATATGAGTCAGGTAGAACTATCATATAATCAAGCACCTTTGCTTTGGAATCCTCCACTATGATAATTCCTTGGATTCTAATTGCTCAATGGTCATGCAACATATATGATCAGGGATGATTTCACTTGAAACAACACGCGCCCTTAACTCAGGGTTGTTTCTATCTTTAGGATTAAATAGAATATACCTTTCATTTTCCTTGTATTTCTTGTTTACACTACCGTATATTCTGAAAGTTTTAGCTTTAACTTTAACCGATAAAATATGTGCTATATAATAACTCTCCGTACTTTGTTCATGCCTAAACCCCTATAAATGGGATGGGAAAAACCATTCAATATCAGAGCACAGAAGACATATTCTTCAACACTGTGGCCATTGATACCCATGACAACCATCAAGCAGCTCAAACCAATAATTGCCTTTAAATTTACCATCTTCACCTTATCTTCCCGATCTAAATACCTTAAAACAAATCTCTCTTGATGTCCTACTTTGAAAAAACAATTGTGATCTCATACTCACTAATCCTAGAGTTCAAATATTGATGGAATAAATTAAATCCAAGTGAGATGCATTCATAGGTAACTTCCATGCAATACATATGCATGGGAAAATGGAAGGAAATATGATGAGTGATAGTTGTACAGATCATGTGAATAGTGCCATTGTTCTTAATTAGTCATAGTTGTAGAAAGAACCCTCATAACATATCCTCCCAAAATTACAAGTCACTGCATGCAACACCAGGGTGTTTTCCCAACACCATTTAAAAAAGGCACCACAAATATGCAAAAAAAATTTCCTAATAAATTGACTAGGGACATCCGCACTCTTCTTAGTGCCTATAAGGTCACACGTATGGCCTAATGTTGCAAAAAACTTATCCCTATAGAATTCTACTTATGGGACCTTTGGTATATAGAATATTGGGCACCAATTTCAATTTCATCAATAATATGTTATCTGTTCAAGTGTAAAAGTAGTACAACCTTATTATCTTATGCAATTCTTCAATTCTAAAATTTGGATATGGTCTTCATTTTCATATAGTTTCTAAAATGTTGTAATTTGGACCAATTTGGAAAAGTGTGCAAGGACATTGGACAATAGTCTGATTTCTCTAATAGTTGGATTTCCTAATAATTGGTATTTGGAAATGTCCATGAAACAATTTAGATGCTTCAAAGAACAATGGAACAATTTAGGTTCTTCAAAGTATGCCAATTTTGCACTAGCTACTAAATTTATCCAATGGAACTATTTAGATGCTTCAAAGTACATCAATTTTTCACTAGATATTGAAGTGTTTCAACGTAAATATTTTTTTGTGTGATAGCACAATCAATCAACAAAAATTCAGAAAAACAAGATGTGTATAATAAATAAATAAACTAACTAACTAATAAGATGTATATTATATATAGTTAAAGGAGAAAGATATAATTTTTTCAACATGGATACCATGAAACTATAAAGAGGAATGAAACATGTAATGAGTACACAAAAAAACAAATAAGAGGGTTATAATGATTTATATTGACAAGGAAACTAAAATTACAAATGAGATAAAATGATAAGGAATCTCATACAAACTCTACACACGTGCCAAAAAGAGTGATATCTTAGAAACCTCTAAAACAAAGAAGATAAAAAGGAAAATTACTTGGGCCTATGCCAAACAAACAAGACTCAGAATAGAATCCATTGATGGTGTTTCCTCGGGTGGCCTCTATAGAGGAAGCCCAAGTTGCAGGGGAGGAAGTACATCTCAAGACAGGTAATGATAAACTATTGCATCCTTTCTAAAAAGGGTGGTAGATTCAACAAATCTACAGTTCATAAGGTAAAGAGGTATTAGAATTGTGTTAGAACATATAAATAATTTTTAAATCTCTTATAATGGTGAGCTAACTACTGAAAAAAACAACAGATTATCGCGAATTTAACCTGAAAAAAATAGTTCCAAACCCCTCTCACGCAAGAGTGCACAATAAAGGAAGACAACCATTCTAGGTTCAAATCGTAAATTATAAAGACATAAGAACTTTGGGGGCCCAACAGTGAAGGAAGAAGATGAATTTAAAGAATTAGTTCATTATATTTTGAGATTGGTGGTCCACTGAATAATCTCATACTTGTATCCAATTGATTCAACAATGATAACTAAATTGTCCAACACAAGAGATATAACTCCATATTTTCCATATCCTGAGCATTCCTGACACAAAAGAGTCAGAAATAGTACCAAAATCAAAATGATAAAAATTATAAAAACAAAAAAATCTACATCATAGTTCAAGTCTTACCTACTGAATTTGGAATCTTGTTCCACCTTCCATTTCTCTTGCAATGGCTGATGTAATAAAACTACTTCCATTGACTTACTCCCCAACTTCTCTTTGTGTTGAGCTTAGTTCCTTTAATTGTTCTAGCGTAGCTGAATCTCATGCATATAAGGTTTCTTTATACGCAACTTGGTAAAAAGTTACTAAATATGTCAATTGTATCCAGTATTTTTACTGCAAAATAACCATGACCCATATGCAATGAACTTACTATAAATTCAATATATGACATCTACTTCATTTTTGTTTCACTTCAGCATTTCAAAAAGAGACAACCAGAAGACATTCACTAATGGTAACTAAAATGATTGCAATCATCCCAATTTTTTTTCTAACAATGCTTTCATTCAGATGAAACTATTTTTTTTAAAATATAATCATGATATTGAACAAACCCTACTACACTAGTAGTTGGAATTGTCTATAAGTCAATCTATGTTTTTCTATCATAAAGTATTTAGTTTTTTTTTTCCAATCTATCAAAACAGAAAGATCTCATGAGCAAGGCATGTAGGCCTTAATGAATAATAACTATGAAATTGATAAAAGAGTCTATTACCTTGGATTGTAATTATGATTGACGGATAAAAAATCTTGGATAGTGCAATATTTCCCAATTTCTCTATGGATGAGAGCTTCCATGCATATCCCAAAGACATGGATGCTCCACATATCTCCCTATTCCTTTCAACTTGAGGTAGATGGTAAACGAAACTTTTGATGCAACATGTGAATGAAACATAATGGTCTGGGTTGATTGTTCAAGTTTCTCTAGTACTAATGGGTGCACACACACAACCGCGCACACGTGCACATACGCACACACACACATGTTGGACTAATTATTTATAGTGGTAGAATAATACATCTATCACTTTGAAGAAAATATGGGTTCCCTATGTTGTTCGAAAATCCAACATGTACTTTTGGTTCTTAGCACACTAAAAGATCATCTCTAGAAATATGAATAATATAGTAATAAAATTATAAAAAATTAAAATCTTCTTGCATCTACCGAACAAACCAACCCATGAACAAAGAAATCCAACCCCTTGACAATAATGATATACTTATGTCAATCACAATCCCTTTCTTCCCTTCAACCAAATAGGTGTTCCTACACTTACCTTCCACAATGCAACTCCCTTATGATGTCCATAAATCCAATTTATTATGGCAATTGTTTGCTAATAATTCACAATAAGCAGTCTGTGTGTACATTATAGAACACTTGGGTGATGCCCCTAGCTGTATCATTGTACTTGTTTCAGATAATTGAAGAATAAATAAATGTGCTTGTCAAATTGTCCTACCATATAACATGTTACTTGGTTCTCATCCCAACACTTGAGAAAAAACCTTGGTGCACCAAATATCTCAATGCACCTATGCATGCATGGAAACTACATTTTCGTACATTTATATGTAAGCCTTAAGCATGTACATAAACAAGTAGAAGCAACAAACAATATTAGAGTGCATGTATGGCCAAGTCAAAACATTTTTATTGATGGAATATATAGTGTATGTATACAAATAAATTATTGTAGAAATATATGCATATTGGTAAAAAACATCATTAATTCTGGAAATATATGCATATTGGTAAAAAACATCATTAATTCTGGAACAAATCAACTTACTCTAGATTAATTTTGCTATATCAATAGAGGAGTGGATAAGGAAACAAGTTAAAGGGTATCGATGAGCTTCAATAATTTGGAAATCAATGGGTAAGAGTGTTTCCTCTAGTCAGAAAATGGCTAGCTTGGAAACTAGGAAAATAAAACAAGTACTGATATGGGAAGATCATGGGATGCGATGCTTAGAATCTTACAAGCTATCAAATCCTCTTATTAACGTTCTTCCAATAAAGGAGATATAAAATAAGGATTATGTAGTTAAGCATGAGGTGAACTCTGTTAAATTTTAGGGTTATATTAAGATTTAACATAAATAATATACTTTAATGTATGAACATAAATATAAAACAAGATTCAAAATAGTACTACTCCAATTAATTTAAACTATAATAAAATCACACATAATTTTCATCTCTTTCAACTTTTACACTCCATTGCTCGTTGCGTTAAAGTTGGTCCTCGAGTTGATTCATCAAATGCCATGTACAGTAACAAAATGATAAAATAATGTAGAGGATATATCAGCAGTGAAGAATTGTAACAATTAATTTGAATCGGCCTTATACTCGGATACTTTTAGGTTTGATCTTGTCACCAAAGGGGTAAGTCAACTGGGTGAAAAAATGGTGTACCTTGAGAGAGAGAGAGAGGGTTAAATATGAAGGATATAGACCTTAGAATATTAGTTATAGGAAGAGACACTTCGACCAAATACTCAGACTTTATCAACACATTCATACCAGTACAGTCATGAGTCAAAGGACACACAATCACGCTGGATAATAATATAGTCATAGTATGTAGAGATACATGGTCATGCTTTTACACACTCATACTAGCAGAGAACCCACAATCAAAATTAGTAGACAAGAGGCACATGGTCAAGTTGGAGGAGTAGAGACGCGGTCGCTTTGCAAGTGACATGTAGTCACGCTGCAAGTGACACAGTCACATTGATGAGGGACACACAATCACATGTTGAGTAGGGACACACAGTCTCACTGATCAGTGACACATAGTCATGCTGCAAGCACACGTAGTTATATTGGTAGGGACAAACATGATCACATTGGGAAATAGAACAAAATCATGTAAACAGGAACACACAGTTACATGTAGCATGAACACATCGTCACGCTGAAGTAGGAGAGACCACAAAATTACACTGTTGGAAGAAATATGGTCACACTAGTGACATAGTCATGCTGAATAAGAGAAACCATGTCATGTGGAGCAACAAAAGAAGACACAATCACGCCAGGGCAGAGACATAGTTGTGTGGGTGTAGTCACACAAGAGCAGCAGAGGAGTGATGTGCATGCAGAGGGCCACACAATCACGCTAAGAAGAGACCATAGTCACGCTACTGTTCTGAGCACAGTCACATTGGGGTAGAAACCACCATCATGCAGGAGAGTCACACTGCAATTGGTCATGAGGAACGGTCATGCGGATGTAAAGGGAGAATGTAAACATGACCACGCTAGGATAGATACCACCATGACACAGGAGAGTCATGCTACAAGTGGTCACAAGGAACAATAATGTGAATGTAATACACAATTCATAAGGGACCCAGTCATGCTAATGGAAGAAATTCCTAGTCACGCTACAAGTTTACTCTAGAGAAAGACCATAGTCACACTGCTCATGAGCATGGAAGGATAGATTACTAGAGAGAGACACAGTTCAAATTTATAACCTTGACTATCCTTAATATAGGGTACCATAGGTCAAATAGTAAACATAAATCAAATGGACCAAGATAAAATCATAAACAATGGTCCAAAGGTTTAATAGAAAAGTGGTCCAGAGATAAACCTATAAATGGTCCAATGGTTTTATAATAAAACCTTAAACAATAAAGTAAATGCACTTAGGATAGTGTACCAAAAAATAAAATCCATAAGGTAAGAGTCATCATAACCGAGGCACACACAATAAGAGTGCTAGGACCAAGTAATATAAATGACCATGAGTCAACCAAAGAGGGTCACAATAAGACAACCCACATACCCACAGGATTAACATGAACCATAAAGATGGAAAAATAACTCCTTTTACCTATAAGACTAATAAGGCCAAGGAATTTAATATTTTGTCTCTCTCAAGGTACATTGTCTCATTTGTATTTTATCATCATTATATAAGGGGAATATCCAAACTAGATGTTGCGATCCTTTGGTCCTCAATACTGCTCCTAAGGGTTAGGTGCTAGTGACATCATGAAGGGGTGTCCAACCCCATGAGAAACAACCTAGCAATAATGGATTAGGAGAGAGGACATCATCTTGGTCAATGTGTCCAAGATTCACATGGTTAGTTGACCAGGGGTGCTCCTACAAGAACTGCTTAGTCCCAGACTAAGAATTTCCTGGTCCCAGACCAGGAAATCTGTATCTCAACCTGCAGAATATACTTGAACCTCATGTCCAAGAAACTACCTGGTACCAAACCAGAATACCCTAGAGACATATAGGGTCCCTAACCACATGTTAGGTACTTTTTCATGGAATCAACTTGCTTGTTCCTAGACCAAGAACCCTGGGAGACTACTGGGGGGCCTACAGCACTAGGGTATTACTCTACCCTAGTTAACTAACTAGGGCACCATCCTCCCTAAGAATGGGTCTCATAGTTGCACTACATTTAACACTTCCTCTCAATAAGAGGGGATTTCTCATCACATCGATAAGATACTGCACCATTACATGGTGAAAAATCATATCATCTTTCCAAAGTTGTTGTTTTGTTGAATCTCGATAATGAGAGTAGAATGAATCAGTGACATGGATCCCATTGGAGCAAGCTTGAAGCCTTTCAATAGTATTCTTAAAGAGATCAAATGAAGGTTGCTTTTCCTTCTCCCTCTGCTTCTCTAAGTGATAAGTCTTGCAGACTTTGAGTGGAAATTCTCAGCCAATGTGGACAAAGGTTTTTTCCCTAGTTTGAATAACTCAATTCTAGAACAAAATACCTACAAAATAAAGAATATTTCCCTATAATTAACTAGAATTCTCTCACTACCTTTTTGACAGGATGTGAAGGTCTGAACCTTATTGTGCTTGAGCTATGTGGAGATATTGCAATAGACACAAAATAAACAAACCAAGTGAGAGTAACAAGATAATATGTAATCCTATGTAAATGACCAAGTAAATAAACAATAAACAAAGAATAAGAATAAGATACACAATGTTTATGGGAAAGAAACTATATTTGCATTAAAAAGTAATGAAGGAGAGATCACACCCAAGCCTTGGTGTCAGGATCTCTTCTCAGTCGGGTCTTGTCTCAAGATTCACCTTGCCTCCTAATCACTCAAGAAATTCTGAGATAATTTGGATAGAGTTTAGATGTTATGACACAATCTTCCTCATCTTTCCCATGAGGGGTGAATCACTATTTAAAGGCTTCAAAGGATAGAGTAGGTTGAGGATTCCATGGAAGAGGTGGAGGGATCATCCCTAGGATAGGGGATCTCGAATTCCACCTTTCCTGATTCTTAGGGATGAGGCTCCATGAAGGCCATCTTCGAGAAGCCTCTCGAAACTTCTCTTTTTTTCCTTCATAAGTCGAGCACCACACTTTTTATGAGAAATAATGGTGGTGCTAGGGGAGCACTACCCTTTGTAAATGGGAATCAGGTGGTGGCACCGCTCCTTGCAAATTGCCAAAGTGCGTTGCTAATATGGGAACCATTGGCTGTACAAGAGGAAAGTGCGGTGGTGGCTCAGAGAAAGGAATTACTTCTTCTCACTCATGCTTAGCTTTAGTCTCTAAGGAATTTTAGGAAATCAATGATATGCCTATCTCATAACATGGTGGTGACGAGAATTAGGTGTAACATAGACTTCCATCTCTGAGTCACTAAAGGACTGATGGAAGATCACATATATACTTTCCTTTTCTGCAACCCCACTTTGTTGGGGACTGAAGAGCACAGTTGGATCCCTAATGATCTCTAAAATTACTAATTTTTCCATTCTACTAATAACAAAATATTGGCATATTCTTTGGTAGTATGAATATCCAACACAACTGATCTTCCATCTCATGGAGCCTCTTGATCCCTATGTACTTGATCACTTATCTCCCTCTTGAGTTGTCCATTTAATTCTAAGCATAAATAGGATCTGCAAGCATTCATTACTTATCACATCATCCTCCTTTGTCAATATCCCATATCAATTTCACATAATAACATGATCTTATGTACAAATTAGTTATCTCAATGTCATCAAGAGCATATCCACATGCGATGAAAATACACAGAATCAACATAAGTTGGGATAGTGCATCTCATTGAACATGTACCCTTAAAGGTGTCAAATCATATCAAAGTTCATGAAAATGTATTAGCACAATCTAGGTTGGGTCAAAATCCTAGACATGATATAAGATCTAAGCTTCTTTTCACTTGCAAATTCATATTACATTGATTGATGCATCACAAACAATAATTATACATCAATGTTTTTTAAACGTGAGCATGCACTTCTTAAATAATATCATTTTCATTCATCATCTTACTTGTTAGTACAACATAATCCAAGATATGATCATGATCATGAAATCTAACATCCTTGTACTAAAAATTCTTATCCATCAATGAGTCATAAAATATTTTGCACAAAACAATGATCAACTATAAGGTATAATAGTTAAGTAATAGTCTTACATATCATTTGCTGGTTATAACTAACATACTTCTTCAAAATCCATTTTCTGATATAGCACTTATCGGTACTACTGATACATCACTTTGTTCATCTGTCATTGATCCAGTCAATTAGTGAGGTCAGTCAAATGTGTAAGTATCATATATTTTACAATCTTTATCACTTTGATGTCAAATGAATTCCTACAACCAAGATCTATAAAGTTCAAACCCTGCAGTTCAAGCCCTTACTGTTACTTTGGAAACCGTTATCTTAGGATCATTGTAGGATTTGTTACCCTTCAAAACCAAGTTAGCTACAACCTAAGCTCTGATACCATGTTAAAGTTTAGGGTTAGATTAATATTTAACATAAATAATATACTTTAATGCATGAATAAAAATATAAAACAAGATTCGGAATAGTATTGCTCCAATCAATTTAAACTATAATAAAATCACACATAATTTTCATCTCTTTCAACTTTAACACACCATTGGTCACTACGTTAAAGTTGGTCCTCGAGATGATTCATCAAATGCCATGTATGGTAACAAAATGATAAAATAATGTACAAGATATATCAACAGTCAAGAATAGTAACAATTATTTTGAATCAGCCTTATACTAATATACTTTTAGGTTTTATCTTGTCACTGAAGGGATAAGTCAACCGAGTGAACAAATAGTGTACCTTAAGAAAGAGAGGGTTAAAGTAGAAGGATACATACCTCATAATCTTAGTTAGCAGGAATAGATACTTCAGTCAAATACTCATCCTTTATCAACACATTCATACCCAATACAGCCATGATTCAAAGGACACATAGTCACACTGGATAAGAATACAATCACATTGTGTAGAGACATGCAATCATACTTTGACACAATCATACTAGTAGAAGCGCATTTGAAAAGTGCACAGTTGCTCAAAAATGCAGGATGGTTTGTGGTTTTTGAAAAAATAACACGATATAATGTTGAAGTGTCCTAATTTCAGTAGCATTAATGTTGAGGTTTTAGAGCATTCAATCATAGAAGCTACTGGGTTAGCCATGCATGGAGAAAAATGGTTTAAAATGTTTTCTTTTGAAGTTGATTTAAATCTATTTCTTATGTCGGGTCATGAAGCCCTAGACTGGAATAGGAGAATTCACAGAGATGCTTTGAAGGAGGATTGGCGACTGGCATTAAGCATTAGTCAAAGATATATTACATGTGAAGGTCGTTTTGCCAACATTTTTACATATAATCTATGTTTTCTTATACATGTAGCAGGAGTGTCAATGTTAAATCTACCCTTTTATTTGTTGAAGAGGTTATTGAAAATGTCAGTTAGCGTTAAAGATCACCCAGATCACACTTCTCATAGTATTTTTCATCATGGGTTGATTAAGTTACTGATTGATAAAGAATTGGAGAAAATAGCATGGACTTGGCCTCATTTTCTATTTTGGTCCGACTTTAAGATTGAAAAGCTGATTGATATAAAATTGCATGAAGGGAAACAAACCCCGATGAATCTAAAGAGTTATAGTAAGAAGAAAATTGAGAAAAAACACAGCAAGGGTTTGAAGGGGTTTCAGATGCAAATGCAAAAGCAGGTGCAGAAGCAGTGGAAATAACTCCTAGTACCCCAGGTTTTGTAGAGGAAGTTTCAATAATGGAAAGCATGGGAACAATGAGCCTGCAGAATCTAGAAACAACAGTTATTACAAACACCTATGATCGTGTGAAAAGTATTGAAATAGCTAAGTGGCGGCCTAAAAATAGACCTACAAATAAACTCCATTTGAATATGAAGAATCTTTAGAAGGAAAAAAAGATCAAGATTGAAGAATCCTCCAGTGAAGAATAAACTCAATATAGAAAGATTGAAGGTATGATTTCTAAATCCCTAGAAAGCATTGAAGAGAACATAATATCTATTCCAAATATTCCAGTGAAGAAGTTCATAGATAAGGGTAAAAAGGTCGTGTTTGCAGTAAGTGAAGAAATAAGCAAAAAATGGTCATGTGTAGAAGAAGATATGGAAGGTGTTCAGGATTTAAATTGTAAAGGTTCAGATGGAGAACACATGATTCCATTACTTGAAGTATTAGCAAAGAAACATATAAAGAGATATGTAGATGATGAAAACATGCAGAATGGAGAGGAAGAAAAGGTTTCAAACCTTTGGAAATATTTGCATCACTACAAATCTCAGAATTCACATCTTCATCATCTTAATGACCAATTGGTGAATTAAAATCGCATGATTAGACAATACCTTGAAGATATAAATTCTAATTATGTAGAGTTGGTTAGGGTTACTGAGGAAGCAGTGAAAAGGATAAAATGGCTCAAGAGGCAAAAGACAAATTGCTCAAATAGAATCAGGAATTACAGGACAAAGTGCCAGCTATAGAGGAGGAGCTAGCTAGACTTCAAAAGAGATATCAAGCACTATATGGATTGACTATACTTGCAGAGGTTGCTTGCAAGATTTAATAGGTTGGAAAAGATAAATATTGATAGTTCACAAACAGTTAGGTGAAAAATTTCAAAGTTAATTTGATTTAGAATTTTTTGATTAGATGAAAATATACTATTTGAAGTTGAGACTTTTTTGTTGATGTAATTAAACAGTTTCTATTTTTGAGTTTTTCAATCCTATATGTTTGGATCCATAAATAGTTTTTAGACTATTTTGATCCTATATGTTTGGATCCTTAAATAGTTTCGAGAGGGGGTACTATTTTGTATAAATATAGAAGTATAAGGTAGGAAAAGGTGTGGGAGATAGTAGTGGATTCAGATAGCAATATTTTGGATACTTTTTGAAGTCTAGAACCTCTTTGAAATTATGTAAGTATATTTTGGAAGTTGTATGAAGGATGAGAAATACTATATGAGCCACTTTTTACTTTTAATCAATACAAATACAATTTCAATGTCTTTGATATATTATGTGATTAATTTTATGAAAGATAGTGTTTCTATCTCTAGTTTCTCATTACAGATGCATGTGAGATGCATGCATTTGTGTTCCCTTTTATACAAAATGTTTTTCTGTTTTAAAGGAATTTATTATTTGTTTATATAATCAACTGTTTGTTTTTATATATAGCTTATTCCCAAATTGTCTTATGCATATATAATGTTTGTAATCATATTATTTTGCATCATCCTTGTTTAGTTTATATATCATATGCTTATGGGTCTTTGTTTTAGATTTAATCATTAGTTTATGTACATTATTTTCTGCCCTTCTATTATACACCAGTAAACTCAAAACTTAAAACCTAAATATTTAGTTTATACCTTATGAAATGCTTGCGCTTTGTACCATTGTAGTCTAGAACAAACTCCAGTACCAAAATATTCTGGGGATGTTGTCGGGTATGTATGTGAATATTACCTTCCCCTGAAAGAACCACAACAATCAGATTCAGCTCTTGATGGTAGACAGGGAAGGACATTAGTTTGGCTGCAATTTTCTACTTGGGGACTCCACTGTTTGAAGATTCAGAATGACATAAAATGATTGAATGGATGCCATTGTGGCTGCAAGGTTTGTTCCCCTCAATTTTTCATCTATTCTAGGATTTACAAATGTAGTACCTATCATGGACGAGTGGGGAGAGGTTCCATCCCATGAGGCTGAGAGTTGTATGTAATAAAGAGCCATAAACTAAGAGTCTGAAGACATGTTTTGTTTTTTTTATCTTGGAGACTTATTATCTAAATATGGCTGTATCTATTTTGAGCCAGGTTCGAGTTGTTTTTCAATCTGAATATTGTGCAGTTAATTTTTAACTAGTCTTAGTTATGGATTCCTGATCAATAATGCTTTTATTGTGATTTCCCATGCTGAGATTTAGTATTTCAGATTCCATCTTTGGAATGTTTTTCTGAACATGTTTCTTTCTCTTAATGTCTGAATGAGTTGTTTGCTCCACATATTACCAATATTATTTGAACCTTGGTTATCCTTATATGATTATTCCTTTCAGTCTAGTTATCCTTTCTAATCATAGAGCTTGGTGTTTTCAGCTATCTTATAATTTCTTTGTCTACCTATTCTCTTGACCCCTCTACACAATTAATTCAATCAATCAATTAGTATATTCCTTTGAGAATTAAGATGTGCTAGCCATGCCCTCTTCGTAGTCGGAGTGCATATTTTAGCACTAATAGAACCCACAATCAAGCTTAACAGAGAAGAGGTACATGGTCTGCATGCTAGCGAAGTAGAGACACGGTCACTCTGCAAGTGACTCACGGTCATGTTGCAAGTGAAACCATCACACTGATGAGGGACACAAAATTACATGCCGAGTAGGGACACACAGTCCTGCTGAGAAGTGACACATAGTCATGCTACAAGCACACATAGTTAAATTGGTAGGGACAAACACAATCAAATTGGTAAATAGAACACAGTCATGTAGACAGGAACACATAGTTACATGTAGCATGAACACACCATCATGCTGAAGTAGGAGAGACCATAGATTCACGATGCTAAAAGAAATACGGTCACACTAGTGACACATAGTCATGCTGGATAAGAGAAACCACATCACGTGGAGCAGCAGAGGAAGATGCAGTCATGATAGTGCAGAGATAGTCACATGGGTGTAGTCGCATAGAAGCAGCAGAGGAGTGATGTGCACCCAAAGGGATACACGGTCATGTTAATAAGAGACCATAGTCATACTGCAAGTGGTCAGGAGGAACAATCACACATATTTAAGAGAGAAGTCATGAGAAGGACCCAGTCACGCTAGCAGAAGAAATTCTGAGTCATGCTACACGGTCATGCTAGAGAAATACCACATTCATGTTGCTCATGAGCGTGGAAGGATAGATTACTAGAGAGATGCATAGGTTGAACTTATAACATTTACTATCCGTAAGATAGAGTACCATAGGTAAAATAGTAAACATAAATAAAATGGTCCAAGATAAAATCATAAACAACAGTCCAAAGGTTTAATAGAAAAGTGGTTCAAAGATAAAACAATAAATGGTCCAATGGTTTTATAATAAAACCATAAACAATAAAGTAAATGCACTTAGGATAGTGTACCAAAAAATAAAACCCATAAGGTAAGAGTCATCATAACCAAGGTACACACAATAAGATTGCTAGGACCAAGTAAGATAAAGGATCATGAGTCAACCAAAGAGGGCCACAATAAGACAACCCGCATACCTAGAAGATCAAGGTGAACCATAAAGTTGGAAAAATAACTTCTTTTACCTATAGGACCAATAATACCAATGAATTTAATATTTTCTCTCTCTCAAGGTACGCTGTTTCATATATATTTTATCATCACTGTATAAAGGGAAGAACCAAACTAGATGTTGTGATCCTTTAGTCCTAAATACTACTCCTAAGGGTTAGGTTCTAATGACATCATCAAGGGGTGGCCAGTCCCTTGAGAAAAAACCTAGCAATAACCAATTGGGAGAGAGGACATCATCTTATTCAAATTGACCAAGATTCACCTGGTTAACTAACCATGGGTGCTCCTACAAGAACTTCTTGGTCCTAGACCAAGAAATATCTGTCTCAACCTATCAAATCTGCTTGAACTTCATGTCTAAGAAACTTTCTGTTCCCATACTAGAATACGGTAGAGACATATAAGGGACCTAACCACATGTTAGGGAATTTTCCATGGCATCAAATTGCTTGGTCCCATACCAAGAACCCAAGGAGACTACTGGGGGGCGTAGGGTAGCTTCTAGGGTCTTACTCTTCCCTAGTTAACTTACTAGGGTACCATGTTCCCTAAGAATGGGTCTTGCAGCTGCTAACTTTAACAAGCTATCAAATCCTCTTATTAATGTTCTTCCAAGAAAGGAGATATAGAATAAGGATTGTGTAGTTAACCAAGAGGTGAAATCAATATGGATTCAAGGTTGGAAATCAAATTTTTAGATTGGTATTCATGGAGAGTTAGCTAAAGAATGGAATAATTGCATTCACAATCTCAAATTAAGTGGAATAAAATTAAAAGCAGAAGAAGATGAGATTGGTTGGTCTAAAGAACAAACCCATAGGAAACTTCAGTACAAAGTTAGATTATAATACCAAGATAAAGGAGGGATAAACAAGTGGAAAGAGATGGTAGAAGTATTGTACACAAAGAATAATATGTTAGGATTAATTAATCCTTCTTTGTCCAATATAGTCTATTTGGTCATTTTCCCTAACTTAGTAGGTTATTATCACTGTACTAGAGTATGGGGGACACTCCTAGGGGTTAAAATCCACTTAATGCATCTTCATGCATGGGTTTTTGTTCCTCTGTGACCAATCCCTACATTATAGGATCCCACTATGAGTGCCACCAGTAGTCTCCTTCAGTAGACCTTTATAGGTAAGTAGTTATGTTGATTTATGTTCCAATTATAATCAGTTAGCCTAGCACTAGTTTTACATGCATACAGGGAGTGTGGCACCTTTTTTCCACCTACCTCATCAGTTAACTGATCGTATATTGGTTTAGACATCCAGAGTTAAACTAGTGAGTTGCAACTGTGATTTTTCCACATTGAGTTAGCTAAAGAGTTAGTTAGAGTTGGTATATTTGAATCATATCCACAGTATTCGAATTATATTTATTGTACTACCATTGTATTACTTATTAATTAATGAAGATTAATGTTGTGATTATATGAGCAATTCTTGTTCGATTTATTTGAAATTTCTGTCATGAATTCTTTGCTCAGTGTATATTGATCTTAATTATTCCACTGCATAAATCCTTTCCAATAGCTCTCATATTGGACAATAGATCTATGGTTCTAAAATTTAACATGGTATCAGAGCCTATGTTCATGATAGTGGCAAACCTCTGAAACCTCCATGCTTGCACCAGAAGCAGCTGAGTTTCCACATAATTATTGCAATCATAGCATTGCTCCCTCTAGATTCTGTCTAAAGAAGTCTATCTAGGTGTGACAAACTTTGAAAAAGTGCACATGTCGAGGTGGAAATGTTTGAACTAACAGTTTTTTGTGAATTGATTGTTTTTGCAGCGTTTTTGTAGGTACAACTTCATAGTGGATTTAATATCAATTCCTCCTCTATCACCATTTAATTTTGCTGAGTGGAAATTGAAGATGGTTGCATATCTTGAGAGCCATGATATCCTTGATGTGTCTTTTGGAGTTGGTAAAGAATATTATGAAGAGGAAGAATATTGTATAAATGACTGTGATAGAGCATATGGAAGTATGGGTATGGTAATGTCTCATGATATGTGTCATCTCATGGAATCTGTTGAGAATCCATATGAGCTCTGGAGAAATATAGATAGATCCTTTGGTGTGCAAAAAGAAGAAGATGATAGCTAGAGCGAATTCAAAACCTCCTCATGTTTTCTCCCTTCAAAATTCTCGTCCTCTATTCTCTTAGATGAAGTTGTTCAATTTGAAGAAAAAGTAGAATCTTCAACTCAATCAATTCGAATTATTGAAAGTCTCCTTACAGTGACTCCTTCTCCTATTGATCCATAAGTTTATGAGATCTCTGATATCTCATATTCTCATATAGTTGATCCATAAGAAGACATTCAAATATCTGTTGTTGAAAAAAAAACTCTCCTGCAATTCTACTTAGTCATTCTCCAATGATTCTTCTATTCTAAATTTTGTGGAAAGTTTTCCAGTGAAAGCTCAAAGAGCGGAAGAGAAATTCAATTCCTCTCTCTCCAATCATGTTGCTGGTGTGCAAAAAGTTGATAGTTTTGGTTTTTTGGAAGAAATATCAAATTTTAGGAGTGGTCCATTCACCCTCATTGATTTATATATTCTAACAAATTTCTACATAATTGCTTGCACCAATACTCATATTTTTGTTGAAGAAGGATAAAATCGTGCATCTACCATCTCATTTGAGTACTTGGAACATGTGTTCCACACTCTTGGATCTGATATGACCTTATTTGGTTTTAATTTTAAGTTTCAAGAGCCTATAGTCATGCTTGTAGTTGTTCTCATCAATTTTGGTGTGAAAAATCATGCACCTCAAGTCTCTTTCAAATTTGTTTTGGGGATTTGATGCCAGTTTTCTCTCATGAATTCGCTGATATTAAATTTTGTGAATAATTGGATATTTTAGAAGCTATATCAGATTATGGAGCTTTAGAATTCTTTCTCCATGGTCCCAATACTTCTCTACCTTCCTACTTGATCACATGCTCATCTCCTCATAGTACTAGTAAATATGGAGACATCCTACATTCGCCTAGACACTTTCTACTAACACCTGGAGCTAATTTTACCTCACATGGTTCGATGTTCAAGGTTGCAAAATATGATTTTCTTTGGATTACCTCCCATGGTTTAGATTCTTAAACACTTTTTCTCTCACATCACTTGATCTCAGTTGCTCTACATGGGTCCATTTTTCATCTTGCAGTTGTCTATGTTTTTTATTTAGTCGAGCATATTCCTCTTCTTCCAAAGAGGAAAATTACTCTAGACATAATCATTTAGTTTGGATAGGTTCACATGCATAGTCCTAGGATGTTGATGCACACAAAAACCAATATTATGCATTATTGCTCCATAGAGTTGCAGATTGCAGCAAATGTTTCACAAGTTTTTTTCTCAAAGAGAAATTTTTTCTCTTAAGTATAGCTTCTTTCCCGATTACCTTCTTATTTGAGGGGTGGGGGGGGTGTTCCCATGATGTTTTCCCCATTTTCCTTATTTTATTAAGTAGTATTTTAATTCATTTAGATTGTATGGGTGACTTTTGGCCTAGTTTCCAGGGCCCAAGTTGTCCAAAGTTAGGATTAAGGGGGGTGTTAGGATTAATTAATCCTCCTTTGTCCAATATAGTTTATTTGGTCATTTTTCCTAACTTAGGAGGTTATTATCACTGTACTAGAGTATCAGGGACACACCTAGGGGTTATTTTCCACTTACTGCGTCTTCATGCATGATTTTATGTGCCTCTGGGACCACTCCCTACATTATAGGATCCCACACTAAGTGCCATGAGAAGTCTCCTTCAGTATATCTTGGTAGGTAAACATTTATGTTGAGTTATTTTCTAGTTACAATCAGTTAGATCACAATCAATTTTCCCAGTGCTAGTTTGTATGCATGCAGGAAGTGTGGCGCCTTTTGTCTACCTACCTCATCAGTTAATTGATTGTAGACTGGTTTAGGCATCCGGAGTTAAACTAGTGATATCTAGTTGTGATTTTCCACACTAAGTTAGCTAAAAAGTCATTTAGAGTTGGTAGATTCAAATCCCATCCACAATATTCGAATTCTATTAATTGTGGTACCATTGTATTACTGATTAATTAATAAACATTAATGTTATGATTATATGAGCAATTCTTGTCCAGTTTATTTGAAATTTCTGTCATGAATTCTTCATGTAGTGTATATTGATCTTAATTATTCCACCGCATAATTCCTTTCCAATAGCTCTCATATTGTCCTGTAGATCTGTGGTTCTCAAATTTAACATAATACCATGTGCTTTCATGGTGAGCTTAATTGATACTTGACTTTCGTAGGTGTGAGTTTATGGTTGGATAGGAACAATGAACAAGATATTTTGTCTTGAAGGCTACCTATAGGCTAAGATGCCCTCTAAAAACTATAATATATTTCTAGCTATCCATCTCCAATAAAATACTCACATAGGAAAATTGTAAAAAAGAACTTGGTAGGGACCTAGCGAATGCATTTTGTGCAAAATGAATGAAGAATCCATCCACCACCCATTAGTAACTTAGTTCACTACCCCTTTCCAAGAGAAGTATGGATTAAAGCATTGAATTTTGGGGGTGAATATACAAAATGGGAAGGAGAGTCCACCTTAAAATGTTTTCAGAACTTATGCAAGAACCAAAGAGTTATAGAACATAGAGAAGTATCATGTTATATGGTTTGAGAATTATGGTTGGATATAAATGGCATGACACTTGAAGGAAAAGACATAAACTAATACATATCTATTTCTAGACAAGGTATGCTTATTATGGTATTTGGGATCCCTATGAAAATGAAGGATTGTTGAACAATTAATCAACCTAATATTGACTTCTCTAAGCCTTCGAGATTATTTAATGGAGAATTCCAATTCCCTTCAGGTGATATATTTTATCTAAAATGAAATCAATTTGTCTATTATTCTCAATCCTGCAATTATTATCCTCTATAATATCAACAAACTTGGATTCTTATGTCTATTTATTTGAATTTTCTTGATGCAAGGTCTTAGAAACAATAATATATGTTATTGATCACATCTTTTATGACTTCCTCTTACTGTTGGATTCATTTTCATTCAATTTCCTAGTTGTTATTGACAATAGCACATTTTTGTTACTGACAGAAGCACATTTCCTTTATCCAATGATGTTTGACTGGTATAAAGGTCAATGCACTATTTTCTTTTAGTTAAATTGTTTATAATCATCCATTTTGAACATGATCTCTTACTTCCATTCAAACATGGTACACCATTACCATCATATGACTCTAGACAAAAATCATCTTTATTTTGGATTGTTAATCATTCTACTACTTTAGAAATCTTTTTCTCACCTTTTTTTGTCAACAACTTCCCCTTGAACACCTTCAAGATTTTCACCATTAAAGACACTAATAGAACCATTATTGATCTTTTTTATCTCAATTGTATGTAAGTAATTATCGAAAGGCTAATATGGGAGACACTACCTGTTCTATTTATTTTTCTTTCATCTTCTCACTTATCTTTTTAAAAACGTTTTTGTTCATGGAAAATTACTCTCTAAAATTGTTATCCTGGAAAGGGATTTGAAGTGTTTTAGATTTTCTTTGTTCATAGTCTAAATCCACATTTGTTTCACTCACTAATATGGATGAAATGGTTTCCATTTATGATTGTCCCATCTCACCACATATTACTTTCTTTTCTTGTTCATGATAATAAGTTTTAGCCACATTGATGGTTGCTTTAAAATTTCTAGAATTTGATAAATAGTGGGAGATTCCACTTTTATTCTCCTTTGAACATATAATTTCATCTTTGTCCATATCTATCTTTATTCGAATAGTTCTTCCATGTTCTATTATAATATCTTGCACTAGCCCCTCTAGAAATCCTGAAATACAGATGGTGGAATTGTGAAATTGTGTATGATGCATTACATATAATTTCCAAAGCTTAGTAGAATATTTAATCTTATTGGAAAGCTTACAAGGATCACTGTTTAATATTTTACTGATGTTATGGTTCTGCATATTACATGTAAAAAAAATTAAAATGCATACCAACTTGGTTACTTCTCAAATAAACGAAGAAAGCAATTATATATGACATGAAAATGGAAGTATAAGCCTTTTGTAGTGCATACATGGAATTGGATAGGCGTTTAAAATGATCTAGAATAGCACCACCAAAAATAACTCTAGTTAAGTAAATGCTCTACAACTAGAGTTTATTTTATGTGTGACAGAGGGAATCATCTAGCGAGGAGTTAAAACTTAGAGGTATGTGACTACTTTCATAAAAAAAAAACAGTAATTAATAAAAGAAACTACTAAAAGAAAAGTGTTTCACATTAGTTTAAAGTAAATATTTAAGTTACTTGTTTTTTCTCATATACCTATTGAATTGCAAATTTTGTTATTGGTTTTGTATCCCTTGCTCCTTGATAGTCCAATGGGGTATTTCTAGTAGTGAATAATTTAATGGTTGGAAATGCCTTGAATCCATATTCCTAAGCAAGCGACATGTGGGTGTCAGGATTAAGAGTTGAAAGTACTGTATAAAACCTTTCAAAATAGTCGTTGTCTTTTCTGAGATTGGAGTTAGGGCATGACAATGACCACAGCATGCTAGACAATGATAAGAGTATTGGGGAAAAATAAGATAGTTATTATTTTTAGTCCAAAGATAAATAATTTTTTAGCCTGCTAGAAAGCAAAAGGAAAATGGTTATAGTACCGGGTGGTCAGGAACCAAAATCATGTAAGAAGAGCAAAGGAAGGTTTTGAGTCTAATCAAGGAAGATCTGGGAGCATTTCATTATTTGATTTTATAGGTGAAAGATGAACATAGGAAGTAGGGGAAGAGCATGGAAGAAAGGTAGGAAATAGGAAAGGAAAAAGGAAGTGTATTAAAATGAGGAAGGATAGAGTCAAAATAGTGTTGGGAAAATATGTGGTCTTAGAGGCAGTTCAAAATTTGATGGAACAATCCCTTACATGGGGCTTCATGGGTAATCAAGCAAAATGAAAGTCTCTATAGAGATGGCTAGAGAAAATTGGCTCAACATATTAGATTATCATCTAAAGTTTTATATTTTTCTAAAAGGTTGACTCTGCTCTAAATTTAGGAAAAAATAGGATGCAAAATAATTATGAGGAAATGTTAGTGGTTATATGTTCTATTTGTGTTAATGTTAAATTTTGGAATCCTATATTTGATCCATGCCTTGATCCAAGCTTTAAACAACCAATATTGGTAGTGATACCTAGGATCCCAATGTAATTGTGGAACACAAATATTATAGAATCATTGTGCAATGGGTTGGGTAAATTCATGACACTACTTAGAGCTCATTCAAAGTAACTATTTGGAAGCTCTCTTAATTTCTCATGATATCTGGCTTCGACTTCCAAATTATTTAAGGAATAGAAGTACCACAACTTAATACCCTCATTTTCAACTTGCCTTGTCTCGGGATACCCTATATGTGAATTGAATGAGAAAACATGTCAGCAGATGGATCAACCTCAAGTTCCACTTGTGTCCCATTTGGTGCTCTACTCAACAATATAGGGCCACATTTCACTAGAATTACATTGAATATACATCAGAGCAGTGGTAGATAGGAAACAGACCTTTGTTTTTATGCAACTAATTTATGTAGTCATCTTGGTTACAATTGGACATCATTGCATTTGGGAGTTCCTAAGCATGAAGGAAAAATTCATTAGGACATGCAATTATTTTAGCAGGGATGAATGATGGGCTCCCAAATTGATATCATTTTTTCCTATTACTTACCTATTTTGATGATCTTTATCCTCATTAAAATCCATTATGCTATTGCAAAAACCTAATCTTCCCAAAGACCCGAGTCCTAAAACTCCATAAAGTATATCAAATTGTATTTCTTAGTCATTTCTTATTTATACAATGAATTTATGTTTGAGTATAAATAATTGGTTTTCAAAAAACATTTATACCTTTGATACCAATTTTCCTTGCAAAATCCATTCATCAAAGCATTGTAAGTATGAATATTTGGTTCAAACCCATTTTCATTCATCCACTCCACTAGTGTAAGGGAAATGAAAACTTTTCCTCCTTTTCAATAACCAACAATCAAGGTAGTATATGTTACTTCAAGGAACATGCCAATATTTTAAGGATCCCAAAATATGTTAAATGTATCAATTAGGATTTCAAGCTAATATATTTCCCCTTAGCTAAGATGTTTGTGTCATTATTTTGCAATTTGTACATTGTCATAATGATACCTTCATGGATCACCTCCAAATTCACAATTCTATGAAAGATGAAACATGTAAATTTGTTGAATCTTTGCATCTATGGCTTACTCCATCCCAAAGGGAAATTAGTTTGGAAACTTGGCTGGCAAATTGATGGGGGAAACAATGGGCTACAAATGCCATACTTATTTTCAAAATGTTGAGATTAAAGATGACGAGAAAAATCTTGGCATATGGCATTATCCCTTGCTTGGTCATGGCTGACATATGATAGATTTGTATGATTGAGGAGCAACAAACTCTATTTCTTTTGTCATAATCAGAAACGAGGAATTTCAAATTGATTTTTCATGGAAGCATGAGTTTTTTTTATTGGTATAGTCGATCACCCTATGGTTTATTTCCTTGGCTCCAGTTATGTGTGAAGGCTTCCAAGTTAGGTAGGTTGAAACTAGTCCCTTCATATAGTAGCAATCGATTCCATCGGTTAAAATGAGAGATCCATTATTTTTGAAACTACTCGGTCGAACTTTGGAGGAGGATGTATTAAAGGGAAAGTTGTACTAAATGGTTTTGAACTCATTTTTTCCATATATCCAAAATGAACGAATTAGAAACACTATATGATTTTAGATTTGAACTATATCAATTATAAGTTTACGATAATAGGAAAAATTCTACCTGTAGATGCTTCAAAATGAAAAAAATAGAAATGCTACATGATTTCATATTTGAACTAAGATTCTAAAGGATGTTATTAGAAAACCATTCCTACAAGCATTGATAACCATATGTTCCCCATGAAACATGCTTCAATTACTAAACATTATAAGGTAAATGATAAAATTGAAATACATTAAGCAAAAGAAAAGGTAATGCACAAACGCTCAACTTTGACAGTCCATTCCAATTAGCTATTCATACTCTTGGGTTCATGACTTTCTGTCCTATATCTAGGTGTAGTCTCAATACCTCTTGGATGTAGAGTATGTTAATGAATCTATGACCCTTAAGTTTCTACTAGATTTCCATATCCTTACAACATTGACAATTGTATTAGACCCATTCCTTGTTATTATAGGGCCAAAAGTTGGGGTCTTACAACATAATTTTTTTCTATGGGAATTATGGGTCATACATGGTACCTAATTCCTCCACAAGAGCCTTAAATATATCTTGGTCATGTTGAGGTTTACCACACCATTAATAGTTGTCGAGGTCTAAGTACATGGATTAGGAGGAGTGGTGGAGTCCATATGAAATTGCGACGGAGGCATGTGAAAACACCTTGTGTAACCACATAATCTTATAGCCCTTATTTTGTATGACATCAACTAAGAGCTTGACATGTGTACTGTTGGAGTGGAGCACTTTAGTTCTTTGTTCCTACATATGATTATTGTCAATTACTTGAAAGGAGTTGGCCCATGTTGTACATCAAAGTCATCATCAACAATATTTTCATTTATGGCTTATGGGACATATGTCAACTCCTAGGCCATGACACATGGTCTAAATATGGAAACTTTGGCTTGCAAGTTTAACATGGTATAAATTGTATAAATATTTATAAGGGATATGGGCATGATACAAGGGCAGCACCAAATATATTGGGTAATGAAATTTATATTTATGGCTCATGGGCTATGTGGGCCTCACAAACAATCACAGATGCCTTGAATTGGAATTGTTGGTTCAATGTGTTGGTCATTTCAATGTTCAACATGCTAATTCCTTTTAGAGCATTGATAATTTGTGGATGTATTTCGAAATAACGTCATCTTCACTTGGAACAATTGGTGTGGAGGGTTGATTCACGTTGTAGAAAGGCCAAATAAAATTCTTATTTAAGAGCTCCTCTTCTCAAATTAATTTAAAATAGGTTATTTTATTCTTCTAGGTATTATATTCAACAAGGATTGGATAATTGGCCTATCCTCCTATAGTGGAACCTACAAGGTGAGCCATAAAATACCCTTTTGTTTTGAAAAAAATGTGGTTTGGTCAATGGGGGTTTAAAGGTAATTCAAGTGACTGGTGAGAGGATGTTGATATCCACATAAGCTAAAAAAGCTTATGTTGCAACAAAAACATAAATATTTGAAAGCTACGATAAATTCCTTGAAATTATTTAAAGCCTCGAAATCCTTTACACCTAAGAAATGGGAAACATACCATTGATCATTGAGTGGAAATTCAAGGATCAATGGACCTTCTTGGGAACTGACATATTTTGATACAGTGACTGTATTTATGTAAAGCCAACAATAGTAGTTGCAACATGACCATGGAATTTCATAATTGTTTTCATAATATAGATTTTTTCATAATTGTTGGACTGCAAATTTCCATGATAATAACCTATTTCCAACAAGGGTGATTAGAATATGCTCATCACGTGGATTATAGAATGTCTCAATGAGACAGCATTTTGTGGACTATAATGCCTATGAAATATGCCCATAATGGTAGGATGGAAAAATCTCAACAATGTTTAATAACATGCTTGAGCATAATGTTGTCTCATGGAATGTTGTGATTTGTCGGGATTGCATATAAAATGGGAAAATCAAGGAGGCTTGCAAGTTGTTTAAAAGAATTCCACAATGGAGAAATGCCTCATTTCAAGCATGGAAAGATGTTCTTACATTGGTCTTGTTGTTTCTTTATGTGGACCTAATAGATACTTGGAGTGGATTTGACATACCAGTTACAATTACCAACACAAATTTCCAAAAGATGAGGGCATTCCATCATGGTACCTTTTAATATTATCATCATAGTTTGGACATTGACCTTCATTTTTCTAAGACATTACAAGTGAGGAATTTCAGGGAGTAAATGAATTTAATTTGTGGTTAATGTATCACAGAAAAGGGACAAATAGAAGGAAAAAATTGGTCATTACAAGGTGGGAGGACACATTAATTAAACTCAAAACCTCACACATCCAAATATGCCATGTAAGTAAGGAGAATTTTTCTGCATCAATCTTACCTTAGTCCATTTTGTCTCTAAAGATCATGCGACATTAATAGGCCTATGTCCACAACACAAGCCCTATAAACGGAATCTTTATCATGCAAGTGGAATATAGTGTTCGTTTCAAGTTTGGAACACTAAGGATGGATCTCATGGCCTATTCCATGTTCTAGGGTAAACATACAAAGTCCTAGGCCATAACATTTTCCTCAAGGGATTGGGTCCCACACATGGGGCCCAAGTCCATAATGTCATCTCTATGTGGGAAATCTTTGGCTTACAAGCAATAAATGACTGTTTCAAGCTCTGTGCAACCAAGAATGGTTATCATTGATTGGGCCATATTATCAAGTCAAAACATAAAGTTTAAGGGTAAAGGGATCATGGGTCGTGTGTGATTCCCTATACCATCTCAAAGGCCATATATACTACATAGGTAGTATTTAGCCAATGAGTAAGATATGTCGATCATTTTGAGGTTTGGAACACCAAGTATGGATTTCAGTCCCTAGGCTGTGGTTTGATGCGAAAAGTCAAGTTGTTGGGCCAAAACATTTTTCCTTAGGGCTCATGAACTATGTGTGGGGCCTTAGGAAACCACAAAGCCCTATAAAGGGAATATTGGCATGTGAGAAAGATATAGTACCTATTTTTATGAATTTTGGTTAACCATGGATATTTATTGTAACTTAAGCAATGGAAAGGTCAAAAGACATGGCCTTAGGCCATAAAATTTGCATTTGACCTATAACCAAGATATGGTCTCTATTTAAATATTTTTAACACTAAATATAATTTCTATGGCCTAGACCATGGACCAAGGTCGAAATTAATTAGGGTACAAGGCCATATGAGTTACCTTGGGGCTCATGATCCATGAATGGAGGCCTATTTTTATAACACAAGGCTTACATGGGGAATCTTAACCTACATGCGAGATATATTCATCGTTTTGAGGAAGGGCACCAGGGATGGTTTTCAAGGCCCATGTTATGATATAAGGTTAAATAAGGGTCTTAGGTCATAACAATTTTCTCTAAGCTCATGGTCCATGTTCAAGCCCTCAAACCACCACGCATACCCTCCATCGAAAATCAATAGCTTACAAGTGAGATATGATAGTAATTTTCCTCTTTCTAACACTAGACATGGTTATGAATGTGTATGTCATGGTTCAATTCTAAAATCCCTAGGAATACACTATAACATTCATATATGGGGCTTATGATCTATTTGTGGGATCATAAAACACCACATAGACCTTACAAACATAATCTTCATCAATCCAATGAGATATGGTCCTATAATGGGGATGGACCTTCTTGGTGTCCAAGCCAAGGTTGATATAAAAATACAAGTTATTGGCCCATAAAATTTGTCTTTGGATCTCATGGTCCATACATGGGACCCTGGACCACCACACAAGTCTTATAAAGGAAATATTTGGCATATGATTGAGAAGTAGTGTTTATTTCAAGGTATCACACCATGGATGATATTTAGGAATCATAAAAAAAAATTAGGGTTAAAATTCAAGGTGTTGAGCCATAACATTTTTTTGTAGATCTCATGGGCCATGTGTGGGCCCACAACAACCACACGAGAAATTAGTAGGAAATTTTATCCCATGAGTGCATTATGGTGGTGATTTTGAGGTTTTACACTTCAGAGGTTCGTTTTAGTTCCTAATACATGGTTTGGTGCCAAGATATAGGTTGTTTGGCCATAACATTTGTACTTGAGCCTCATGGTCCATGTGTGGGGCCTCAAGCCACCGTGATTTGGCATGTGAGAGTGATATGGTGCTCATCAATTTAAATCTTTGGGATTCTAAGTGTGGTTCTCATTTCACATTCAGTGATCCAATGCCAAAAGAAAAATCCTTACACAAATATTTTCCTTTATGGATCATGGGAAATGTGTAGGGTCTAGATTTCACACAACCCTACACAGGAAATTTTTAACAGGTAAGAAGAATATGGTGGCCATGTCAATATTTGTAACATGTCTAAGGATGGTTCTTATGAACCAAGATTTAAATTGAGGGTCTAGTTATTTACCAATTCCATATACGGCTCATGGTCCATGCACAATCTTCTAGTTCACCACATATAGCTTATGTAAAGAATATTTAGCATACTTGTCATATATGGTGATCATTTTGAGGATTAACAAACTAGCTATGGTTCTAAAGGCCCATTCCTTAATATATTTCCATAATTATAATTTCTCACTAAACATTTTTGTAAGGAGCTCATTGTTCATGTATGGGGCCCTAAAATAACATACGATCCCTTCATAAGGAATTTTGGGTTTTCAGTGTGATATTGTTAGTATTTTGAGGTTTAAACTATCAATGTTGGTTCTCGATACATGTCCCATGGTTTCATGTGAAAATCAATGGTATTAGGCCATAATATTGTTTTGGGGGGGATCATAGTCCATCTATCGGGAAGAGGCCAGCATTGGGGACAAATATTTGTTGAGGCGGTGTCCTTACATGTAGGTTAATAAGAAACAAGAGGAAGATGAGATAGAATTGGCTATGTTCTACCCTAGGTGCATAAAGATACATGCAATAATTGAATATAAATACAACACTAGCAAAATCCTTATTTTCCTCAATTATAATGATGTTAATCACTCAACATAATTTTTCTTAACTTATATCAATTCCACAAGACATATAGATGGGAATTATATACCATGAAGAACATAGATGGTTGAAAATAAAATAGACAAATTACATAAGTATTGGATCAAGTGAAAATTCAATGAAAACTTCATCAATATAAATAAGATAAAGTTGTACATACAATATCCTCATCACAGTGCTACTAAAAAAACTACATATCCAAAGCCCTGTCTAGTGAAAACCAAGAAAAAAACTATATAAACCAAGGATAACCAAAAAAATTAATCAGTCAATATAAAATTCCTTTAA
>LPNX010081818.1:0-57309 GCA_001517045.1 Pseudotsuga menziesii | reverse complement strand
AAAAAAAAAAAAAAATTCCTGGGAATTGGACTTTTGGGAGGGGGAGTTTAAAAACCGCCCCCAAAAGTCCAATTCTCAATACTTTTAACTGGGGTTTTTAAAAACCACCCCCAAAAGTCCAATTCTCAAGTCTTTTGATTGGGGTTTTTAAAAACCGCTCCCAAAGACCTAAATTGTTTTTTTTGTGGGGAGGGGTTAGAAAAACAGTTCAGATGCCAAAACCGCCCCTAAAAGGGTGTTTTGTTGCAATGAGGATTCATAATCCGGACTCACCTAGGCTCAAGACCCAACACCAATGGGTTCATTGGCCCAGAAGGGTCAAGCATTCAGTAAGTTTGATTTCACACACAAATAAGAGTGGAGACACATGACAACATGGGATCTGTCGACATAGAGATCCAAGTGGGGGGGGGGGATATATTTACTCTCACTAGTTAAAGTCAAAGTCGAGGGTAAATATCAAAATGGCAGATGCAGATGGGTGCAGGAAATGAAACATGGTGCCAATATAAAAATATAGGATAAGTCTGTATAAGGTAGGAAATACCAGTGAGCATACATAATGGACTTACATAAAAGATTATCTGACTACTCATGAAACAAGTTATTTCAAACCAATATAGTACCATTGTCAGCTAATCATGCCAAGTCAGAGCTATTAAAATAATCAATAGATACAACAATACATCAAATGAAACCTGTATACTTGCTCAACCATATACCTATATCTAGAACCATGGGCAAAGGAACTATGTTGTTTCCTACTTTTTTACTCCACAAATGAACCATGGCTAAACCAAAATCATCTCAATGGGGTCAAGCTAGGTTGGTATGGGAAAGGGGATACTGGATCAATGCTTTGAAAATATGTGAAAAATAGATCCCATTTGATCATCATGTAGGCACAAGTATCCACCATAAAACATAGCATTGGCTCATACATTTGATAAGAAATTGCCTACATCCTAGCAGCTTCAACTACAATATATGTGATAACATTTAGCTTCATTTAGGACAAGTTCTATAAAGGAGAAAGTGCTTGAGAATATTAGAAATATATGGTCAGCAACACCCTTCTCACCATTCATGCACGTGCACATGAACATTTGCTTCATCTTCAAATGTATATGTTTCTGCATCAATCAAGCATTCTACCAGTATTTCCAAACCAACTATTAGGGAATCATATGTGGTAGCGAAAAATCATGTTGAAAAATAAATATTGAAACGAAGTACTGAAAGTGGAATGCTAAAATAAAACATATAATCTAATAACTGTTAAAACATTTAGAATTTATTAACTAAAAGAAAAAGAACATTCAAATATAAAAAGGTAGCAAGACTCAATGGCCTAAAAGACTCAGCACAAAAAACAAAAAGAGACTCAAATCCCACTACTTAAGTGAGCTTATTCAGACCTACCTACCCTAACTAGAGCTATAGTGAATAGGTCATTACTAAGTCATGCCTAGGACATAATCCTTAAAATAACATGATTTACAAGAATTTCAAGTCCGTATCCATATTTAGTGGCTAAATTGTACATGTTAGCATCATTTTTTTCCACTTTCAATGGACCAATCCAAAGACTTCCTACCTATCTCGATATATGATTTAAATCATGATTCTCAATGATGACCTTATAACCATAAGTGAACCTACATTGATTTATTGATGAGGGAGTAATTTGAATATTGCAGGTAGGAAAAATGGAGGCATCAACATTGCCTTGAAAAAGGGGAGGTGGAATCCTTCAATCCCTTTCTTGACTTGTTGCATTGAAGCATGGGGAACCCCCATCTATTGGAAGATAAACTATCCAAATTAAAACTTCACTTACTTCACTTCTCCTTTCATTGGACACATCATGAGATTCCCTAAGTTGTGGGGTTATAGTATGTCTATGTATCTCACCCACAGTCCAAAAATCATGGACGACTCTCTTTATGTTGTTGGAAATGGGAGATACTATATCAAAATGGTCATGCTATTAACTAGATCCTTCTATATGGGGAATCAGTAACTTTCCTTTTCTAGAATTCATGCACATATTTATTTCAACGTCTTATTCGAAAGAAGTTGAAGGAGAAACAAGAATCTATTATGAACGAATGTTGGTACTTGTCCCTTCTCTTTCAAGGATAGGAATTTCAAGGGGCAATAAGAAACTTGGAAAATTCACTAGACAAGGATAGAGAAAATTACTGATACCTTCCCTTTGGACAAATTTCTCATGATGTATATTCGTTTCATTGTGAGTAACATCCTCAGGTAATAGATAAGAGTGGCCATTAGGTGGTATTGCGGGTTGAACTTCTCTCACGATGGTTTCCAGAGGAATATCTATTTGAAGAGTATCCAAGTTATTTAAAGAAAATTCCTCTACACGGCATCATTAATTAATGCATCTTCCTTTCAAATTCTATGGGTAAGGCTTCTCATCTCCCTTCATAGGTTTTCTTGCATACTTACTCTCATATCTTTAATATTGCGAAAAATTCTTTTCTCCTAAGGATGGGTCAGTTTTTCTATCATAGGGTCATTGACAATGGTGGATTTATTTTGTGAGTTGGACCCAGTTTCCTCTAGAGGTAAGTGGGGAAGTTGTTCAGGAGCATCAAAAAAATGTTTAGGTTCACTACTACATGATTACCTTAACAACTCATTAGGAGTGATAATATTCGATGGTGCAATATCCCCCAAATACTGTATGGATATGTTATTTTCTGTATCTAACCTCTTCCTCATCCTTAGAATCATAACTACAAACTACCATAAAGAAAACAGGTGGTACATCCTCATCTTCATCAATATTGTTTTCTATACAAATTCTCCCAAAGCTCAAATCATCCTCTCCATAGGCACTTCTCATCCCATATTTGAAACTCTTCGAATACCCATAAATAAAAGGTTCCCCACTTATTCTAACCAAATCCACATCATAATTAGGAATGAAGGAATATGAAAGATCCACCATAATATAACTACCTAATCCCACAGCCCATTTTCTAGATAATAGCACACCATAAAGTGGGGGTAAGTCAATCACCACTACATCCATCATGGTATTCAAATCTGGGAAAGGAAGTAAATCAACTTTTAAATTCTTAATCAAACAATATGCTTACATACTTCTGAAATCAATACCACATACATTCCCATAATGTCTTGTGATTTCCAATCCCATTTCTTTCATGATTTTCAAAGGAATTATATTCATGGAGGCTCTTGAGTCTAGCATGATGTTATGGAGAAGGAGGTTATTGATATGTAATGCTAGGTAAAATGGAGGATGTCCCCCATTCTTTCTTTGATAAATGCAAGATTGTATGTGAATTCAGGGATCATCTTCTACCTCCATTCCACTAGGGCCTTTACTATGACAAGATTCAAAATTAACTTTGGGTTCATCCATTACAAAAATATTATCAAAGAACTGTTGAACTTACTCCTTAATGGTGGAAAACTTCATCAACTCGGTAAGGGGAACACTTTGCATGCCATTATTTATTTCTTTCTTGATGTCATGATCGCATGGTTCTTGACTCTTCTCTATTTTCTTTTGTTTTAGATGTTTGTCCAAGAAATGTGGGGCACTTTGATTGTTGTTAGGTCTTTGGTACACTTGACCCTCAAGTTGTTTAATGGTGAAAATAGGCTTGTTCTCTTCAAAATACTCACCTTGTTCTTCTATTAAAATCCTTCCAAATTCCTTATTAAAATAATATTCACTCACTAGACTGATCTTCCGAGGTTTATGTTTAGAGTCAGAATGGTCAGAATCTTCCTTAGGTTCCTCACACCAGTTTACATCTTGTTTTCTAAGGTTTCCCTTTTCCTAAGTATTTGTCTATTTTCTTCATTCGTTGGCCTTTTTTTATCGTTTCATTAAGGTTTTGGGCCATAAATATTTCTATAATGTTCAGGCTCCCTAGTCCTTTCTATGTTTTTGGTAAATAGTGTGATGTTTTTTATCATTTCATACATGCTTTCAAGGGTGACCTTTTCTTACGGAATCGTCTCCTTTTTCTTTCTAGATCGAGGTTCACTACAGGAATAAGTTGATGCATACACATCGAATAAATTAATATTTCCCATAGAGGGCACATTTTCCTTAGACTTCTTGGCCATGTATTGAGCTACCTTAAGGTTCATGTGATTCTTTTCTTTTAGGTTTAAACCAAACCATCCTTCAAAATAATTGAGATAAAGGATAAGGATATCTTGATCTTAAGGCCTTATGTCTTCAGTAACTTTTGAATTAGTCTTTCCAAACATAATGTTAAACTCATGGAATGAGTCACTCTCTCTCTTCTTAATTTCAAAAGGTTGATTTAAAAATAATTTTTTATCGAGTTTAGTTGACCATACCTTAATGAGTTTTGCAACAAAACTATCATATCCATAAATTGGGGTGGCATGCAACCTGTGCAACCAACTATGAGTTTCCCCTTCTAAATATGACATGAGACCCCTCATGTAAACATATTATTCACCATCCCCTTAAGCTTCCATACACTACCATATTGTCTAAATGTTATCTTCAATAGCAATGGCATAGTTCCCACTAAATTTTGGAAGCTTATTGAAGTATTTATTGGGAATATCATGAGGATCTCCTTGGATTTGGGAAAATTTAAAGGGAGGGTCTTGTTCTATTACCAAAATGCCTCATACCTATAGGTGGATTGGTGTTTGTCTCCATTTGATGCTGAGACTATGGATAAATATTAGGACTATATTGATGATCAACAGGACAAGTTCCTAAGAGTGGACCTGATGGTGTAGGTGAATTAATGACCTTTCAAGAAAAGTCAGAATATTGAGTTTTAAGATTCTTTTTTTTTCAGGTATAAGTTAAAGTATTTTCTTAATAATTTCCTGGGTCATGTATATGAAGATCATAGCTATGGGTTGGTCCCCAAGTGGAGCTGTGTTATGGATTTTCTAGGTGAATTAATTGTCGTGTTCACCAAAAGGATAATGTCGTAAGGAGAGGTGACTGAAGTAAATGCAGTGATTATAAAATTTAAGAAATTAAAATGTAATCACTGAAATCAAACTGGATGTGATATGAATAATGAATCATGTACAGGTACACTTACAGAAACCGAAGGTAAACCTCTACCTCCCTAACAAAGGGGCCAAAAATATTATCACACAACTTATAGTTTCCCCATAGAAGGTATCCTATTCAGGACGGTAGAGGAGATGGGAAACTAAAGAAGTGAACTACGACTATCCTAACCCCAAAATATGGATTGGATATCATGCTAGTTAGGACACCCTTGTCTCTATGCCACTAATTAGAAAAATGACAAAGGGGGATACCCTAAGTTAAGACACCCTACAAAGATATGATAGTGAAGCTCAATAGGCAGATAGCTAAATAAAACCCCAGATCAAGGAGAATTATCCCTAGATCAAGGAGAATTAGCCACTAAGAGAAGGATACTTTAGACTATGAAGGTTTAGATAATGAAAATATGGTCTAATATGTTTAAGTATAGTGAATATACAATTACTATATAGATATTGGATATATATGTTAGTTGTAAGGTAGTCACATTCAATACCTTGAGGGGATTGAGGTGGATTAATTATAAATTACCCAAGATTAAATATATATAAATAATTAATGGATTCTAACACTTTATAAATATTTATAGATGAAGGATATGATAGTATTGAAGCACACAAGAAAAGAAAAAGGTCACAAAATAGGAAAAAATGGCTAAAACCTTAGAAGGGTGAGCTTCCTGAATATTAGTGCCTTGGATATTGGGAAAATGGAGTCCCCAATGATGAATCCATTGAAAACGATTTTACCTTATGGGGAAATAAATATAACCCAAAAGAGCTTCACCAAAATTCTAAAAAATGCAACCCTAAGAAGTTAAACAAGTTGTTACATTTAGGGTTTTAAGAATGACAAATGCCAATGGAGTAATGGAAATAGAAATCATACCTTGTGAAACATACATGGGAATTGTAGATGAATTATTTAATAGTGAGGTTTAATCCCACGAAGATCTAATGAAATCTTTTTCAAATATCCAACTCAATCCAAAACACCCAAGTGGACAAGTGCACCCCTCCTCTTCCCAAGACAAGGAAACATCAATTATATTAGCAAGAAAATGAGCTACTACAAATGAGAAGTATAATATAATCGAAATGATTGATTGTAGACGAAACCACTCCCTGTATAAACCAAGTTCTAAAGAGAAACAAACAATGGGTTTCCCCAAATGATGCCCCCCTATCAAGTGGCTTCCCTACCTGCAATAAAATATTTATCCACAAAATAATCCTAGATTCTTCCCAAAGATATTTCAGTGCAAAGTAAAAGTAGTTTCAATCACAATTTCCAACATTCAATCCACAAGAACATAAGTATTTCTCACAATATAATTTTCTCTATTCCAATAGCTAAGAGACAAAAGTCCCAATGGGATACAATGAGAGGATCACCATTCTTAAATTGATCAAGAGTGTGTCCACATTCTAACTAAAAACAATCCAACAGTTGAGATTAAAACACTATCAATGGTGGATTTATTTTATATTTTTACATACATGTATCAAGATTACCAAATCAAGGGGGACACACTTTTTCCCAATAACGTCTTAGGAAAGGAAATTTAAGTACAGTAAGTATTATATAAAATGATGATACATATCAAAAGGGGGTCACCTTAGGGGCTAAAGTCTCCATAGGCACCCAAGTACAATAATAGAATGATATAACAATGGTGTCCACTATTTCCCAAGGTGAAATGTGCCCCCCCCAAAGGAGACGTCCTCCCTAAGATCAACATAAAACATGATAGAAGATCCTGTGTAAGGTACAAGGCATGAAACATGTGTGGAAGACCCCATCTCATCATAATATAACATAGCCAGGTCAATTTCTATCCAACATTATCCAAATTCATTTTATCAGTGTAGCCATGGTCATTTTTTATGAATAAAATGCCTCATAGTCATTGTTGTAGAATAGAAGTGCCATTATGCCCTTTTCCTTTTCCTGAAATCATGATGAGTGTACCAAGTGATTCTAGGACCTCAAAAAATAGTAACAATGAATACAAATACCACATATGTCCATATGGATATGCATCTAAAGGTCCATATCATGTCCAATAATAAAAATATAACCATAATAATCATAATAAACCAGAAAGTCTCTGTAAAATGGCCAGTAATCACTAATTGAGCCTGCAAATGGTATACTGGACACATATGGATTATAAATGTGAAATATCAAATCTTGTATCCAAACTTCCTCGGTAACCATGTTGACCAAGTCAAAATAGGTTTTACTAAGTCAAAATACTCAAAATAAAGGCTGAGCAATTATCTGGATGATCATGTATGCATCATGGATGAATGAAGTTCAAGCGATTATGTTAATGGTCAAACTTAAAAAATCGATAGCACAATAGTGGTACATTAACTTTTGTAAACACATGACTTGAGTTAGAGTAACCATTAAATCCATTACAAAGCCTCCTATGTATGATCACTAACAAACTTAACAATTTTCCATGATGGGTGAGGTGAATCAAGGAAGACTTAAGATGAATGGAGATGTTTATTGACTTTAACACAATGATTTTTCATACTAGGGAAACATGAATCCACTTGTACCTATGAGAAACAAAAAAAAATAGGGAATGGCAATGTCTCACAAATGGAATGCGTTGATTTTAGGAGTGTTGATTCAACTTTAACAAATGTTTACAACTCACATCAAAGATTTACTCAAGCTCTATGAGGATATTTTCTAGGATGATTATGTTGAGTACACAAGAAACTGTAATGTAGAGATCCTATGGGATACTTACAATTATCTGTCCCTTACTCCATCTCACATCTGAACCCATAGGCTCTGTGAGGATATAATAATTACATTTCTTATTTTATCTAACATTCATTTAGATATGGCATTTGTTATACATATGCTTTTATGCCTTTTGAATTTAGTTTGTATCCATATTTGTTGTTCTTAAAAGCACATTTTTTTTTAATTTTACCATGGTAGTTCATTTCAAAATATATAGAAATGGATCACATAAATTCATGTAATGGTAGTACAATTTACTTCAAAATTTAGCTGACACAACTCGGGAAACTAGAGGGGATAATCAACAATCAGAACTATTGCCTCCTTTCACACACCTGGGAGTTAAGCGCAACATAAATAATCAAGTTGCTAGGTGTTTCCTTGGGGAAAAGTCTCGAGTCAAGTATTGTCACTTGATCTTGACTCCTCCATTTAGGAAATACTCCTAACGAAGCCAAGGGGGGTGGTCCCTAACAAAGAGTTAACTAATGCTCTTGTGTTTTAAACGTTAATGATGAAAGTAAGTTTTTTAGGAGTTTTGAAAGTAAAATACTGAGGCGGTATTTTTTGCAAATTTATATAAATATTTCACCAACATATATCAACACATAAAGATTAGAAACAATAAAAAACTGATGACAAGCGATAGTAAAATGTTGCAAAATTAGATCAGTGCCAATGGAGTCAAAATAAAGAAATGATGCTGCTGAAAAATGAAATGTTTTGTAACGTGTCTTGGTCATTTTTAATTATTGAAAGATGAGTTGAGTTATGGGAAGGGGATTCTCGATATACTATAAAGCATTGAGAATGTGTTTAGAATATGAAGAAGGTGTTTCCTCACCCAGAAATGTGGGCTTTATCGGAGTCTCTGAGAGGTGTCCAACACTTCACCAACAAGGATGTAGCCTAATGGTATCCCGAGGTCACTATTCAGTAGTTCTCGCTTCCTTTGAAGAATTTTCCCACAATTGTCAAATGTTGCTATGTCGAATTTCTTTAATGTTATTGGGAGTTTATTTTATTAATGGATTGTTAAATTAATGTGTAGAAATTAGAAAAGGTATCACATTGCTTTTGATTCCCTAACGACGAGGAAAATCCCGCAAAGGGAAAGAGTATACATGATATTTATGACAAAATGTGTATTCCAATTAAATAAAGAAAACAATTTGTAAAATAAATTAAACTAATTAGAAATTGAAACCACAAACTACATGCCATTCTCTGATCATCCACCAATAATCGACAAAACCTTTGGTTGGCAGCGAGAGCATACTTTGTGGCAATGAGTTGGATATGAAATTATTACTTTATTCTAATATTAAATAAAATAAAAATAATAAACCTATTCATCCTTTCTAGAAGGCTGATTGTGTGCATGTGTTGGTTAGTAAAAAACAAACTAAAAAGGACACTGTGAATCCCTCCAGGGGGGATGGAGTGTGGGCACTGTGTATCCCACTTGATTTATTTATTATTAAAATTTACAATGTGATGAAAATATGAATTAAAATTCACTTTGATCCTTGAAAAGGGATATAAAGGGTTACAATAATGTCGGGAAAGAAAAGGAAGGAGGTTTTGGTGTCTCGGGTGACCCGAAACTCGGATTTTGAGCAGTATGTTCTTTTCCTTTTCTTAAAACCTGATAAAAACCATCAATAAAAATATTTTACAATGTCACAAATTAGTCAAAAAAAATACATAATTTACAGTACTAAAAAATGCTCGAAAATTGTGATTTTTTTTATTGAAAAGGGCACTTTGAGAGACTAATTCGGTTCTAGTTCAAGATGACACTTTTAAAAGGAACCTAGATCTGATATATATGCATAATTCAAATAAGATTTAAAATATCAGCTTGATGTATCTAATTTTTACTAAGCATTGAGAAACAATAACCAAGAAAGAGATTGAATTTTTAAAGGAGAGAGAAATACTCAATCCTGTGCTTGAATGGAATAAAGGAAAGGGGGATCTACAAAAAAAAGATATTAAACACAAAAAAATTTATGTTCTAGAAAATAAGTGGATGCAACCGAGATCCAATATCCCTTCTACCTAAGATGATCCTGCAAACTCTAAACAATTCTTGATACAAACAGGATTAATCCAGTCAATCTCATCAACAAAAAAACAAGAGAGCATAAGTATAAATGGATATAGTTTGTTCATCTTAAAATGTCCTGATAAAGAGATGCAAATAAGTAAATTGAAAGATCCAAATACTTTTTCAAAATAAACTGAATCTAAGAAACATTATTTGGCAAAAAGAAAGCATGAGATTTAGCTGATTTCGCCTCAAAATTCACCAAGTTACAAGCTCACAATGCAATGACATAGATTAGCCTCCAAATATTTCAATTTCATTAATAAAATATGAAATAATGATAGTATAATGAGCAGAGGTTCAATGCATCCTTCCAAATGAGGACCAAGGCCATGCTTTTATAGTAAAAACTGAGCTAAAACCCCATGGCACGAATTTTTCGAGTGTTGGAGTTTTTTGAGATGATTGGGGTGAAATAGAGTGAAGTAGAGGTGGTAGATTCCACCTCTAACAAGGCATGCCACCCCCCTATTTCTGTGACACGTATACAACAAGAGGTGAGCACTTTCCTGGACAAATGTGCCCCTTTAAGGAGAAATTCCCCCCCTCATGGATTATTGGAAATAAGCTGATTTGATATTGATTTGATCTCCAATTACCCCCAAAATCATCCTTATTTAACCCGTAACATGTCTGGGACAAGTTCCCACTAATTTAGGGATGTGTTTCTACATATTTCCCAATTATTTTACCCTCTAAGTCATTTTGGAGAGAAAATCAAAATTAATAATTGAAAATTACTAATTTGACTTTCAAAATTGGGTTTAGGGGTTAATTAGGGGCTTTGGGTCCAAAAACGAGCATCCCCATGGCCAAAATGGATTCCTAGGCCCAATTTTATGACCCTTTTAACTTTTACAATTAAAATACACCTTATCGATGATTTTATTAAAAATAGAAAAATAAAAAAATCCTAGGAAAGACTTAGTGCATGTCCACGGAACTTTGCGAATATGAATAACATGGTATAATACATACAACCTATAATTTAATAACTCTCCTAAGTCATAATCACCAATTTCACCATCCCAACTTTGGAGGATTTTGAGTGAAAAACTTTTTAATTATTTGTCGCTTAAAAAAGCGTCATATAATTAATGAGGGAAAAAACACTCAAGGATGATGAATTTGATGAACAAGTTCCAAGAAGGCCAATCCTTTTACATAAGAAACCATCATTCTATGTCATTTATTACAGTTCCCCCGGAGGGATGTCAACATGCAAAAAAAGGGACCACAACTAACCCTAATGAAACCATGGAACTTCTGAGAATTGAGTAAGAACAATTGATTTTTTCCGATCCTTGGTGGATGACATGAAAAATAACCTCAGTGAAACTTAGTGGATAACATATGTCTCCAACTACGGGACATTTGGTTTATCTGGTTTTCAAGAAAGGAGAGCATACGAGAACACCAGAATCTTTGGTTCTAATAATTTGTAAAAACATATCAACTTTTACAAAAGAAACCTTCACTAGAACAAGTCTTATGAAAAGAGCCAATGATCCAAAAGTTTCTTTATTGAAAGGAACGGAAAACTAATTTATGAAATAAAGTATTATTCTTAAGTACATAAAAGAAATGCATAAAGTAAATGCTCACTTTAAGGAGATTATTTTCCTACTCTAAGCAAGATAAAATAAATATCTTAGGTAAAATAAAATATCCAATGTACCACCTAAGCATTTAATCAATTTGAAAGATTTTTGCCTTCTATTTGGTTACCAATCAAAGCAAAGAAACATTATTCAAGCAATGAAAACCTACATGAAACTTCAACATGAGAAGGTTGGACGGGAGATTATAATCATGGATAAGTTCATCAAGCTACTTCCCAAAATGGAAATTCCTCTTGCATGCTTCTTCTATCCAAGATTGGATAGGAATAATGTACAAGTCCATATGATGAGGCAGGTCATCATACTCATGCAAAGGTCTTATCTGTTGATAAATATATGTGTAAGCTCCAAAATGATCCAAATCATAAGGAACCTTTGTATGTGAAGACAATGGCTGAAAAGTATCTTCAATTAGTTGCACCCAATCTGACTCTTCACTACATTTATTCTCTAAGTCCTCATTAAAAATACTCGAGTAGAGATCTTACTGATCATATGAAAACTCTGATTGTTCTTCTTTACAAATTTCATAAGTCTCAGAATAAACATTCTCCTCCCTAGACATATCATAGATGGGATTTTGAAAAATATTTTCAAAGTATTATAGGTTGTATTTTCAATAAAATTTCAATAGTCATCATCCCCATCTATGTCATATATGAGAGTTTCCTCATCATGGTTATCCAGTTCATGACTGTATTTCTTCTCTTTGTCTTCATTACTGATACTGATATATGGCTCAGAATTATCATATGGATAAACTGCATTCTCCTCTTCCATATAAAAATTTTCGAAGGCCACAAGATCCATGCTCTCTCATTTTAAAAACTCATCAATATGATATTCAATAAAACCATCAAGAGTTTCTTGTTCATTATCTTCCTCCTCATACATGTCATAGATCAGATTTCCCATGAAAATATAGCAATCCTCATCAACATATTATTTGGACATAACGAAGTCTTTGTCACTTGTATCATGCTCGAGACTATAATTGTCCTCGTCTTCATACTCATTTTCTTTAGAAAAAAAGGTCACTAAGCAGTAAACATTCCATACTATCATCATTATATGGAGAATATGTAGGAGTGCCATCATGCACATCACAATTTTCATCATAAGTTTCATTATAAGCTTCTGTAATGGTTTCATCTTGAGGTATATATGGAGTACAAATATGATCATCATTACTAAAATAATCATGAAAGCATTCCCAATCCTCAATAGTCCCCATTGATTGGACATGAGGAGGGTCTTCAACAATATTTTCAATTAATGGCTCTTCATGCACAAACTTAATGGAATAATCATGGAATTATTCTTCATTGTGATATCTTGGAGGTAACACCGAATACCTATCATTTCCTATCCTGATGAGATGAGGTAGTTTAGGGTCTTCCTCGTGATACTCTATCCAAGGAAAGGAAGTGGAAATGAACCTTTCAAGGAACTTGTCTAAATATTCTATGTCAGTCTCTCTTGTATGCTACTACCTCAAGAATATTCTAATGAATCTTTAAAGGAAAATAATACCTATACCTGGAAGACCATTGAGATACGATTAACAAGCATTTCCTCGTAGAGTATTAAGAAACATTTCCATCATATTATTTTGATACAAAACATTGAATTCAACCAGAATTTTAAGGAAAGATATGTCATGTTGGACCTCTGCATCCTTATTTCCCCAAAATATAGGTAGATGATCATATATATCTTCACCATTGTGATAATTAGTGAATCTTGGGATGTTTGAGAAGTTGAAGGAAGGATATTCAATGGAAATCTGAGGTCCTTCCTCATCCATATTGTTACTCAAAATTAAGCATTTCATATAACCATGGAGCTGTCAAAACAATGAGCTTTAAAAAATTTACTATTTCCATGGGATCATCTACACACAATCAATATCAACAATTTTTGTGAGAAACAAAGGTTTTATCCCTTCAATAGAGTCCCCTTATGAAAAACAAATATGCATCATAAATATTTCACAAAAATTTCTCTTTTTTATTTTATTTGTATAAAGGGAAAAAGGTTAGTGGAGTCACCAGACAGAGAATCAAAGATCTACTCTAATCATTCATCAAACAAACTAAAAATAAAAAAGAAAGACAAAAAATCGTAACATGGAAATAGAAATATTTATCCCTGACAACGATTCCAAAAAGTGTTGTTGCCTTTCACACACCTAGGGGTTAAGTGCAGCAGAAATCTTCAAGCTGATAGGTGTGTCCTTGGGGGAAAGTCTCGAGTCAATTACTATCACTTGATCTTGACTCTTCTGTTTAGGCAAAACTATTAACGAAGCCAAGGGGGATGGTCCCTAAGAAATAGTTAACTAAGGCTCTTGTGTATTAAATGTTAATGATGGAAGTAAGTATTTTAGGAGTTTTTGAAGTAAAATACCGAGGAAAGATTGTTTGAAAAATTAGATAAATATTTAACCAACATATATCAACACATAAATATTAGCAACAATAAAAAAAATGATGACAAACGACAGTAAAATGTTTCAAAATTAGATCAATGATAATGCACGGGGGCTTCACTTGTTGACCAATATCCTATCATGTTAGTTCATATTGTGGGTTTTAAAATTATTAAAAATTGAACCAATATATTGCAGGTATTAGAGGGATAAGGGGTTTAACGTGGGGGTGGGTAGGGTGATTTATACGGATTGAGGTATAAAAAGTGGGGGGAGGAGGTTTTAAGTATTGGGGGGGGGTTTCAACAAAAAGAGTTTGGGTCAATATCTCTGGAAATCAAGGGTATTCTTTAATATCCTATGATTGCACGTGCTATGTGAGATGTTCACTAAGTGAAGTCCCCGTGTGATAATGGATTCAAACTATAGAAATGATGCTGCTGAAAAATGAAATGTTTTGCAATGTGTCTTGGTTAGTTTTAACTATTGAAATATGAGTTGAGTTATGGGAAGGGGATTCTCGTTATAATGTAAACTACTGAGAATATGTCTAGAATATGACAAAGGTGGTTCCTCCCTCAAAAATGTGGGCTGAATCGGACTTTCTGAGAGGTGTCCAAAACTACACCAACAAGGGTGTAGCCTGACAATATCCCGAGGTCACTATTCAATGGTTCCCACTTTCTTTGAAGAATTTTCCCATGATTGTCAAATGTCACTAAACCATATTTTTGTAATGTTCTTGGGAGTTTCTTTTATTAATGGATTGTTAAATTAATGTGTATAAATTAGAAAATGTTGCAAATCGCTTTTAATTCCCCAACGTCCAAGAAAAGCCCGCAGAGGGAAAGAGATTACAAGAGGTTTAGGAATTTTTTTTATTCCAATTAAAGAAAGAAAAGAGTTTGTAGAAGCAAGTAAAATAATGACAAATTGAAACTGAAAACTATGTGTCACTGTTTGATCATCCACCAATAATCAACAAAACCTTTGGTTGGTGGCGAGAACATACTTCGTGGCAACAAGTTGGATATAAAACTATTACTTTATTTAAGATGAAATCAAATAATTTTTTTTATATAATTAATCCACCTTAGTACCATGGTGATACACCTAGGATACATTTTCATTAGTCTTATTCTATATTATATGGTCCAAAACTAGGTTATGTTGGCCAACCTTGGTCTATTGTGTGTTTTGGACTCATAGTTGCACCTATGTGCTCTATTTTGATCATTATGAATACCCATGTGCCATCATTAATGAAATATCATACCTGGTGTGCTCCCCATCCCTTAAAATAGGGAAATTGTTTGACTAGAGGCGCTAGTGCATGTATTTGGTGGTTTTTGTCTCTCCTTGGTCATTTATTGCTGCCTAGAGCTAATCCCACTCACCCATGCCTAGAATAACCTATTTTATGTCATATCATACTACAACCATGTCCACACAAGAATTCATGACTATTTGGGATGGTTTGGGAGCTCATTGGTCCACCTAGGGGGGTTTTGAGGTAAAATCCTAGCCTGGCACATGCATGCATCCAAATTTCCTCCAAAGGCTAGATATTTATCCATAATGTAATTTAAACCTGATCCATACATATTTACATGTTTTACGGTCATGATAAACATTTTTATTGACTACATTTCTGTGTGTTAATTTCACTCTTTCTATTGTTTTTGTGCATATTTGTGAGTAAAATCGAATTGTGAATATCCCCTTGGATCCTAGATCCTACTGTGAATAAATTCTCACATGGTATCAGATATATTTGGAGCTTCAAATCACACCATAGTGTTTGAGTTGTTTTTTAGGGCATTTTCGAGAAAAATTGAGTGTTTGCATTGCAGGTAAAACCAGTGTTTCTGTCACTCGGTGCGCAAGCACAAATGAAGCATACTCATGTATTGATTACCCCATTCAAATATTTCAAATGGATGGATGAAATGGTGATCCAAATGAGGTTGAAATTCCTGTATAGAGTCACGATGGGGACCGAGACCGATCCCAACTCTGCTATGGAAAAATTGAAGTACTTAAACTAACTAGACGAGGAATTCAGGATGATTTGTATTAGCATTTTGAGGGACCTTCTCTTCCATGTAGATAGTATGACAAAACCCAATGAAGTATGGCTCAATATTGATTCATTGTTTGGGAAGACTAATGAGATGAGAGGCCACCAACTCGAAAATGAGTTGATCTCATTGATCCCAACTCACTTTGAGATGACACAGGATTTCTTCACTAAGTTCAAATCATTGGTGCTTCAGATGAAATATTGTGGAATTGAAAAGAAAGAGAAGCAGCTAATCTTGTCCATTATTTTGAAGCTAGTTCCAAATTATTCAGTGTTTGTGTCAACATTCCACTCTAGCAAGCTCACAGCTTGAAATTGGAGGATGCCATCACTAGTAGACTTCATGGAGTCACTGAATCAAGAGAAAGACAAGCTAGTGCAAATGGGTACCATCAAATACACAAAGGATCAGTCCCTTGTTGCAAGAGTTTCAAATCCATCCAAAGGTAAGAAGAAAGCCAGAGATTTGAAGGGGTAAGAAGAAGAAGTAGGATAAGCCCAAATATTCAGATGGGGTTTTGAATCCTAGAAAGGACAAATACAAGAAGAAGAAAGAGAAGAAAAAATGCACTTGTTGTCACTAAGGGTGGCATCCAAAGAGTGATTTCATGAAAAAAACCATAGACATTATGGCAAAGCTGCATGAGAAAAAAAACATCCATATGCCAGAAGGCGCAAGGAAGAAAGAGGGAGGTTCAAGCTCAAACAACAAGGAAAGATGCCATGCTTTGGTTGTTGGATATTAAAGCTCTTATTCCTTCATCGTAGATTCAAATGCCTCCAGGAACATTGCTTCCATGAATGATTACTTCTAATCCTTGCATCTTTATAGTGGTTCATCCATTCTCAGGGGTGATGATTCAGAAATCCAAGCCAAACAGATTGGAAGGATTGATCTTGAAGATGGGTACTTCAACAATGTGTTGTTTATTCCTGATCTAGCAGAGAACCTAATCTCTGTCTATAAAATTACACACACTGGTACAACCAAGAGAGTAACATTTAGTCAAAAGGATTTTTATATCTCATAAGTCTCTACAGGCCAAGTTGTTGTAGTGGGTTTTGCTAACCATGATTCAAGAATGTGCAAATTCTCTCACTTCCTTCCATACTCACAAGGGAATGCACTCCTGTTGTCGATGTATTTGTAACTTCGAAATGTATTCACTTGTATATTTCATGTATTTTACCCCGATGTTTATTCCGGGAAGTATCTATAATGTAATTGAGTCATGTCATGCCCCGATGTTCCGATTGGGAGGTTCGACAATGTAAACAAGTCATGTCAAGTCATTTTGGGTAACCCTCCTATTGTTCAAGGGTTAAAGTCCCCGTAGTTGTGGGGCCCTAGGGTTATTGGACTCTCCTAGAGAAGTTGGCCCTAGTGAGTCATTGTCAAGTCAGGAATTAGTATAAATAGAGAGTGATCCTCTCTATTTATCACACACTCACTTACACTCAATTGTAGCGCATAGCTGAGGAAGAAGAAGTTGTTGGGGCTAGAGAGAAATAGGCTACTACTGTCGGAATATCATCTTATTGTTTTTGGGGCTTTTCTATTGGTGCTGATTCTATATCTGAGGAAGTTGCGGGGTTTTCTCCTTTATGGTTTCCCTGAGGAAAATCTTTGTGTTCATTGTCTCATGTGTTTGATTTCTATGCATGTTATTCTCTTAGTTAAGATCCTAAGTTAATGCTAGCTTAAATGATAAAAATATAAGATGGTATCAGAGCTAACCTGAGAAGAAGACACTGTGCAGTTGCAGAAACTAGGGCTTCCTATTTTTTGGATCTCTCTCCATAGATTTTCAGCAAAAGAAGGTTGGGCTAACTCTCCTCCCTAGGGCGCATCTTTCTATCGAAGTAGAATCTGATTCTGAGTATTTCAGTTTTTGACCCGACACTACTGTCGAAAATTAGGGCTTTCCACAGAAGTGGAATTTTTGAGTGAGCTTGGGCCTAGATTTATATCCTCCTCAAAATTGAATTTTAGAGATCAAGATCAAATCTTTTGGTTGGGAAAAACTCTAGGAAAGTCAAACCCTAATTTGCTCTTGAACCAGCTCTGCAGAAATTCAGCTCAAGATCCAGATCCGACATCTTAACTTGGTAAGATATAAATATTTTGTATTTCCATTGGAGGTTATCAGTTAAGATGTCTCATCATACCAAGCTTGATGAAAAGATTGAGGGAGCTGATAACTTCCGAGCCTAGAAGTATAGGATCTCCCTAGTTCAGGAAGAAAATGAGTTTGACTCCTACATCAATGAGAAGATTCCAGTTCCAGAGGGAGATGAGGCTAAGGCATTACAAAAGAAGAAGTTGGTTATGGCTAAGAGGATTATTGCTGATTCAATCAAGGATCACCTCATACCATAGGTGTCCTCCCTTAAGACACCTAAAGCTATGTTTGATGCCCTGACCAAACTGTTTGAAGGAAAGAACATGAACCGGAAGATGACCTTAAGGAACCAGTTGAAGAATGTGAAGATCCAGAATGCGGAGACCATACAGTCATACTTCACAAGGGTTTCCCGGATCAGAGAACAACTTGAAGTAGTGGATGAAGAAGTGGAGAATGCAGATATTGTAATGACCATCTTGAATGGTCTCCCTAGGACATGGGACTCTTTCATTCAAGGGATCTGTGCCAGAAAGAAGTTAGTCAAGTTCAGCATACTATGGGAAGAATGATCTCAAGAAGAAGCTCAGATAGCAGGTCGAGAAGAAAAGATGGGAAGTGAAGATCAAGCTCTCACAGTACAATCCAAGAAAACCAGAACTAGCCACCACAGAGGTAAGCACTCTCACTAGAAGAGTAACTTTAGAAAGCCTAGAGATATGTCTAAGTACATTTGCTATACATGTGATTAAAGAGGACACTTTGCTAGAGATTGTCCTAGAAACAAAAGTAGCTCTCACAAGAAGAAGGGAAACAAGAGAAGACATCATGCTCATGTTGCAGAGGATGATGAATCTTCCACAAAGAGAACCAGACAAGATAGTGATGATTCTTCAAGTGATGAAGAATATTTTCTGATTTCCACTCTCACGGGAACTAGCACACATGGAAGCAATTATTGGCTTATAGACAGTGGTGCTTCCAAACATATGATAGGATTTAAGGAATCCTTTGTGAAACTATCTGAACATGAGTCACCTCACAAGGTGAAACTTGGAGATGACTACCAATATCCAATAAAAGGTAGTGGTGAATCCTCATATAAGCTAGAATCTAGAAAGTATATCAAGATGAAAGACGTATTGCTTGTACCTGGACTAAAGAAGAACCTCATCTCCATATCTGCATTGGATGCAAAAGGAATGATGGTTGCATATGTAGATGGCCAAGTCCTCATGTGGCCAAAGGGAAATTCTTTTGATGATTCAGTAGTGATTGGGGAACAAGGAGGACTATACAAATTGAAGGGCCAACTAGAACAAGCCTTGGTTCATGACTCGGTAGAACCAAATGAGCTTTGGCATAGAAGGCTTGCACATGTGCATTACAGAGCACTACCACTTGCAAGCAAAGTTGTTGAAGGTCTCCCAGAAATGCAGAAAAAACATGAAGGAGTATGCAAAGGATGTGTGAAAGGGAAGAACATAAAGAAGACATTTCCAAGTAGCGAGAGAAAGGAAAAATGAATCTTGGAAATCATCCACTCCGATGTATGCAGTCCAATGTCATCCAATTCATTAAGAAGGTATGCATAATATGTTTCTTTTATTGATCATTTTTCTAGGAAGAGATGGATATACTTTATGAAGAACAAAGATGAATTATTCAGCAAGTTCAAGGAATTCAAAGCCTTGGTCAAGAACCACACTAAAAACAAGATCAAGACCTTTTGATCAGATAATGGTGGAGAATTCAAATCAAATGAATTCAAAGAGATATGTAAAGACTCAGGGATTAAGAGGGAGTTATCCACTCCATATAATCCACAATAGACTGGGATTGTAGAAAGAAAGAATAGAACAATCATGGAAGTAGCAAGGGCCATGCTTCATGATCAAGATCTTCCCATGCGCATATGGGTAGAAGATGCCAGAACAATGGTATATGTACAAAACCGTACTCCACATAGAGAACTCAAGAACAAGGCACCTGAAGAAGTCTTCTCCAAAAAGAAGCCAAAAGTTAGCCATCTCAGAATATTTGGCTATCCTGTATACATACATATTCCAAAAGAAAAGAGGATGAAGTTAGATCCTTCAAGAAAGAAGGGTATATTTGTGGGATACTCTGAAAGCTCAAAGGCTTACAGAATATACTTCCCAGGATTCAAGAAGATCGACATCAGCGGAGATGTAACATTTGACAAAGATTAAACCTACATCAAATATTGGAAGAGACCAGCTGAAGAACCTGAAGAAATAGAAGCACCCAGAATTCATGATACAACCATGAACGAAGAAATTCAAGAAGAGGATCAAGAATTAGAAGAACCTCAAGAACATGTGGATCCACCTTAGGAGAAGAATCCTCACAAGAGGAAACCTGCTTGGGTATGTGAAATCATCTAAGGTGCATAAATATATGGAGCTTTAGAAGAAACACACAGAGGAAGAAAGAGAACTAGGTCCTGCTCCAGTTATGTAGCCCTGCTATGTGACATTATTGACAAAGAACCTTACAACTATGAAGAAGCAACATAAAGAAAAGAATGGAAGGATTCTATTATCGAAGAGTATCAATCGATCATGAAGAATGATGTTTGGGATGTTGTCCCAAGACCAGAAGGGAAGTCCATTGTAACTTCCAAATGGATCTATAAGATCAAGCATGCTGCATATGGCAGCATAGAGAAATATAAAGCAATATTAGTGGCTCGTGGCTTCTCCCAAAAAGAAGGAATAGACTATGAAGAAACTTTTGCACCTATAGCCAGATACACTTCCATCAGATCAGTACTTGCTCTGGCTGCAGTGATGAAATGGAAGATACACCAGATGGATGTCAAGACTGCTTTCTTGAATGGTGTAGTAGAAGAGGAAGTGTATGTGGAGCATCCACTCAGTTTTGAGACACATGACAGGGAGTCTCATGTGTGTAGATTGAAGAAATATATGGTTTGAAATAGGCACCCAGGACATGGTACAACATAATTGATGGCTTTCTATCCAGTTTGGAATTTACCAAAAGTAAAGCAGATTCCAACCTTTACTACAAGGTTGAAAAAGGTAACCCAGTGATACTCCTACTTTATGTGGATGATCTGTTTGTAATAGGTATGGGTGGGTTGATTGCTGATACGAAGAGGAAGCTTGCTCCCGAGTTTGAAATGGAAGACTTTGGTATAATTCACTATTTTCTAGGCATGGAGGTGTGACAGAATGTGGATGGAATCTTCCTCGAACAAGGGAAGTATGCAGTAGAGATCCTGAAGAGGTTTGGGATGATGGAATACATGGCCATAACCACACCTATGGCATCGAACCTGAAACTATTGAGTGATGCTTCATCAGAAGCGGTTGATGCTATGATGTATCATCAGATGAGTGGGTCCTTGATGTACCTGATAAAAATGAGACCAGATATTTGCTTTGTTGTGAACACCTTGAGCTAGTTCCTAACAGATTCGAGACATGTACACTTGATTTCCACAAAGCATATTCTGAGGTACCTGAAGGGTACAGTTGAATATGGGCTCAAGTATGAAGCAAATCAGAAGATTAACCTAGAGGGTTATGTTGATTCAGATTGGGCAGGCAGTGCCATCGATAGAAAGAGCACTTCAGGATGTGCTTCAGTATGTGATCAGGTGTGATCTCTTGGTTTAGCAGGAAGCAGTCCCATGTGGCACTGAGTACAGATGAAGTAGAGTATGTCGCAACTTGTTCTGCTAGTTGCGAGGCAGTGTGGCTGAGAAAGCTACTATCTGATTTATTTGATCTCCAGTTGGATGCTACTTGTATATATTGCGACAACCAAAGTTGTGTGAAGTTGTCAGAGAACCCATTGTTCCATGACAAGTCAAAGCATATTGAGATCAAGTATCACTATATCAGGGATATGGTACAGAGAGGACCAGTGAAGCTTCAGTATGTTGCGACAGATGAATAGATAGCTTTTGTGTTGACAAATCCATTGGCTAGAGTGAAGTTTGAGTACTTGTCACGTCCCCATGCCTCCGACCAGAGTAGAGGACGCGACCCAAACTTTAATCACATCGGGCTAAGAGCCCCATGAACACGTACATGATAAAAATTGCATAAACAGAGTGCTACAGGGAAATGCATTACAGTGAAACATGCACAGATTCCATTCATTTGTCATAAACAACGGAAACCACATACATTTCTACAAGCATTCGACATGTTCATTACATTCATTAACGGTAAATATAGTTGCAGAAGTAAAAATGGACAAGACTACTTATCTTAAGATGAATTCATTCTGCAACCAGGTACGTTGCTGCAATGTTCCACCCAACCATAGGCCAGCGTTCTCCTTAATCTCTCAGCAACACTGCCACCCCCAAGCTGGGCATGATTCTCCAAGGAATAAGGTAACAACAGGCTTACACATAGCCAAGGATACACAAAAACACACAGCCAATCCAACAAATTTGGATTTATCAGGCCATCAAGGAGTTGGGAAAGGCTCAATGCTAAGCTGGTGAGCTCATTACAGATCCAAGAACACCTACACCAGAACTAGCCTGACCTCTAAGACACCCAAACACACCCAACACAAGGAATCAGTCCCTTCTCCGCTATACAGTCCCTCAGGCCCTACATTCCCTTCCAGTGCTATTCAGGGGTGATGGAGAAGAAGGACAACCCTCTAGCTCTATCTGTGTGGTTTCCAGACACCAGGTTTATCAAGAAAAACTAAGCCCCCATCCATGCTCCCAATACAGTCCAAAGACCAACCATTGCACTCAGGCAATCAATTTAGTTATCACAGCTTAAACCAGGGAAAACGGCTTCAAACCATCTACAGCAGTCCCCAAACGTAACAGCAAACACAGCTCATGGCCTAGGGAAATTAACAGCCCCTGAAATGCATCAGTGGACGTGGCTCACAACGTGGGGAAAACTCAACCCGTCCTTGGGCAATGAAGTCACCAGGAAAACATACATAGACCATGCTAGGAAAGAGATTATAGTTCCCCAGCCTGGGCGTGAATGAAAACGACAATGCAGGACCCATGAATCAGTCCATGAGGGAAGAATACAGCCAAACCATCTGTAGGTCCGCAGAGGAAGAATACATGGATAAAAACCAGGAAAATCCTGTGCGTGGAAAACAATCCGACCCTATGAGGAATGAACAAACGATGGAGGTCCTGCGTGAGGAAAAACAGCTCCGTTTTTGTCCGTGGATGAACAAACAACAGGAAGGACGCAAAAATTGGAAGTGCATGAGCCTTTAGCACAGTCGTGGAGAGAGGAAGATCTGCCTGAGAGGATGAAAAACAAAATCATGGGTAGAGTGTGCATGTGGGTGAGGACTGACAGTCCTGCCACCCCACTTCCAAGACCGTAACTGCCTCAACCACCAGCATCCTTTCTTAATGAAAGTGGTTGGAATAAAACAAAGGAAGAAGACATATGGGTTTTTCTCTCATTGACCAAGGTTGACAATTTCCCCCACCCCTATCCTTGTGAAAATCATGCCCCTTTCTCATTTTAGTTGCCACGATCGTAGCTGGTTGAGTTCATTTTTAATTATAGATGCATATTTACATGATGACCATCATAATATATGCCGCATGCCCCGATATACCATTGGTGAAAATTCAAATCCAAAACATAACATAACTGATCAATGGTGGGGCCTTGGCCTTTAGCTCCACACCCTGATCATTTACAATTTATACATCATATACATCTAATGTAACGAGGTCAAAACCGGGACATTACAGTATTTCAGTGAGAAGCTTGGTGTTCTCCAAATCGAGGTTCCTTCCAAGGGGAAATGATGAGACCTAGAGTCATTCTGACATGGTTAGAGGATTAGGTTCATTCCATGGTCAGATGTAAGGGCTGAGCCATTTTGTCATGGTGAGAGGATTGGTTCCTTCCATGTCAGATGTGACTGCTGAGCCATTCTGATGTGACTATATGAATTGTTCCTACATTATCAAATATAAGCATTAAATGCCATTCTTGGAATGGAGGCACCTAGTCAGTTACCAGGATACTCAGATTGGTGCCGAGATGCCATTCTCTGGGAGAATTGAGGCACCTGGTCAGTTACTAGGAATCCTCAGTCTAGGACTGAGATCCCTTCTGATGTGGTGTGTTCGCACATGGTCAGATGTAAGTGCAGAGCCCTTCCGATGCAGTGTGTTCGCACATGGTCAGATGTAAGTGCAAAGCCCTTCCGATGCGGTGTGTTCGCACATGGTTGGATCTAAGTGTAGAACCCTTCCGATGCGGTGTGTTCGCACATGGTCAGATATAAGTGCTGATCCATTCTAGTGCAATGTGTTTACACATGGTCTGTTACGGAGAGAAATTCCTATGGATTTGGGTACCACAACAAACATCTTGACTTCATAAATCAATAATTTCCTATATGCAAGAGAAACCAAATATCTAACACTAAAGGATCTCGATTCGTACCTTATTCTAGACGGTTGATGTAGATCCCCGTTGAGCTTTCCAACTCCAGCTTGTATTGACAAACTGTTATCTCAACACTCAGCAAACAAGACAAGCATGCTATATATAATTGTGTTAGACCTACTCTAGCATATATAATCAATAACATATAAGTATTTAAAAGCATCCATGGATCAAATACTCAGTTAAATACACATTATTGGATAGAAAAAGATATTTCTATTGATATAAAATAGAGATTACAATAGTGACAACCTCTGTTGGCATGTCTGCGAATCGGAGAAACTAAGTCCCTCACTTGGGCCTCCACCACTTCAATCCTCCATCTCTCGATAGCAAGATCACAAGCAAAAGGAAAGCTTAGGAAGAACACAAAGTGCTCCAAGGGAAAAAGGGATGCAGACTCAAGTATAAGCTCTAGAAACAATGGACTATAGTTTTCTTGCTCTTCAATTCCTCCCCTTTCAATGTATCCAAAGGTTTCCTTATATAGCTCTTCAATGGGGTAATGGAAGGTCGAATGCGAGCGATCTCAAGGCATATGGAAGGTCATGAGACAAGTGACTTGGATCCACATAAAGGAAAACTCCAAAATCATTTGGCCTTTTGCACAAATCCCGATGTACATGGTTTTAAGGGTCAAACCATCATATATACACGAGAAAGGGATTAAAAGTCATGTACGGAAATTATTACATGTTTTTAGGGATGATCTTGGAAACATCAAAGGTACAAAAATGGTCCATGGGGTCCAAGGAGTCTGCAGAGGGACAGGGAAGGCCATAATAGTGTGATTCACCATGTGTGGTAAAATCAGTTGTAACATGGTCATATGTGAGTGCTGGGCATTTTTGACAAGATGAGGTCAGATGTGAGTGCTGGGTGTGCCTTTCTGACAAGATGAGGTCAGATGTAAGAGCTAGGTAGGCCATTCTGACTTAGGGTCAAATATAAGCACTGAATATCTACATGAAGGCTAGGCCTACAACCAGCATGAAAAAGGGCTGGATTTGTAGAACTTCCTGTGACGAGAAAATAAAGAGATAGCACCATTCTGAGATAGCATCGATGATGATGATCCAGACTTGATGATGATCCAGATCAAGTGATGATCTAGATGTGATGATGATCCAGATCAAGTGATGATCCATATTTGATGATGATACAGTGATGATAATCCAGCAGTGATGATGATCTAGCAGTGATCATCCAGATCTAGTGATGACCCAAATCCCATGATGAAGAAGACTTGAAGATGAAGATGACTTGAAGATGAAGAATACTTGAAGATGAAGAAGAATTGAAGATGAAGATGACTTGAAGATGAAGAAAAATTGAAGATGAATACAACTTGAAGACAAAGATGACGAGATGATCCAGTCGATACAGAGAAGAAGACCAGTGTTGAAAATTGTGTCGAAAGAATACCTTCCTATTTAAGAGGGAGTGTTGATGTATTTGTAACTTTGGAATGTATTCACTTGTATATTTCATGTATTGTACCCCGATGTTTATTCTAAGAAGTATATATAATGTATATGAGTCATGTCATGCCAGGATGTTCCAATCAGGAGGTTCTATAATGTAAACAAGTCATGTCATGTCATTGTGGGTAACCCTACTATTGTTCAAGGGTTAAAGTCCCCACAATTGTGGGGCCCTAGGGTTATTAGACTCTCGTATAAAATTCGTCCCTAGTGAGTCATTTTCAAGTCAGGAATTATTATAAATAGAGAGTGAGCCTCTCTATTTATCACACACTCACTTACACTCGGTTGTGGGGAATAGCTGAGGAAGAAGAAGTTATCGGGGCTAGAGAGAAAGGGGTTACTACTGTCGGGATATCATCTTATTGCTTTTAGGGATTTGCTATTGGTGCTGATTCTATCTTTGAGGAATTTGCGGGGTTTTATCCTTTATGTTTTCCCCGAGGAAAATCTTTGCGTTCATTATCTCATGTGTTTCATTGCTGTGCTTTTTACTCTCTCAGTTAAGATCCTAAGTTAATGCTAGCTTAAATGATAAAAATATAACACCTATCACATGCCAATGAAACAAGCAAGTTGTGGAATGAGAGATATGGTCATCTCAACTAAAGTTACCTCCAAGCACTAAGCAAGGAAAGCATGGTTGAAGGGCTTCCTACCATTAAGTTTTCCAATGGCACATGCAAAGGGTGTGTAGTGGGAAAGCATACTAAGTGGAGATATGAGAAAGGAAAGGCAAGGAGGGTTGTCCAAGTGATATATATGATCCATTCAGATCTCATATGACCTCTTCCCACACCCTCATATGGGAATTCAAGGTACGTGTTTACCTTTTTAGATGATTTCTCAAGGTACTACTGGGTGTATTTTCTCAAGCTAAAATATGAGGTTTTTGAGACTTTCAAAGTGTACAAAGCCTTAGATGAGAATGCATGTGGGAAAAAGATCAAGGTTATTTGAAATTAAAATGGTAAGGATTATTTAAATAATAATTTGTAGCATCTCTGTGAGGAATGTGGCATCCAAATTCAGCATTCGGTGCCCTACACACCACCACATAATGGTGTTGTAGAGCGCAAGAATAGGGCTCTGAAGGAGATGGAAACCTATATGATGGAAGCAAAAAATTTGAATCCTAATATATGGGCTGAAGATATCAACTTTGTTTCATATGTTCAAAACATATCTCCACACAGAGAATTGTATGTAAAAAATCCATATGAGGCTTGGAGTAGTCGCAAGCCCAATGTTTCTCATTTCAGGTTTTTTGGCTCAAAGGTTTGGGCTAGGATTCCTCCCGAGAAGAGAAATACTTGCAACTTTAAAGAAAGAATTATATTATGGTTGGATATGATGAATATTCAAAGGGATACAATATTTTTGACCCCTCATCTTAGAAAACAATCATTTAAAGGAGTGTATAGTTCGAAGAAGATCCCATGTAGGAGATCGAAGTAGCTTAAGGGGAATTCTCAATTCCTCCACTTCATGATGATGTAAGTGATGATAATTCCTCTAATTTTTCTGGTTCCGATATTTATGATTATTATTATGACGCAAATTCATATCATGACTCAACCATTTGTCCCAAGTGGTTTGATAAAACCATTCAAGCAGTTGGAGATCTTGTTGGAGATCCAGTAAACTCTAGGAAGACTAGATCTCAATTTCACAATTCCTTCTCTACTTGTGAAATAAATATTTCTGAGAGATGCTTCATGATGGTTGGATTTTATCCTCATACATATCAGGAAGCATCACTTGAACCAATATGGAAAACAACCATGCAAGAAGAGTTCAAGTCATTGCAAGACAATGAGACTTGGGAATTGGTTCCCTTGCTCTCCAAGAGGAAACTAAAATTAAAGTGGGTCTATAGGGAAAAATTGTTTTTTGGTGGTTCTGATATCAAGTATAAGGAAATATTGTTTTCCAAAGGATTCTTTAAAGTCCAAGGAGTGGAATATACATATCCATTTTCATCGGTTGCAAATATGGACTCCATGAGGCTAGTTTTAGCCATTGCTGCATCTAAGCGCCGGGAGGTTCACCACATGGATGTGAAGAGTGTTTTTATTCATGGTGACCTTCATGAGGAGATATATATGCATCATAATGAAGGTTTCATTCATGATTCTTCAATTTTTTTCAGGTTAAAAAAATCTATCTATGGCCTCAAGCAAGCCACCAAGGCTTGGTATGATAAGATGGACAATTTTCTGCTATCACTTGGATTTGAGAGATGTAAATATGATACTAATGTGTATTTGCAGCATGTGGGTGATTTATTGCAGGTAATAGTACTATATGTTGATGACATTTTGATTACATGGATATGCACTAAATAAATTGGATCAATTAAGTCTTCTTTGCATAGTGAATTCTCCATGAATGACCTTGGATTGTTGAGGCAATTTCTTGGATTAGAGATTGATCAATATGAAGTAGGAATTAAGGTCATCCAATGAAATTTTTTTTCAGACCTATTATTGAATTTCAAAATGGTTGAATGTAAGGCATACAAGTGCCCATTCCTCTCAGGAATAAAACAAGGTGATTTTGGTGCATCTCCATTGGTGGACTACTTGTTGTACAGACAACTAGTTGGGAGTTTGTTGTATCTTACACACTCTCGACCTGATTTTGAATATTATGTAGGGGTTGTTTCTAGATATATGTAGGAGCCTCATGAGATCCATTGGAAGAATAGAAAAATAATCTTGCATTATGTGCAAGGAACTAAACACTTCAGGATACACTATGATGTTGGTTCTCCACTAGAACTAGTTGGATTCACTGATTCCGATTGTGTTGGAGATTCAATTGAAAGAAATTCCACTTCAGGTTATGTATTCATGATTAAAAATGGTCCCATATGTTTTTAAATCAAGAAACAACACACCATATCCCTCTCTTCTGTTGAGGCCGAGTACATAGGGAAAATGCATGCAACTACACAATGTTTGTGGCTGCAAGGTATTATTGGGGAACTTGTATTTGCATTTGATTTACCCACATTAATTTGGTGTGAAAATAAAAGTGAAATGAATATTTTCGTTCATCCAATGTATATACATAGGACCAAGAACATTGATATACACATGCACTACATCAGGAGCTTGGTGCATGAGTAGGCGATATCATTGCAGTATTACCCATCTGTAGAGAAAATGGCTAACATACTCACCAAGAGCTTAAAAGAGAAGAAATTCAACTATCTTAGATCCCTTTTTGGAGTGGGTGACACATGGTGATGGCCTATATTCCCTTTCATATTTTTTTCCATGTCCATTTTAGAGTGGAGGTTTTGTTCCCATGAGGTTTTCCTCCTTACCTTGAGCCTTAGTTGCCAAGGCCTCAATAATATGGTATAATTGTACTACATTAGGATTTAGGGGAGTTTTTAGAGCATTATTTCACCTTATTACCATTGTCATACACTTGGGATACATTTTCATTAGTCTTATGCTATGTTATATGGTCCAAAACTAGGTTATATTGGTCAGCCTTGGTTTATTGGGTGTTTTGGACTCATAATTGCATCCATATGCTCTCATTTGATCATTCTGACTGCCCATGGACCCTCATTAATGAAATATCAGACCTTCGTGGGTCCCCCATCCCTTAAAACATGGAAATTGTTTGACTAGAGGTGCTAGTGCATGTATTTGGTGGTTTTGGGATCTCCTTGGTTATTTATTGCTTCCTAGAGCCACTCCCAATCCCACTCACCCATGCACTCACCCATGCCTATCCTACCCTCATTTATGTCCTATCATTCTCCATCAATGTCCACACAATAATTAGTGACCATTTGGGATGGTTTGGGAGCTCATTGGTCCACCTAGGGGGGTTTTGAGGTCTAATCCTAGCCTGACGTATGTATGGATCCATATTGCCTTGAAAGGCTAAATATTTCTCCTTAATGTAATATAAACCTGATCCAAACATATTTACATGTTAGACAGTCATAATAAACCTTGTTATTAACTACATTTATATGTGTTAGTTTCACTCTTTCTACTGTTTTTGTGCATATTTTTGTGTAAAATTGAATTGTGAAGATCCCCTTGGCTCCTGGATCCTACCGTGAATCAATTTTCACAAAATTAATCAACCTATTCACCCTTCCTATAAGGAGAACTGTGTGCATGTGTTGGTTAGTAAAAAACAAACCAAAAAGGACATTGCGAATCCCTAAAGGGGGATGGAGTGTGGGCGTTGTGTAGCCCACTTGATTTATTTATTATTAAAATTTACAATTTGATGAAAAGCTTAATCAAAATGCACTGGTATCCTTGAAAAAGGATTGAAATTCTTACAATATTGTCAGGAGATGAAAGGAATGAAGAAAAGGGATGAAGGAAGGAATTTTTGGTGTCCCGGGTGACCCGAAACTTGAGTTTTGAGAAATATTTCCTTTTACTTTTCTTAAAACTTGTTAAAAAACAACAAGCAAAATATTTTATAATCCACAAATTATTCAAAACAAAATACACTAAAAAATTGTGAATTTTTTTATTGAAAAGGGCACTTTGAGAGACTAATTCGGATCTAGTTCAAGATGACACTTTTAAAATGAACCTATATATGATATATATGCATAATTAAAAATATATTTCAAAACATTATATTGATGTATCTAATTTGTATTAAGCATAGAGAAAAAATAACCAAGGACATTGAATTTTTAAAGGAGAGAGAAATCGTTATGGTCGTGCTTGAATGTAATAAAGGAGAGAGGGACATGAAAAACAAATATATTAAACAAAACAAAATTGATGTTGTAGAAAAATAAGTGGATGCAACCGAGCTCCAATATCCCTTCTACCTAAGATGATCCTACAAAATCAAGACAATTATTCATACAAACAAGGTTAATCCAGCCAATCTCATAAAAAAACAAGAGAACATAAGTATAATCAAATACAATATGTTTCTCTTACAATATTCTGATAATGAGATGCAAATAAGTAAACTGACAGCTGCAAATACTTATTCAAAATAAATTGGATCTAAGCAACATTATTTGACAAAAAGAAATCACGAGATTTAGCTGATTTCACCTTAAAATTTTCCAAGTTACAATCTCATAATGCAATGCCACAGATTATCCTCCAAAGCCTTCAATTTCATTAAGAAAATATGCAATAAGAATAATACAATGAGCATAGGTTCAATGCATCCTTCCAAATGAGGATCAAGACCTAGCTTTTATAGCAAAAACTGAGTTCAAACCCCAGGGGGAAAATTTTCCAAGTGCTGGATATTTTTTAGATGATTGGGGGAGAACTAGAGTGAACTAGAGGTGGTAGAAGCAGCCTCTCACAAGGTAGGTCTCCCTACCCTCTTTCTGTGGCATATATACAACAAGAGGTGAGCTCTTTCATGGAAAAATGTGCCCCTCTAAGGAGAAATTCGCCCCCTCATGGATTTTATTGGAATCATGCTGATTTGATCTTGATTTGGTCTCCAATTACCCCCAACATCATCATTAGTTAACCCAGAACATGTCTGGGAAAAGTTCCTAGTACTGTAGGGATCTATTTTTTCTCCATATTTCCCAATTATTTGACCCTCTAAGTCATTTTGGAGAGAAAATAAAAATTAATAATTGAAAATTACCAATTTGACTCTCAAAAGTGGGTTTAGGGGTTAAGTGGGGGTTCCAAGTTAAAAAACAAGCATCCCCATGACCAAATTGGATTCCTAGGCCTAATTTTATGACCTTTTGAACTTTTACAATTAAATACACCTTATCGATGATTTTATTAAAAATCTAAAATTTTAAAAATCCTAGGAAAGACTTAGTGCATATCTAAGAAACTTTGTGAATATGTCTAGCATGGTATAATACATATAACCTAGAATTTAATAACCCTCTTAAGGCATAATCACCAATTTCACCATCCCGACTTTGGAGGATTTTGAGTGAAAACTTGAAAATTATACATCGCTTAAAAAAACTTCATATAATTAACGAGTGAAAAAAAACTCAAGGATGAAGAATTTGATGACCAAGTCCCAAGAAGGACAAGCCTTTTACATAAAAAAACTATCATGCTATGTCATTTATTACAATTCCTCCGAAGGAGTGTGAACATGCGAAAAAGGGACCACAAGTGGCCTGATGAAACCATGGAACTTTTGAGCATTGAGTAAGAACAATTAATTTGTTCCGATCCTTGGTGGCTCACTAGAAAAATACCCTAAGTGCAACTTAGTGGATAACAAGGACCAAACATTGGGGGAAATTGACCAGAGAGGTCAACGCTTTAGAATCCCAACTCACCTAGGCTTAGGACCCAACACCAATAGGTTTTCCTAGCCCAGAAAGGTCAAGGCTTCGGTAATTTTTGTTGCAAAATTGAGAGCCGATATACATGAAAACATGGGATATGTCAACATAGATATTAAAGTGGAGGGAAAGGGTCTTCAATCTCATAATTTAAAGTCAAAGTCTAGGGTAAATCTCAAAATGGAAGATGCAGATGGGTGGAGGAAATGACACATGGTGACAACACAACAAGATATGATAAGTCTGTATAAGGTAGGAAATAATAGTGAGCATACATAATGGACTTACATAAAATATTGTCTGACTAATAAAACACAAGTTATTTGAAACCAATATAGTATCACTATCAGTTGTTCATGCGAAGTCACAACTATTAAAATAATCAATAGAGACAACAATACTTCAAATGCAACCTGTATACTTGCTCATCCATATACCTATCTCTGGAACCATGGGAAAAGGAACTATACTACTTCCTGCTCTGCTAATACACAAATTAACCATGGCTAAATCTCAATGGGATCATGTTGGGCCAGCGTTGGAAAGGGGATATTTGATCAATTATCTGAATAGATACAAAAATAGACCCCATCTGATCATCATGTATGCACAAGTATCCACCATAAAACCATGGATTGGATCATATCTCTGACAAGAAATGATCAACATCCTAGTAGGTTCAACTACAATATGTGATAACTGTAATCATCCAAAAAAAATCTTGGATGTTTCTCAAATTTCCTCGCTGTCCACCTCTTGAGAATAGATTATTAAAATAGATGTTGTTGAAGCATGAATTTGATTGTAAACATTGATAATAATAATAAAAAATGTAGTATAAGATTATAGAATTCGACTGGTTCAAAAACATGCAAAGAAGAAACTTGAAATAGTTTAGGGTTGCTATCAGTTTGACGTCATTAACATTCTTTATGGGGTAGAGCATAGAAGAAAAAATCATTATTTAGAATGCTTTCACACAATTATAATTTAATTATACTCTTAGAGAAGTCAACAAATTAACACCAACTAATTTAGGAAGGCCATAAATATGCTATCATTGATAGTATACTAGCATAGCCACTTAACTTGTGGTCGGTGAACATGAATAGACCACCATTTAAGTCCCATGGATACATTATATGTTACACGTTCTTTCCTTCTTCTAGTTAAATGGGTTTTCTTCTATGAACGTCATGTTATCCATGCATCAGCTAAGAGTTATCAATGCATCAACTACCAGTGATCTATTCATTAGCTATTAGTTATTTTTGCTATATTTTTTTTATAATTGTTTATTTTGAATCTCAAATGGTTGCCATAGAATCAATCTGGACAATACATTTTTCTCATCCTTGTGCAATCTTGAAAAAGCATAGGCCATAGTCCACCTCAAATTCTAAAATAAAAACATCTATAATCATAATTAAGGTAGAGTATGAAAGGAAAAATTATTATTTTAATTGCTTTTACATAATGATATCTTCATTCAATCCTAGGCTATTTTTTTGGAAGAAATTGTACTCAAGTTTGGTTCTCCATTGTCTTATTGGTGTTTCAACATAAATGGAAATTGGATATTTTCGATGTTCCAAAAATAAGTAGTGTTTATTAATCTATGAAAAATTTTAAGAATTTATATTTAATAAATTGGTAGTTTTTTTTTTGTAAAGTTGCAATAGATCTACATTTTATATAAAAGTAATAAAGTACAAAATTCCAGTCTCCCTTTGACCGTGACTTTGGGTGGCCTAAGATGGTGAAACCACCATCCCAGATGCTCAAAAATACTGTGATGGGTCTTGTTAAAAACAAGGCCCTCCCAACAAAGGGAAAACATGACAAATAAAATCAAGAGACCATCAAGTTCTGACTAGCTATCAACGTTCTATAAGGCATATTATATAAAAGACTATCTAAAACATGAAACAAAAAATATTGAAAAATTACAGGGAATATTCAAAGCATCAAAGCCACACTTAGCTAGGATGTGCACCATGAGAAGAGTCTTCACATTCCTCAATGATAGGGAAGCCTTCTATTTCCATGTCTAAGGATCCTTCTTCGGGTAGCTTGACGAGGAGAAGTGCACATTTCCAAGGCAGAACCAAGTCATCGGAATCCAAGCGCTGAATCTTCTTAGCAGAGGAGAGGCCAGGTTTAGGGGAATCCTAAGTTTTCAACTGGTCCCCAGAAGTAAGGTTTAGAATATTTCTTCATTTCCTATCTTGAACATCAGTCTCCATGGACACGCTATGAGAGGTCCCCCCAAGTAATTTCTCCTCGGAAAACCCCTACACCGACGCTCCAACAAATTCAAAACGCTTGGCAGAAAAAGAGTTCCCCCACTCAAAAGTGTCATCAAGGTTGTTTATACCATCTACATTATGCTCCATGCTAGCCTTCATTTCTTAAACCATCACCTTAGAATTTATCCATTTAGCGTGGATGTCTTCCATCAGTAGACCAATCATATTTTAACCACCCAGTAATGATTTCTCTTTGTCGCCGAGTGACCTGAGACAAATTGCTAAGCCACAATGCCAGCCTCCCAATCATAAAAAGGCAATGAACTGTCGATGAAACATGTTCCACATACCCATCATTTCCAGACTTTTCATATGCCTTGCATCTTGAAGCACTCTGCCCACTACTCCCTCTCATGGGCTTATCACATTGATGCAGAGACATGGTTTCCGATGCACCCTTCTCCACCTTACTACACACAACCAATGCTTGAGGAGGAAATGTCAAAAGGCCCAGAACTAAAGCTTCAGATCCATCTAAACCCCTAAATGCTCATAAGACCCGAAATCCACACAAGAGAGCTATCGCAACATCCCACAGGAACAAATTAACACTGTAGCGGTCTCCACCCCATCTCCCTCTTGAAAGGCCAAATAATTAATTGCCATTAACATGTACATTAAGTCTAGAGCCATCTTCATTAAGCGATGGACATCATTTGTCCTGCTCACATGTCTCCAGCCTGTCGTTTGCATGTTCATTGTGTGCCGATTCATGGTTTCCACCCGCATTCGAGGAGAAAATTTGAAGTGAAGTTTACAAAATTTAAAAATATTTATTATAAATATTTTTAAAGGATATAAGTTTTGAATTTTTTTTAAATTTGAAAAAAAGTGTAAATATAATAATTTTATTTAATAATTATTTTGGAGAAAAATATAATTTGAAAAATAGTTCTTATTTTTAAATGATAATTATCTAAATATCTAAATTTAGTCCTTAAAAATTTACATATAAAAGTCTAATTTATAATATGCATTCTAAATGTGATAATGACAACCATATTTTCGTTGAAAAATAATAATAAAAACATTTACATATCAAAGTCTAATTTATAATATGCATTCTAAATGTGATAATAACAACCATATTTCCATTGAAAAACAATAAAAAATATTAAATAGTTTGGCTTTCCATGAATAAGTGGAAACACAAATACATTATCATCAAGCCTAGAGCATTGGGAGGACCTTTATCCACCCTACTTAGATTTAGTTTATACTAGTTTATAAAATTGATATATTGAACTTTTAAATAAATATATAATTAAGAAAACTTATATTAAATTTTATATTAAAAATCAAACTCATAACCAAAACTCAATAGAAAACTTAATAATGGAATTTCATAAATCCAAAAATTCATATAAATAGCAAGAGCTACGAGGAGGTTTTTTTTTTCAGTCGAAAAAAATACATTCCTTGGTATTCAAATGACTCAAAGGAACTTTTTACATCTTCAAGTAAATCAGCCATAAACTGTACAATTACAGCAGTAGTAATAAACAGTCCTACCTGGGCATATCAACAAATAAACAGTCCTATCAGCCAGAAAATAACATGTGACTACATGAAAATACAATTAAAATATCCACAGAATCTCATACTCAAAGCACTTTGAGTTCACTAACAACGAGAACCCTCTCATAGGAAGACTATCAAGTACAGTCATCTATGTTCCTAAAGAACATAATAGGAACCCAGAAATCTGATCCAAGGAGGGAGTGATACTCAAGTAATCAGTAATAGATTGCTCAACAAAACCTGTAAGTGTCTCACAAAATCTGGAGAGATAATCTGTAGTAGAAATAGCATATTCTAAAAGAGTTGTGATGAGCTTTCCCCAATAATCTCATTCCCAAAAAATTCTATAAGTATGAGATGTCCAGGTGCCATAAGCAGTCCCTCCTTTGATAAGATGTCTGCCCTCCTATTATGTTCCCTATAAACATGATTGAGATCCACCCACATGAAGGAGGACATGAGAATCCTAGTGTTGAGGCACCATGCCTCAAGATTCACCATATCCAGGGTGGATTCCATATTAGCCCACTTTATAATCACAGAGGAGTCGCCAAAGATATGTAGGTAAGGTAACCCAATATCCTTTGCGACCCATAGTGATGCCCAAAGTGCTAAGAGCTCAGCTCTAGTGTTGGTACTTCTGCCACATCCGAGCTTGAAGGCAAGAAGGTGAAATTCATTCAGCCAGATACCAAATCCCGCACCCCCCAAATCATTTGCGGCCGCACCATCAAAAAAGATCGAAGGATACACAAGTGTAGGAGAATTCCCAATGTTCCTAATTATGTGCTTATGTATCAGAGGAGGCTTAAAGGTCAAAAAATCATCATATATGATATATAACAATCTGTTCAAGTTTGGCTCTTGATCTTCAAAACATAAGTGGTTCCTAGCCTTCCAAATATTCCAAAAGATGAAGAAAGGTAAATATAGTAAATACCCCTTCCGAGCAATCCAGCAGGTTAATATTTCCAGAAAGGTATGGCCACACCAGTCCAAGTTCACTTTTAAAATACAGCTTAGGCCTCCAATTACCTCCTTCAAAAATCTACAACTGACAAAAAGATGTTCAACCGATTCTGCCTCCTCCTTGTAGAGGCAACATCTATTGGGACCATACCATCCTTTTTTTCTTAAAGTATCCCAAGTATTTATTTTTTTATTGCATGTGAGCCACACAAAACATTTGATCTTGAGTGGGTGATTAAAGAGCCAAATCTTCATCATAATGTCAGATTCCAACACAGCTTTGTAATTTGAGACAATTAAATCATAGGCTTTCCTAGCTGTCACCATACCCCTCTGTTCATCAAACATCCATAACAGTCTGTCCTCCGAAGTACCAATCCTAATGACCCCATGAGACAGTCCAACAACATAAGAGGACCACTGTTCAACCCAGCTCCCACCCAATAGCAGGTCCAAGGCAGAGTACCATTCAGTCCCTTCCAACCTACAACCGTCCAGATTAAGTGCATGTGCCAGATGAGTGATACCCAGATCAGTGAGATACTCCCTAAGCTCCTCCGATAAAAAAAACTGTGAGTTGTGCCCAGCAATGGGGTCAGTACCCACTCTGATTTTTAATCCATTCCCCACCTTCCATCCCAGCTGATAGGTAATCCACCCAATAATCCTGATGAACCCATTCCAAAAATATGAGGTACCAATAATACTAAAGGAACGACCACGAATCCAAGCATCCAGAGGTCTGTTCTTTAAGTATTTATGGGCAATGATTTTGCTCCAGGTCCCAGTACCAGTAAGAAGAAGCCACAAGCTCTTAAGTCTTAGAGAGATACCAAACCATTCCAGGTTCTTCATGTCCCAGCCACCAAATTCAATAGGAAGTGCAAGAGATTCCTAGTTGACCAGATGGGAAAGACTGTGGTCCCCAGAGGATCCCCAAAGAAAGTTATAAATGATTTTGCGCAAAGTATTAAGGATGGATTTGGGACAACAAGCCAAAGCAAACCAATAGACCGCCAAACCAGTAAGTACAGCTCTGATAAGTACCACTCTACCGCCAAGTGATAGGTACCTGTAAGTCCAATTTTTAATCTTTCTTTCAAATAAATGGACAAGCCAGGTCCAATCAGAGGTATGGTATCCCAACGGTTTAATATAGAATCCCAAGTACTTAAATCCCACCATGATAGGATCCATCTTAAACGAAAAGAGTCCAGCAAGTTCCTCCCTGAACTCAGAGTCAACATTCTGGTAGAGGAAAGATGACTTTATAGGACTAATCACCATCCCAGATACCCCACAGAACAAATCCATAGCTTCTTTATAGGCCCTCCACTCATCAATAGTGCCAGCCCCAATAAGTATAACATCATCAACAAAAAATAGGTGTGTTATAGACAGGTTGGGCGAAAACCAAAACCCCATGATATTTCCAAGTTGTTGTGCATCCAAAATGATTCGGCAGAGTCCATCCATTATTAAGATAAATAAGAGAGGGGAGAGGGGACAGCCTTGTCTCAGTCCTCTGGATACAGAAAAGAACTCAGAGGGAGTCCCATTAACCAAAACAGCAAGACAGGAGCCCGTAATACATCCCATAATCCAGTTTACACCCATAAGAGGAATATTAATCTGTATGAGCAGCAGCTTGATGAAATTCCAGTTTACTCTATCAAAGGCTTTTACCAGGTCTAATTTTAGTACCAAGGAATCTAAATTTTTTGTCTTGATTGAGTGCAAAATTTCCTGGGTAATACCCACCGGTTCAGTGATCTGTCTATCTTTGAGAAACCCAAATTGGTTGGCTAACAGAGAGCGGTACTAAGAGATAGGATCTATCTATCTTTCCTCCTCCTCTCCTGTCACCCCTCAGGTACTAAGAGCTACGAGGAGGTTGCAATGTCTTTGATGTTGTCACGTGGCAAAGTGCGAGTAGCTTTAAGGAATTGAAGTATTCGATTTAGGGTGACCTTCAATAAATAAATCCTGTCTAAAAGAAAAACAAAACAAATTGTTTTATGCAAAGCAAGAGAACCCAAAAGTTATGTACAAGTTCACATGATGCAATGCACTAACAGTGAATGCACAAAGTTTCTATCATAAAGAGATTACTTCTTCTATTAGCAACGTAGTATTAGGCGTGGAGGATTCTCTAGCGGAACCTCTTTCTCTAATGCCTCTTTCTAGGATTTCTTGAAATACAAACAACTCAAAATCAAATTGGACAACATCCGTCTTAATCTGCTCTCATCTGTATTTTTGTACTTTCTTGAAGAGAAACAAGTCAAAATCAAATTGGTCAGAGTTCATCTTAATTTTCTCTCATCTGTATCATCAGTAATGTATTGTGGTTGAGTGAGACGTGCAAATTCTAATAACACTAATTACATTATAGGCGTTTTAACAATGAAAGAAGTTGTCTCAAAAGATTTCTTGTCTCCCTGGCCACTAACCTTCACACACGTGCCACCTGGTAATTGGTGATTTTAGGTACAAAATGGCATGGTTAAATTTTCTAGCTCTTATATCTCGTGATCCGTTAGGGACCGAACAGGGTGGCATGGAGTTGATCGATTAAGTACACGTTCTGAAAATGCTCAGGCTTTATTCTGTATCTTCGTATTCTTTCCGCGTAACTTCTTACTCCCCCAAGTCCATCCTTATTTTAAATTCCTGTGAGTTATTTCTAATGGTTCTGCCTCTAAATTTGTCAGAGATTATGGCCTCTAAATTGGTATGCTGATTAATTGTTGTTTTTACTTTAATGCGCTTAAGTTGGGTCCCTGATTGTGCAATCTCGATTTCAAAACTTCTATCTTGTAGACCACAGGTTTCATGTCATTTGTTATATGATCGGTGTTGTGCGTGGTACGGTGGAGTTGATGTTTACCATTTTTTTTCGACAAATGGATTGCGTGTTTTCATTACACTTCTATCTGTTGATGTGTGTGAATGGATTGAAGGAATGAATGGATTGATTTTTAGTTGCAGATCCTTTTTCCCAGTTGATGTTTACTGTGTTTTTTCGACAGGTGGCTTGCGTGTTTTCACTACACTTCTATATGTTGTCCTAAACGACCGGTCCTGGAAATTATTTTTTTTAAAGGATTTCGAACAATTTTGCAGTTCATTTTTCTCAATTTGGTATAGTCCTTGCGAAGATTTTGCGAGTTTTAGTTCAACAGTTTTTTTCGGTTTAGGATAAGATTTTCTGGAGTTTTTTTGTGCGTTTAGGATTTCTCTCAATTTAGCATAGCCCTTGCGAATATTTTGCGAGTTTCAGTTCAATAGTTTTTTTGGGTTCAGGATAAGATTTTCTACAAATTTTTTATGCGTTTAGGCCCTCAATTTGGGGTCAATTTGGTCATGGTTTTGTTTCACTGCTGGTTCAGTCGATGAAAGGCACTTTTCCCATGTCTCTTCATTCACATTAATGCTCCATCAATGCATTGTTGCTCCATTAATGTAATAAAGTTTGTCATTTGAGATAAACATGGGGTTATATCGTCAATTTTGCTCATCTTATGACAATCTCCAAGATCTTCTTACAATATTTCATTTACTGCATTTGCTGCTACACCGCCTTTTCTTTCCACATATAAACTGGCCTTCAGGTAACCACTATTTCTTACTATTTTCCTTTGTTTTCCTTATATTGATTTTGTTTTGTTTCATTTACACTTCGAGTTTCCATCAGAAGATTTTGCATGTTGTTAAATTTGTAGGTATTCCTTAGTTCTTCATTTAGTCTGCTTATTAGATGGTGAAACACTGTTGCTGTGTTTTAATTGATTGTGACTCTTGCTTTGTTGCAAAAATATTGTGGCATGTATTGGTTATGTCATGCTTGTCAATAAAATGTTAGGTATTAGTTTTTTTCCTAATTGAAAATGTTGCTTATGAGATGGTGAAACACCCTTCCTGTGTTTTAATTGACTCTGACTCCTTTGTTGTGTTTTAATTGGCTCTTACTCCTGCTATGTTGCAAAAGGGTTGTGACTTGTATTGGTTATGTACTTTCATAATGGTGTAATACTCATGCTATGTCAATAAAATTATAGGCATTAGTATTTATGATATACATGTTTTAGGTAAGGAACTTAGCCTAAAGCTGCAAGGTCACTACAAAGCTTTGCTGATATGTCTTTCGTTATCGTTCTCCAGTACTGGTCAATTAAAAACTGTTGTTTAAAGCTTATCAGGTCGATATACACAATCAAACCAAGTTTAGAGACCAAATTTATAGCGATACCGATGAAAAATAACAGAGATCAAGTTTAAAATAGGCATGGACTTAGCGGAGGAATAACTTATGCGAAAATAATACGAACAATGAAAATCAATATTTTCTGATTTCTGATACTCGAACGTCGAAAATTGGAAATAGGAGCTTCGACATTTCTTTATTTGAAAATGAAAAACTTTCGAGATTCGAAATGTTGCAAATCTGATCTTGGGGAATACATATGGTGTTCTTTATTGGAAAAAATATGGTGTTCTTTATTTGCAAATCCTAAATTGGGGAATTGAAAATCGGAACATATGATGTTCCTTATTGGAAAACAGAGGACATAGATTTCCGTATGATGAAGTCTCGGAAATAGGAACACCGAATCCGAAATGTCGGTTATTGGAAAAATGTGACATAGGATTTCTGCAATCCGAAATGTTCATGCTTGTGAAGGCCACCGAGATAGAGATGTTGATGTATTTGTAAATTTGGAATGTATTCATCCGTATATCTTATGTATTATACCCCGATGTTTATTTTAGGATGTCTCTGTAATGTATTTTAGTCATGTCATGCCCCGATGTTCCTATCGGGAGGTTCTATCATGTAAACAAGTCATGTCAAGTCATTGTGGGTAACCCTCATATTGGTCAATGGTTAAAGTCTCCACATTTGTGGGGCCTTAGGGTTATTAGACTATCCTAGAGAAGTTGACCCTAGGTGAATCATTGTAAGTCAGGGCAATAGTCCCCATCATTGTGTTAAGGATAACCCTCTTTGTTGGTCATAGGAGGCAAATCCCCCACAAGTTGTGGGGCACTAGGGTTATTAGACACTTCTAGAGATGTAGATCTAGTAAGTAATTGTTAAGTGAGGTCGACATGTTGGATTGGGCTCCAAGTGAATGAAGGAATATAAATAGAGAGTGATCCTCTCTATTTATCACACACACACTCACTCATTGGGGCACATGAGTGAGATAGAAGTTGATGGGATCAGAGAGAGAGACTACTGCTGTCGGGAGAGCATCTTTATGTTTTCAGGTTTTAATTTTGGTGCTGATTCTATCTCTAAGGAAATTGCATGGTTTTCTCCTTGATGGTTTCCCCGAGGAAAATTATTTGTGTCTCTTGTCTCTTGTGTTTATTGTTGTGCATGTTAATCTCTCAGTTAAAGATCCTAAGATCATAATGCTAGCTTGAATGATAAAAATCTAACATGGTATCAAAGCTAACCTTAGAATAAGACATTGTGCAGCTGCAAAAGCTAGGCTTCTTAACTTTTGGTTCTCTCTCCACAATCCATCAGCAAAATTATGCTAGGTTGACTCTCCATTGAAGGGCGCATCTTTCTGTCGAAGCGGAATTCAATTCCAAGCATTTTCAGTTTTGGTGTGGGAAATTAGGGCTTCTTACAGAAGAGGAATTTTTGAGTGAGCCCGGCATAGGATTTATATCCTCATCGAAATCTAATTTTATAGAATTGGATCAAGGTTTTGGTTGGGTGAAACTCTGGAAAAGTCAAACCCTAGTTTGACCCCGAGCTGGAAAAACCCCAAAATACTAAAAATGATAAGTTTTGGTACATTTGCTATATCTCGATATTGGAGAAGTCTTAGAGACTGAAACTTTCATAAGATGAAGAAAAAATCTTGATTTACACTGTATCCAAAATTCATTTTCCTATTTGCTATATTCTAGTAGATATGATCCTTCCAAGTTAGGGTTCTAGCCTCCTCTAGGATTCATCCCTAAATAGGACACCTGGAGAGAATTATTATATCTTGGGATACAAAGGTCCAAATGAAATTTAGGAAGATGTTCCAGAAAGGGAACGGACTGCGCCTTCTGTGATCCAAGTTTCAGACCCAGAAGATGAACTAGTGACACGTGGAAGTCCATACAACCTATCTGTTTTGAACAGTCTTGTAACAGGTCACCTTGGAAAAATGATCATAACTCCCAATTGGTGAAACCCATTTTGATGAAACATATGGTGTTGCAACAGGAAAATGCAAAGCTACCTTAGTGAAATATTTCAAACACATGGGAGCAATAATTTCAGAGATATCTCAGAAACAGTATCAGGAATTTCTGTAGTGTAAATTGGTAAACTAGGGCTTCCTCTTCCGGGAGCTTCCCTCCACTGTTTTCAGAAAAGGAGTACATTGGAAAGCTTGCCTTGAAGAGATATATATTTCTATCCAATCAAATCTGAAAGATTCCAAGTTTTCAAAATTAAGGTTTCTCTGACAAACCCTAGATCAACCAGCTCCGGAATGAGGACGGACACCTCAAATCGGTAAGATCTAATCCTTTGCTATTTTCATTTGAGGTTCTCATTTCAAAGTGATCTATCACATCAGATTGATGATAGTATTGATGAATTTGACAACTTCCAAGGATGAAATTATATGATCTCTCTAAAGAAAATGAATTGGACACCTACATGAGTAGAGAGGTTCCAATTCCAGAGGGAGATGAGACTCTGAGCCTTACAAAAGAAGAACTTCGTCAATGCCAAGAAGATAATTGTTGATTCAATCATGGATCAAATTGTACCACAAGTGTCTTCTCTAAAGACACCAAATATGTTTGATTCCTTGACCAAGATATTTGAAGGGAATAACATAAATCAGAATATGGCCTTAAGAAAACAGTTGAAGAAAGTGAAGATCCAGAATGCAGAGACCATACGGTCATACTTTACGAGGGTCTCTCAAATCAAAGAACAAATTGTAGCAGTAGAAGAAGTGGTGATAGCCACCTTGAATGGCCTCCCATGATCATGGGATTCATTGATGTGAGGAATGTGTGCCAAAAGGAAGTGATTACTTTCAGCAAACTCTGGGAAGAAGAAGAATCTCAACTCATAATAAGAGAAAAGAAGATGGGAGCAACTAAAGATCAAGCTCTCACCATCCAAAGAAGACCCATCAAGCAATGAGGAATATGCAGAACTCAACTCTTGAAGAACTTATTATCCATCTTAGTATTTGGATAAGAAACGATGCTATTATGAATGAAGAAGATGATGAAGCTAAAGGCTCAAGAAGGATTCTACCTATGAAACAAATAAAGATAAGTATTCAATTGTCATTTCACGATATTGTTTTTGTTATGCATTTGTTTATATTTAGTGGATTTATTATGCATGATAGAATGTTTGCATTAATGACAATATACTACTAATATGCATGAGATGGGTAAGTAGTTCATGGTGCTATACAACTCTCCATTTCTACTTATCTAGAATGAAACCTCTTTGCTGACATATTGGATTAGTGCACAATCTCAATGTTGTCCTGGTGGAAATGGAAGGCATCTAGAAAATTTTCCGTGAGATATGGATGACTGTTGTATTGGATAAAATAGTTGGATGATCATATATTTATGCATAATAATTTTCGATTATGAATATGTCTTATGAAATGTCTATAAACATACAACTAATGCTTTTGACTTGTAGGAAAGATCGCATACATAATCACCTACAAGAAAAGAAGGATGAGACTTGTTTCGAAGAACAAGTTACGACAGTTCAAGATGAAGAATAATATGACGAATGCAGTGACATCATTGATGCAGAACCTTCCAGCTATGAAGAAGTAACCAAGAAGAAAGGGAAGACCAGTTTGAGAAGAATGATGTCTAGGATGCAGTATCGATACATGAAGAGAAGTTCGTAGTTCCATCATGCAGTAGATGGAAACATCATGAGATACAAGGAAATATTCGTAGCACAAGGTTGAGACTACGAAGAGACATTTTCAACCAATGGGAGTTGAAACACATACATGATGAGCTTGATGAAGATCTTAATGTTTGATACAAGGTTGAAGATGAAATTCTATACACTAGATGGATACATAGAATATTAGTAGCATAGGAAGCTACTTGTCACTCCGATACAGAATGTTTTAGTGCATAGAGTACGAAAGACAGAGGGAGTATGATGCTCTGCTTCAGAGGGAGCGACTACATAATATCCTGAGGTTCGACATGGTATGACAGGATGGACAGATTATTGATGACTCTAGGATTTACTGAGAGTAAAGAGGATTCCAACCTTTGCTTCAAGGTTGAAGGCGGAAGACCAGTAATGCTCTTATTATATGTCGATGAATTGTTCCTGACAGAAAAGAGGAACTCATTAAATTTGCAAGAAGAAGACTTGCTGTCGAGTTCGAGATAAGGAACTTGGGGATGATGCACTACGTTCTAGGAATAGAGGTGTGGACAAGGGAAGTATGCAGTAGAGATCTTGAAGAGGGTCAAGATGATGGACTGCAAGGCCATGACCACACCTATGGCATCAAACATGAAGCTATTGATTGATGCTTCATCAAAGACGGTTAATGCCATCATGTATCGTCAGATGACTGGGTCCTTGATGTACCTGACAAACATGAGAACAGATATTTGATTTTCTATGAACTCCTTGAGCCATTTCTTTACAGATCTGATACATGTTCACTTGATTGCTACAAAGCATATTCTGAGGTACTTGAAGGGTACAGTTGATTATGGGCTCAAGTATGAGGTGAATCAAAAGATTAACCTGGAGGGTTATGTTGATTTAGATTGGATAGGTAGTGCCATTGATAGGAAGAACACTTCAAAGTGTTGATTCAGTATGGCATCATGTGTAATCTCTTGGTTTAGAAGGAAGAAATCCTATGTGGCACTAAGTACAACTGAAGCAGAGTATGTCGTAGCTTGTTCAACTAGTTGTGAGGTAGTATGGCCGAGGAAGATACTATCTGACTTATTTGATCTCCAGTTAGATGCTACTTGTATATATTGTGACATCCAAAGTTGCGTGAAGTTGTCAAAGAACTCGGTGTTCCATGACAAGTCTAAGCATATCAAGATAAAGTATCACTATATCAAGGATATGGTGCAGAGGGGAGCAGTGAAGCTCCAGTATGTTGCGATGGACGAACATATAGCTGATGTGTTGATGAAACCATTAGCCAAAGTGAAGTTTGAGTACTTTAGGGAGAAGCTGGGTGTTCTCTAGATCGAGGTTCCGTCCAAGGGGAAGTGATGAGTCCATGAGCCATTCTGACATGGTGGGAGGATTGGTTCCTTCCATGGTCAGATGTAAGGGCTGAGCCATTCTGTCATGGTGAGAGGATTGGTTCCTTCCATGTCAGATATGAGTGCCGATCCATTTTGATATGACTATAGGATTGGTTGCTACATGATCAAATATAAGGGCTATTTTCATTCTTGGAATGGAGGTGCTTGGTTAGTTACTAGGAATACTCGATCTAGTACCGAGGGCCATTCTGATATGACTATGGGATGTGTTCCCACATGATATAATATGAGTGCATGGCCATTCTGATGTGATTAAGGGATGTGTTCCCACTTGATCATTTATAAGGGCTATTTCCATTCTTTGAATGGAGGCACCTAGTCAGTTACCAAGAACCCTCAACCTCGGGTTGAGAGCCTTTCCAACAATGTTGCAGGATGTGTTCCCGCATGGTTGGATGTAAGTGCAGAGCATTTCCAGTAAAATTGTAGGATGTGTTCTTGCATGGTTGGATGTAAGTGTAGAGCCATTCCAACAAGGTTGCAAGATGTGTTCCTGCATGGCTGGATGTAAGTGTAGAGCCTTTCCAGCAAGGCTGCAGGATTTGTTCTCGCATGGATGGATGTAAGTGCAGAGCCCTTCTAGAAAGGTTGCAGGATGTGTTCCCACATGGATAGATATAAGTGCTGAGCATTTTTGATAGGGTTGTCAAATGTGTTCCCACATGATCGGATGTGAGTGTTGGGCCTTTCTAATGTGATTATAGGATTGGTTCCTACATGATCAGATGTGAGTGCTAGGTGTGCCTTTCTGACATGATGTTGGATGTGTTCCTCTCATGGTCAGATGCAAGTGTTGTGCAGGCCATTCTGACTTAGTGTCAAATATAAGCGCTAAAGAATACCTACATGGAGTCTAGGCCTACAACCGGAATGAAAAAGGGCTGGCTTTGTAGAACTTCCTGTGATGAGAAGAATTATGAGATAGGACCCATGATGATGATCCAGCAGTGATGATCCAGAAGTGATGATGATCAAGATCAAGTGATGATGATCCATATCGAGTGATGATCCAGATCCAATGATGATGATCCGGATCGAGTGATGATAATCCAGATCGAGTGATGATCTAGATCTAGATGAAGATGACTTGCAGATGAATATGACTTGAATATGAAGATGACTTGAAGATGAATATGACGAGAAATCAATGATGATCCAGATGATACATAGAATAATACTTCTGCTGATAAATTGTGTCGAGAGAATACCTTCCTAGTTAAGAGGGAGTGTTGATGTATTTGTAACTTCAAAATGTATTCATCCATATATCTTATGTATTATACCCTGATGTTTATTCCAGGATGTGTCTGTAATGTATTTGAGTCATGTCATGCCCCGATGTTCCTATCAGGAGGTTCTATAATGTAAGTAAATCATATCAAGTCATTGTGGGTAAGTCATATCAAGTCATTGTGGGTAACCCTCCTATTGGTCAAGGGTTAAATTCCCCATAGTTGTGGGGCCCTAGGGTTATTATACTATCCTAGAGAAGTTGACCCTAGGTGAGTCATTGTAAGTTGGGGAAATAGTCCCCACCATTGTGTTAAGGATAACCCTCCTTGTTGGTTAGAGGAGGAAAAGTCCCCACAAGTTGTGGGGCACTAGGGTTATTAGACACTCCTAAAGATGTTGGCTCTTTGGAACTAGGGTTATTAGACACTCCTAAAGATGTCGGCTCTAGTAAGTAATTGTTAAGTGAGGCCGACATGTTGGAGTGGGCTTCAAGTGAAATAAAGAATATAAATAGAGAGTGAGCCTCTCTATTTATCAAACACACACTCACTCATTGGGGCACATGAGTGAGAGAGAAGTTGCTGGGATCAGAGAGAGAGACTACTACTGTTGGGAGATCATCTTTATGTTTTCAGGTTTTACTTTTGGTGCTGATTCTATCTCTGAGGAAGTTGCAAGTTTTCCTATTTTATGGTTTCCCCAAGGAAAATTCTTTGTGTCTCTTGTCTCTTGTGTTTATTGCTGTGCATGTTATTCTCTCAGTTAAATATCCTAATATCATAATTCTAGCTTGAATGATAAAAATATAACAAGAAATTTGGAATCGAATAGATGATGAGTTGATTGAGTTCACTTGGTTTAAACTGCAGAGCTATTGCTTCCAGTTTTATATAGTGATCTTGTAGAAAATGGACAACTAAAAGAAGGAACTATAATAAAAATTACCCAATGTTCATGCACATTATACATAATGTAACGTACATTTAAGTTCTTTATTGGAAAACATAGGACATAGGATTTCTGCAATCCGAAATGTCGCAAAATCGAAAAATATGTTGTTCCTTATTCGCAAATCTTAAATTGGGGAATTGAAAATCAGAACATATGGTTTTCCTTATTGGAAAACATAGGACATAGATTTATTGATTCCAAAATGTCAGAAATAAGAAATAGGAACATTGACTTGTTGCTATTTGAACAAAAGATTTCTGGATATGTTGCAAAATCGAAAATAGGAAGATAGCATCTTTCTTATTGCAAAACATAGGACATAGATTTGTGGATTCCGAAATTTCAAAAATTTGCAATAGGAACATGGACTTGTTCGTATTTGAAGACAAGTTTTTTGTATATGTCACAAAATCGAAAATCGAGACCTAACATGTTCATTAGTTTCACATGTAAGATTTTCGGAATCTGAAATGTCAGTTATTGGAAAGCATAGGACATAGGATTTCTGCAATCCAAAAGGTCGCAAAATCAGAAAATATGGTGTTCCTTATTCGTAAATCCTAAATTGGGGAATTGAAAATCGAAACATATGGTGTTCCTTGTTTGAAAACATGGGACATAGATTTCCGGATTCTGAAATGTTGAAAATCAAAAATAGGAACATTGACATGTTTGTATCTGAACACATAGGATTTATGGATATGTTGCAAAATTGGAAATCATAAGATAGCATGTTCCTTATTGGAAAACATAGGACATACATTTTTAGATTCTGAAATGTCGAAAATTGACAATAGGAACATGGACATGTTCGTATTTCAACACATAGGATTTCTGATCGATACGTTTATAGCTCAAATAGATACAAACTAGAGTAATGAAATATGTTAATGAATAACAAAAACTAGAATAATAAAATATGTTAATGCGAAGAATTTTGTTTTTATATATCCATTTTATTCTGGTCAAATGATTGTGTTACATTCCATTTTTTTTTCATTCTCTGTTTCATTTGACAGGAAAAAATAACCATCAAATTATGGAGATTATGGTAACTTAAGATTCCATTTCACTATTGCTACACGGTGTTGTCAACTTTTTCCCGCTGGTACAGGTGTCTGCATTAAACCAAGTGAACTCAATCAACTCATCATATATTCGGTTCTGAATCTCTATCTCGGATGGCCTACACAAGCATGAGCTACTGCTTCCAATTATATATAGTGATCTTGTAGAAAATGGACAACTAAAATAAGGAACTATAATCAAAATTACCCAATGTTCATGCAACATTGTACATTATGTAACGTACGTTTAATTTCCTCTTTCTTTTTCTCTCAATCAGTTTCACACCGTTCGTGCATCCAATTTTTTTGTCTCTCATTCATGTCTAACATATTTCATCTCATAGGGCTATTGCATTGGTTTCACTCGAGGTTGTCACAGTGGATGTAACAATTATTGGAGATCCTGCACCTCACCACTTGCCTGTAGCTTCTCCTTCAGAAAGTAGTTGCTCTGTTCTAGTCAGCACTAGATCAATAAATGAAAACCCTAGCTTCGCTAGATCGACTATCCCATTCACATCACTCTCCTCTTCTAGCAAAGTTTGGAACATTCAAGGCCGAGTTACTGCCAATACAAACATACATGAATATGGAAACCAATCAGAGTCTGGAAAAGTGTTTGTATTTGACCTTGTTAATGCTTCACACGATGAAATACATATATCTGCATTCAATGAATGGCACTCTCTTTTTATGACCAAATAGAAATAGGAATAGTGTACATCGTATCAAATGGCACAGTAAAAGCATCCAACCCAATTTTCAACCATTTGAAAAGCCATAATGAGATTTTTCTAGGTCAACCATTCAACCATTCTTAGATGAATATCCCTTAATACCTTTATGTTTATTTAACTTTAAAAATATCAAGGAGATTCAAGCTATACCAGTAAATTCCACGGTTGACCTTGTTGGACTTGTCATTTCAGTTTCACCTACATCCACGATACAAAAACGGGATGGTGTTGAAACTGTTAGGAAAACCATTGGACTCAGTGACATGTCGGGATATAGTATTGAGATAACACTTTAGGGATTTCCAAATTCAAGGAGTTGAGATTTCCATCCTTCGCAGTTTACCTACTCCTCCATCGGTAGTGATCAAAGGCAATCGTTGTACAGATTTTAATGGAAAATCTATTGGCACTATCTCCAACTATACTATATTTATAAACCCAAATATTGAACAAACATAAGTTCTCCAGAAATGGTTTAATGACAATGGATTTCGTTCAGCATCACCATCTTTGAGCCGCAAATTCAGTGCCTCTCATTCTACTAGTCGGAACGTCATTACCATCAATGAGCTACAAACTCTTCAAGCATATGAAAAATATGTTTGGTATTCTCTTGTTGAAACCATCACTAATGTTAACATGGATGACTTTAATTTCCTTGAATTCCCTCTTTTTTTTGATGGTATACAATGCATGAAAAAGATTGCTGACAAAGTTGGAGACATTTGGCATTGTGGTAAATGTGATGGGGAGTTTCTTGAATGTGACTACCGATACATCCTAAAGGTTGAAGATGTAACTAGATATCTTCATGGTGTGATCGATTTTGATGATGCTGCAAACCAACTCATGGGCATCTCAGCAAAATACCTGTGTCTTCTCTCAATTGAATCAGCATCAATTGTTGAAATAATCCAAAGGATACGCAACAAACAATTACTTCTTACTCTTTCAGTTAAAATAGAGACGTTCTCTGGAAATGTATGCTTAAAAGTTGTAATTGTGATGGCTGAAAATACATCATCAACAACTTCAATGGATACATAAATATATAAGTTTGTTCAACCTGATACATAGGCATATTCGTTATTGTTTGTAATGAATTTTTTGGCCATCTCAAGAAAATATGTGTGTCTTCTCTCAACTGAATCAATTGTTGAAATACTACAAAACATATGTAACAAAAAATTACTTCTTTGTATTTCATTTAGACGTAATAGGTTCTCTGGAATTGCGCACCTAAAAGCTGTAATTGTCATGGTTGAAAATACATCCTCGACAAATTCACCGGATAAATAAATATATACATTTTTTTGACTTGATATATTCTCATATTCTTTGAAACTACATTATCGACAACTTCTATTTTGAAATTTGATACTTTCACTCTAGAACCTATCACTTAAAATTTATTAACTATATTGTTTATGCAACATATAATAGAATTAGAATTTGCTATTCTATTTATTTATTGAATTAACAACTTTATTTTCTTATTTGTTAACAAATATTATATTTTTTGCATATATCCTTTTTCATACTAGATTTTGTTCTTCTATTTTGCTGCTTTCTTACAATTATCAACGTGCAACCTGAAAAAATATATGTATTCCATCAATATTATTTTCCAGAAACATTCTTAGTTACCTACATGCAATCGGTTAATATTTTCTTTTTGTCTTCTACTTTATACCGATAAAATTTGTAGTTAATACATATAGAAAATGTGTCGCTACCAACAATCAAAGATTCTAAGTATTTAACAATTTTATGGTTTTGTTGTAGGAATCATGCCAACTCATGACAATGAACAAGACAATGCATGAAGAAGAGTTGTATATGTAGAGAATAGAGATAAAAACAACAAGAGACAATGTCTTCTTTACAGAGATGCATAACTATCTGTGGATATGTCTTGTCCAGTTTCTCTTTCCGAACCTTCCAACAGACCTTCACTTCAACCATCTATGCTTAATCCATTGAACAACCCCCTCAATGATTCACATCAACGATTTCGTAAAAAAATGGACCAATTGTGTGATATGCATGTCTGTTCAATTTGCAAAGAATGTTACCCTGGTATTGTAACAAAAAAATTTCATGATGCATATACTTGTTCTCGCTATATTCTAGAATGAAAAGGCCATCGATTTTCATTAAAAAACAATATGGATCCAGGAATACAACCACCTGTGCTTGAAACCATTACACAAGTTGAAGAAATGCTCATTACTTGTGCTAACCCAGTTTTACAAGTTACACATGCTCGTGGTGGTCAATATAAATATTCTGGACATACTATTTGTTTCCCCCAGTACATTTCCAATATTTCCAAATACAAGCCCCATTTAATATTAGAACTTGACATCCTTGTTGTTCGCAAATGCAACTCTACAAATTTGTGTGTTTTTAGTTTGTAGATGTTTTGCGTTGTTCTTATGATTTTATCTTGGAAAGGTTTATTTGTGTAGCAATTTTCCTTCTTTATTCATTATTTTTATGTAAAGAGACAGAGTGGCCCAGAGTTCGAGTCATCTAGAAATTTCATTGTCTGACCACCATATGCTTAGCATATCCAATTTTTTTTAGTTTCGGTTGGTTTTATTATGCAAGCTTCGTAACATCTTTGAAGTAGAGAAAAGTCAGACAATTTCTTCACTCTAATGAGTTATTGGACCATCATCAGAGAATTTGTAAAGGGAAGTTTGTTCATTGCTTTGATTTCCCTATTTCATTTAGTTGAATTTATTCTCAGAATGTAATGATTTATAATGATCCGAAGTAACGATCTTTCATTAATTATGTGGATGGTAACAAAAGTATCTTGCACACAAACTTTCAAATCCATAATATGAAACTGTACAAAGAGAAAAAATGTTTAATTAGGGTGGAATATATGAGAGTGAGTTCACATAGGTACCATTATTAGTGTATCTCTATATCGTCTAAAAGGACAAATTTGATTTTTTTTTTCTTTTAGGAATTTAATAAGAAAATTGTATAGTTTCATTTGATTTGCTTGAAGAAATTTCGACCACAAAACTCTCCAAAAAAAATCCATATTTCTCAAATTTAAAAAAAATAAACATAAATTTTCCTCTCCCCAAAACTAAATAGTATATCTTTGAAAGCTTTGAAAAAAGGAAGCCATACACTAGAAAATTCAACAACTGAATGAAGCATTGATAAAGAGGGTGCAACAATTACAAATGGAAAATAAAGCTCACTGCAAGTCAAAGTTTCCAAGCTTGATCGAGTAAAGAAAGAATAAGAAATATTTTTTTTGCAAGATCATGTTGAGGGACATGAATTTGTTTCTATTACAACAAACTCTTGCTTATAAAAACCATAAGGTTGATTGAAATATCAAGGAAATTGACAACATGTGGATTTGGTTGAAAATCAAATTAGTCCATCTCTTAATCCAATCGTTTGTATAAGTGGGCCCCTTTCTATTCAGGACTACCAATAACTTTTGGCTCGTTGTGGAATTGACAGAGGTACATTAATTTTTGGTATCCACTATAAGTGATGACAAACAATATTTAGCATGTTGTAGAGCATTTAATGTGGCTGTTGTAGGCTTAATGATCGTTGGATCTTGAGCTACTCGAGATCCAAGGGTCAGGATTTGTTGTAGCCACATTAAATGCTTAAGGGACTTCCCTATTAACCATTTTATCAATTTACATGAGTTCTCTACTTCACTAGTATGTGATTAACATGTAAATTTTCTTTGTACGAAAGTATTAACAATTCTCTATGCATTTAAGTGCTTTGGAATCTTTTGACCTTCCTAATTTTTCTTTTCTATAAGTATGCAATTCCGTTGCTAGTGTGGAATTTCCAATAGACAGACAAACTCCTTTGACGTATTGACTTATTTCATGGTTAAAATAAAATGAAGAATGCTTAAAGCACTCTAACAACATCCTTCTATACATCTAAATATTCTAATTCTATTAGAATTATCATCTAAATACGTAGGCATTATTCCAACTCATGACAATGAACAAGCCAATGCACGAAGAAGAGTTGTATATGCAGAGAACAAAGATAAAAATAACAAGAGACAACGGCTTCTTTACAGAGCTGCATGGCTACCTGTGGATATGTCTTGTCCAGTTTCTGTTCTCGAACCTTCCAACAGACTTTCACTTCGACCATCTATGCTAAATCCATCAAGCACCTGCCTCGATGATGCACATCAACAATTTCGTAAAAAAGTGGACCAACTGCATGATATGCATGTCTTCTCAATTTGCAAAGAATGTTACCCTGGTATTGTAACAAAAAAATTCCATAATGCATATACTTGTTCTCGTTGTATTCTAGAATGAAAATGCCATCGCTTTTCATTTGAAAACAATATGGATCAAGGCATCCAACCACCTGTGCTTGTAGTACTTACAAAAGGGTAAGAAATCCTCATTAGTCATGCTAACCCAGTTTTACAAGTTACACATGCTCATGGTGGTCAATATAGATATTCTAGACATACTATTTGCTTCTCCTAGGACATTTCCAATATTTCCAAATACACGCCCCACTTAATATCAGAACTTGACATCCTTGTTGTTTGCAAATGCAACTATACAAACAATCCATATGAACTGTTTGTTAGTCATACACGTGTTCTTTTTCCCCTTGAATACAAAATGGAAAACGACCCACACTACAAGGATGTATAGGTAAACTTAGTTGCATTATCTTCACTATGTTGATGTATATGTAACTTCGGAATGTATTCTTCTATGTATCTTATATATTGTAACCCGATGTTTATTCTGGGATGTCTCTATTATGTATTTGAGTCATGTGGTCATGCCCCGATGTTCCGATCGGGAGGATTAATAATGTAATCAAGTCATATCAAGTCATTAGGTAAGTCCCCACAGTTTCGGGGCACTTGAGTTATTATACACTAATTAAGGTGTAGGCTCAAGTAGTAATTATTAGGTTGAGCCTACGTGTGAAAAGGAAATTCAAGTGAATGGATGAATATAAATAGAGAGTGAGATTCTCTCTATTTATCACTTGTGAAATACATCACTTGCTCTCCCAAGTGTGGCGCACTACTGGAGAAGGAAATTTTGGGACTAGACAGAAGACAGAAGACTACTGCTGTTTTGGGAGATCTCTTACTGTTTTGGTGTTGATTCTATCTTAGAGGAAGTTGTGGGGTTTTCTCCTTTATGGTTTCCTCGAGGAAAAATCTTTGTGTCTCTTGTCTCTTGTGATGTGCTTGTGTTTTATTGCTGTTCTTGTTGTTCTCTCCGTGAAAAGATCCTAAGATCATAATGCTAGCTTAAATGTGATGAAAAACTAACATGGTATCAGAGCTAACCTGAGAAGAAGACATTGTGCAGCTACAAGAACTAGGGATTCCCATTTTGTGTATTCCTCCACATATTTTCATCAAAAGTATGCTAAGATGACTCTCCATTGAAGGGTGCATCTTTCTGTCGATGCGGAATTCAATCTCAAGCATTTTCAGTTTCGATGTGGAAATTAGGGCTTTCTATAGATGAGGAGTTTTTGAGTGAGAACAGCATAGGGTTATTCTCCTCATCAAAACCGAAGTTTAGAGACCTGGATCAAGAAATTTGGTTGGGTGAAACTCCAGGAAAGTCAAACCCTAGTTTGACCCTGAGCTAGGAGAAACCCTAAATACTAAAACTGCTAAGTTTTGGTACAGTTGCTATATTTCGAGATTGGAAAAGTATCAGAAGCTGAAAATTGCAGGAGCCAAATATAAAATCCTGATGAAGCCTTTGTCCAAAAATCAGACTCATATTCGCTGTACTCAAGGAGATATGATCTCTCCAAGTTAGGGTTCCAACCTCTTCCAGAATTCATCCCTAAACAGGACATCTGGGGAGATCTCAAATATCTTGAGCTACAGAGGTCCAATGGAATTCCTGAAGATGTTCCAGAAAGGGAACGGACTGTACTTTCGGTGGTCCAAATATCAGACTCAGAAGATGAACCAGTGACATGTGGCATGCCGTACAACTTCGCTGTTCTGAACAGTCCTGTAACAGGTCACCTTGGGAAAAGGATCATAAATCCCAAATGGTGAAACAAATTCTAATGAAACCTGCGGTGTTGGATCAGGGACATGCGAGGTTACCTCAGTGAAAAAGTGAAAACATAGAGGATTAGTAATTTTGGATATATCACAGAAACAGTAATATGCATTTCTACAGAAGAAATCAGTAAATTAGGGCTTCCTGTTTCGGGAGCTTCCCTCCACTGTTTTCAGAAAAGGAGTACATTGGACAGCTCCATTTGAAGAGATATATATTTTTTTCCAATAATATCTGAAAGTTTCCAAGTTTTGAAAATTAGGGTTTCTGCGACAAACCCTAGATCAACAAACTCCGGGACAAGGACGGACACCTCAAATCGGTAAGATCTAATCTTTTGTATTTCCATTTGAGGTTCTCATTTCAATATGATCTATCACAATAGCTTGATGATAAGCTTGGTGAAGTTGACAACTTCCAAGCATAGAAGTATTTGATCTCTCTGAAGAAACTGGATTGGACACCTACATGAGTATAGAGGTTCCAGTTTCAGAGGGAGACGAGGCCAATGAACACATCATGCTCATGCTGCAAAGGATGATGAACCATCCAGAAAGAGATCCATATATGAAAGTGAATATTCTTCAAGCGAGGATGAATATGTTCTGATATCAGCTCTCACAGGTAACATTA
>LPNX010081817.1:225993-305150 GCA_001517045.1 Pseudotsuga menziesii | reverse complement strand
AATTCAATGTAGGCACATCACCACCCTAAAAATCAAGCAATTTTAGAGCCGTCGCTTAAGCGACACTTAGGAAGCTATCTGTCGCTTAAGCGACACTTAGGAGAATAGAAATTTTAGCACCGTCGCTTAAGTGACACTTAGGAGCATTGCCGTCGCTTAAGCGACACCTATCCCCACCATTTCAAAAAAAAATTTAATCTTTCTGATTTTTGGCATGGTTAAAAGAAAAAAACCATGCGCCGTCGGAAAAAACCGTCGGATTTTGGATCAAAATCTAGTAGTGGCAACCTAAACAAGAAGCTCAACTTAAGTCACCATTGAATGATGAGGATTCTCTAGCAGAAACTTTAAAAGCTGCGAAACAGTCAATTAATCTTTCTAAGCAACATAAGGTTGATCGGTTAAAAGAAATTGAAGAAGCTCGTGATATGTTGAAAACAGAGTTACAACAACAGAAAAATGAATTACTTATGTGGGTAGATCGATGGCAACAAATGAAAGACAAGAAGGACAGATACAAAGCAGAAAAGAAATTGTTAGCAGTGACCAATGAAAAATTGCTGAAGGATGAAAAAATCTTGAAACTCAGGGCCAAGCTATCCGAACCAGGAAAGCCATCAAGCTACAAATCGCAACCTAACAACTTAGTCTATTTTTAGTTATTGTGATTTCAATTTTGATAGGTAAATGTACAATTTAATGAACATCCTACAGAATCAAAGATTCTGTAGGATCATTCTACATTCTTATTTAATTATCTTGTTATAATCGTAGTTATAATTTTTATTTTTATTTTAATTGTTTGTTACAGGTGTGCTCATGATATAAATGCATCGAATGGAATGAAGATGGTTTGTTGATCGGTTTTAATTTTTAAGGCCGCTTCATCAAAGGGAAATCAATTGTTCATAAATAGCTAGCATACAGTTACAATGGTCATGCTTTATCTATTTCGCTAGAATTTCACATTTGCCAAATGTTACAATTAGTTGTTGTTCGCTTTCAATATGAACGAGATACTATTCGAAGAGAGGGGCATGATAATGATCTATTTCCAGGTGCATCATTGGAGAACATTTTAAAATGATCATAAATAGGTTCTATATGTTTCATAGATAGCAGACTTTAAAATCTATTTTTAGCGATTAGTTGCATAGAGTTAGGGATGTAGTTATCAAAGTTTTATTATAAAAACTATGAAAATTTTTGTAAGAGGGGTCGATGGGAGTACTAGAGAAAATACTTTAGAAACATATAATACATTTCTGGTTTTGATTAGTCTACTGAAGTTTTCTTCGTGGATGATTACCACTGGAACATCAAAGACTGGTATCAAAATTTGTTTTCAAATATTTGTTATATATATATATATATATATTTCAAAAGCAATTTTCTTACTTAAATCTATGTACAATTGAACTTAGTTTTCATTGCATTAATAAAGTTTTCATTACTCTTGTCACTCAATATCGATATCTGTTGTTGATACTATCAATGCCATGGTTATTCAAATGTTGTTGATGATTGTGATCGAATAGTATTATATTTTCATAGCTTATATTGATTACATCTGTATTTTGATAGTTGTTTTGAATAATAAGTTATTATATCATTTATATACAGATTTTAATGTTGAATTTCAATTATCTGTTGACAAATACATCTACAGAGTGAATAAAATAATTTCTTATTTTATTCTCTGTGTTTTTGTAAATTTTATTAAACAGAGTGTTATTAGTGATAACAGTTCTGATAGTTTCTTATCTGGAATTGTATGATTTATTTCACTTTGTTATTTATAATCGTTAATTGATAGTTGATATAGTAGTCTAAAAGTTTGCTCTTAGCTGAGATAGGATAGCTAGTTGATTTTAATTCACATTTTATCTTAGTTTATTTTAATAGTTGTTAAATAGAATTAGATTAATTTGTTAAAATTTAAAATAGTTTAGTATTCAAAACATTAAAACAAAACCCTAAAACAAGAGACTTTCCTTAAGAAAGCACTTTAGGATAACTTAAACTTAGAAAACTAACTCTAGGATTTATTTTAAGCGGTAATTTAATTTAGGATAAATTTTTACTGAATTTTTTACGTTCTCCTTAAGAGGATAAATTCAGTTGGTAGCAGGATCATAACCTATGAGGTTTTTCCATTTCAAACACACTAGAAGCTGCTTTAAGCAACTTGGGTGGGCTTAATCTCCTAAAGTTGGCCTAGTCAGAAAATCTGGCCAACAAATGGCACTAGAAGGAGGGCATGTTAATGGTTAATGGCAGGTAGAACTAATGATAAATCTTCAATCATCCAACAACATCCATTTCAATCTGAATTTAGTAGATCACCATTCATAGAAACTGTTAGGAGTATTCTTGAGTGTGACCATAATACATCTCCATTCACTCCTGAACAAAGTACTCAAACTTTAGAAGAATCACGTCATATTCTTACGAGAGAATATGCTCATCAACTTGGTTTAACGCCAATAGACTATGGTCTACCCAAACAACAAAGACGTAATCCTCAATTGAATATAATTACTCAAGATTCAGTAGAAGCCGATAGAACTCCAAGTTATCAAGTCAGAAGTCTTCATAGAGAAACTGCTAGAACAAATACTGCTAGAAGATTGACTTCTGTAGGCGGTTTTGATCAACTACCTTCTCCTCCGAAATCACCACCGGATAGTCCAAGGTCATCTAATTCAAGGAGTTCTTGAGATTATTAAGGAAGTCCTATTGCTGGAAACATACCTGCAGGAGGAGGAGGATGGGGTAACCCTACACCTAATCCACAACTTCCTTGGTTGAGAATAACTACTGTAGTTGTGCCTGGTGTACAATATCCTCTGCCCAAACATTCAGATAAACTTCTTCCAAAGTTTAATCTAGATAATAAAGAACCTACAGAGGTGCATGTAGATAAATTCATGTTAGTTGTTCAAACCATGAACATTTAGCATGAAGACATAGTCTGTCGTTTGTTCCCTTTAACTTTTGAAGGGAAAGCATCTACTTCGTACTTTTCATTAGTCCAAGGATCAATCACAAATTGGGCTGAATTCAATAAGGCTTTCCTAGATAAAACACCTGCTCTTTTAGCTCTTGAGTTATCTCGAATTAAAATGGAACCTAAAGAAAGAATTAAAGATTTTAATTAGAGATTTCTTACATTGAAAAATAAAATTTATGTTGCTTCTCAACCACCCAAGGATATAATCATTGAAAATTATACTTCAGCTTTACCAAAGTATCCTGAGATGTTTGTGAAGAGAGCAGGTAAAACAACCCTTGTTGAAACTTTTGAGGAAGCTATTAAAGTTGAGAAGGATTCCATGTCTTATGAACCAGATAGAAGTGAAAAAGTTGATACTAATTTTCCTCGTAAGAAAATTGAAAGACCTAATTCAGAAAAAGGATAAGGCCTTTGATTTAGAACAATTACAGAATGCTATTCAGGCATTAACTAATGAAGTCATAGGATTAAAGAAAACTAATTCTGAAATTTCCTCTTCTAGAGGGTATTTCAGAAATCAGTTTAGACAGAATCCTAATACTAATAATAAAACAAGTTCACCTCCTGATATAGCAGTAAATGAATAAATTTTTAATACTATTCGAGCAGTCTTATCTTTATTCAAAACTCCCTCAAGTCAAGAAACTGTAGATAATGAAGAGGAAGAAGAATATGAAAATGGAGAAGAATTGGAAGAACCTCAACAAGTAAATGGTCATTTCTGGGACAGTCTAGTAAGAGATTATGAAGGTAGAAGTCCTCCTTCAAGACAACATGCCTATAATACTCGTAGTAGAACATTCGCAAATACTCCTGGAGCATCATCAAGTTGTACCCCGAGTAACGATAATAATAATTCACAACCCAATAAACAGACTCAATCTGTCAAACAAACTCAACCTGTGAGGACTTCTCAGCCTATTCAAAATGCTCTGAAGTTAGATTTACAATATGACATAATTCAAGATCTAAAAAAGACACATGCAAATATTAGTATGTATGATCTTCTTCAAATTTACCCAATGCCTAATAGTCCTATTATAAATCCTGCCATGAGTTCCATAATTCCTAATGCTAAGCAAAATCTAGTTGCTAATAATTCTAATAGTGATTTAACACCAACTGATAAAGGAAAGTTAGCATCTTATAAAGCTTCGCTAATAGGAAAAAATTAAAAATAAACAACTCCTCCACTCCTTCTTACCTTCAAGATTTTTAATAGGAACATTCACAATTGCATGGTTGATTCTGGAGCATCTTCCAATGTAATGCCTTTGTCTGTGTGCAAAAGGTTGAATGGAAAGTATGTTCCATCAAATTTACAGATTACTCAATTGGATAGGACAAATGTGAGGGTTGTGGGAGAGATGAAAGATGTTCTAGTTAGGATTGCTTGTAACCATTCAGTTTTTCAAATTATAGATATTGTGGTTGCAGACATTCCTGATGCATATGGGTTGTTTTTGAGTAGGGATTGGTCTCAACAATTGAATGGATTCTTTGCTACAGATTGGTCAACTTTATGGTTACCTAAGAATGGAAAATCAAATCAAATTAAGATTAACAAAGAAAGATATATGAAACATACAGTGACAGAATTACATGATCCCAATGAACCGGTTTTATTTTCAGATTCTATAATGGGGAATTATATGTATGAACTTGGGTTTGGAAATTTTAAATCTGAAAATTATGCTTTCTCTGACAATAAACAGCAATCAGAAACTCTTAATGTTACAACTATTTCTCATGATTCTTCATTTAAAGAAATTGTAAATAATGTAGATAGTCATAATTATGTAAATATTATTGAGAGTAAAGTAGTTGCAAATAGTTCTACTTGGATTTTATATTTCAATGGGTCAAAGTCTAAAGACGGAGCAGGAGTTGGTTGCATGTTAATTGACCCTAAAGGAAATAAAACATGTATAGCATGTAGGCTTGAATTTAATTGTACAAACAATACTGTGGAATATGAAGCTCTAATTCAGGGACTGAAAAAAGCGATTGATTTGGACATTAAAGTGCTAGTTGCATATGGTGATTCTGAAATCATCATCAAGTAAGTCTGTAATTCCATTCACTGCATTTCTAAACATTTGCAGAATTATCAACGAGAGGTATGGAATCTCATTTCGCATTTTGATGCATTCAATATAATGTCAGTTCCAAGATTCCAAAATCAAGAGGCAGATTTATTATCAAATGTAGCATCAAAATTGATTCCATCTGAGAATTTCACACCTAATCTCTTTTCAATTGAATTGATTTTTAGGCCTTCTATACCAGATAATATCTTTAACTGGAGTGTTTTTTATAATGATGTGTAGGTGCTGAATTTCTTAACAAATGATGATACTTTCAAAGATTCAGCCATTGATGAAGTTACACATGACGAAAATTTGCGGGATTTTTTGGTAATAAATGATTTTTGTTCAATTGAAAAATCTTTTGAGAAGGTAAAACCAATTCCTAACTCAGTTTTGAGATTAGAAATTTTTTTTGATCTTCAAGATAAATTTAAGTCTGTTCCTAATTGTAAAACCAATAGTTCACAAATTAAATATGAAACTATAAATTTAGGAACAAAACTTAATCCTCAAACTGTGAATTTAGGAATAGATTGCACTCCTACAGAAAAATTAGCATTCATAAAATTATTCAAAGAATTTAAGGATGTCTTTGTATGGACATACGACGATTTGAAAACTTTTAATCCAAAAGTCATGCAACACATTATTCCAATAAAATAGGAATAAAAACCTTTCCAACAGAAACTTAGAAAGTATCATCCGTCACTAGAACCAACAATTAAGAAGGAATTAAATAAACTGTTAGCTGCTAGGATTATTTTTCATATTCGACATACTTAATGGGTAGCTAATTTGGTTCCAGTTAGGAAGAAAAATGGTGATATTTGACTATGTGTTGATTTTAGAATTCTTAATAAGTTCTCTTAAAAAGATAATTACCCTGTTCCACCCATGGAACAAATCCTTCAGAAAGTTTCTAGTTCTGAGATACTGTCACTTCTTGATGGTTTCTTAGGATATAACCAAATATTGGTTTCTACAAATGATAAACTGAAAACAACTTTTAGAACTCCATGGGGAACATACTCTTACAGAAAGATGCCCTTTGGGTTAATCAATGCTAGGACAAATTTTCAAAGAGTAATGGATATTGCTTTTAGAGGGTTAATTAATCATTCAGTAGTTGTCTATTTAGATGACATTACTATATTTTCTAAATGTCGACATGATCACATTAATCATCTTGGAAAAGTATTTGAACATTGTAGGAAATTTGGAATTTCTTTAAATCCAAAGAAAACAATATTTGTTGTTTCAGAAGGTATTTTATTAGGTTGTGTGGTTTCAAAACATGGGATCATGATTGATCCTGAATGAACTCAATCTATCTCAAAAATAACTTACCCTTCTAGCAAAAAAGGAATGCAATTGTTTCTTGGTAAAATAAACTTTGTTAGGATATTTATCCCCAATTTTTCTGAAATCATTCGTCCTTTACAAAAAATGATTAAGAAGGATGCTATTTTTAATTGGGGACAAATTGAAAAAGAATCTTTTTAGAGAATTTTAGAAGCCATTTCAGAAGCTCCTAGTCTTTTGAGCCCAGATTTTAACAAAAATTTCATATTGTATACTTTCACTTCTGACATATCATATGCAGCAGTTTTAACTCAGCTAAATCAACAAAATAGTGAAGTGCCAATTTTTTTTATGAGCTCAAATTTTAAAGGTGCTGAACTTAATTACCACGAGGTTGATAAGCAATCTTTTTCTATTTTCAAAGTTGTCAAACACTTTCATCCATGTTTATTGAAATCTAGAACGAAAGTGATAGTTCTTTATCCTTCAGTTAGAAATTTGTTAGTACAAAAATATTTGGGTGAAAATAGAGCACCATGGATGACAGCTTTTCAAGAGTATGACTTGGAAATTAAACCTTCAATGGTATTCAAGGGTCAAGGATTATGTAAACTTGCTGATGAAGCAGCTCATATTCCTAATAACAGTTTCGAAGCTATCATTGATGAAGTCTTACTAACTCAGGAATTTTACTTTTATCCTCCACCACAAGATTCTTGGTACACAGATTTAAGGACACTTCTTGAAACAGGAACTGCTCCCGATTACCTTGAATCAAGGAAAAGGAGAGCACTTAGACTGAAATATGCTCCTTATTTACTAATTGATAATATTCTTTTTAGGAGAAATTCAGATGGTGTTTTACTTCAATGCTTAGACAAAGATGAAACAGAAGTGATTTTGAAAGAATTACATTTTGGACCAGCAGGTGGTCATTTTGGTGGAGAAACTACAGCACATAAGATTCTTAGGGATGGCTATTATTGGCCTACTTTATTTCGAGATTCTTATGCTTTTGTCAGGAAATGTCAAGAATTCCAACTTGCTACAGGTAGAGTTAAGAAGTCTACTTTTCCTTTACAACCTGTTTCAATAGAAAGGACTTTTCAGCAATGGGGTATTGATATAGTAGGACCAATAAACCCTCCCTCTTATATGCAACAAAAATACATTATAACTGTAACTGATTATTTTACCCGTTGTGCAAAGGCTGCACCTTTAAGGGTTGTAAACACCAATCAGGTTATCTTATTTTTAGAATCTTTTATCATAACAAGATTTGGTGTTCCAGATTCCCTTGTTTTTGATAATGCCTCATATTTTTCATCAGTTGAGTTAACTCAATTTTCCTTAGAGAAAGCCATAAGGGTTAGATATTCATCTAATTATCATCCTCACGGAAATGGTTTAGCTGAATCAACAAATAAAAATTTGTTGAAAATTCTCAAAAAAACTATTTCAGTTCACCATCATGATTGGCATATAGAGTTATTTAATGCTCTTTGGGCAGACAGAGTAACTCCTAAAGCTGCAATAGGTAACTCACCTTTCTTCCTGGTTTATGGAACTGAGGCCATTTTACCGCCAAATTTATTTTTACCTTCTTTACAGTTAGCCCAGTCTGTTTAGGATGAAGATTGTTTAGCTATGGAGAAAAGGATTAACATTTTATTAAAACTAGAGGAAGAAAGAGACAGGTCAAAATAACATTTCATAAAAAATCAACAAATTGTTAAGAGGTTTGATCAATCTTCAAGTTCTAACCGAAAATTCTAGGTGGGAGACTTGGTGTTAAAATGGGACAAAGTTCACGAGGAGAAAGGAGATCATACCAAGTTCCAAAAACTTTGGTCCAGCCCATTTGTCATTTCTGAAAATATAGGTCCAAGCACTTTTCGTTTGAAAACCTTAGAAGGTCAGTTTGAAACATTTCCAGTAAATGGACTAATCTTAAAAAAATATTTTTGCTGACTTTTCCAAGCTCTGAATTTGTATATAATTTTGTATATGAGCTTGTTTATTGTACAAATTTTTTCTTCTTCTTATTTTTCATCAGTTTCTGTCTATAAATAATTTTGTTTAAATTTTAAGAATTTTCTGTATATATTATTATCATAAAATTTTATAAAATTGTTGATATTCTGTACAATCTTTTATCAACAAAATTACGATAAATTCCTGATTCTTATGTACATTCAAAATTCATTTGATCCATGTATAAATAATCTCGAAACTTATTTTTTATTTTCTTAAATTAAGAATTGATAGATTCTTCCAGTCAAGTATTGATCTGTCAATCATTTGTACGTAAGATTGTCAAATCTCTGTATATATGTTTTAAGATAATTAGTCGCTAATGTACATATGTTGTTGAGAGGACATTTGTAAAAAAATAAGTCCTATGGTTTAAACCCAGTTTGTTCATTAGTTTAAAATTATGATATTAGACTAAGTCTTTTAAAAATTGGTTTAGAATGATCAAAGTTTCTTAAGTCTATTAAGAACCTATCATTATTTGTAAATATTGTTCAGATTATCCCTCATTCTCCTATTTTCTTTTGATAGTTAGGATGGCTGATTAATGTCTTTTTCAAAACTTGTACTTTGAGAAATCATTATGGATCTCTATCATCAGTCATTTATTTTAAATATGTTTACAATCTGAAAAAAATTTAGATCTATTCCATTCACTAAAATTCTAAAGTTTAAAATAAGAGACGTAAGGTCTTAGTAATAAGCCGATCCGATCAAGATCATAAATATCATCGGTATGACATTATTAGGAAATTGATAATGGATCTTGCTCATAAAATCAAGAGATAGGGGGTCTCGTCACGAGCCAGCCGATTCATTTTCTGGTGATATTAGTGACTGACATTACCATTTAGTTACCATGCTAGGTAGTGGTCTCTTATTTTATAAAACTTAAACTTTCAAACTCAATAAAGTGAAACATAACTTTAATTGAAGAATAGGAGGTCTCATCATGAGCCGACCTAATCATGATCATCAGTGCTATCTAGTATAACTTCATTTCTGATCATCAAAGTGATGGCTCTTCGTTAAATGATCAAGGGACAAGAGGTCTCATCACGAGCTGACTTGCTTATTCTAGGCAGTTCTCGTGAATGATACTATCACATAAGGTTATCATGCATAGATAGTAGTCTTCAGTTAAAAAAATTGTTTTTGATTTTTAGTTTTGATTTATAAATAAAAAATAAAATAAAATAAATAAGAAAATCATTATATTCATGGAACAGATTCTAAAAATTTAACGGTGAAGTAGATTCCTATATCTTATACTGATGGTTCAGATTATCATTACTATAAGTACTTTGTTTTGACTAGGATATTCTTAAGCTTATCTTTAACAAAATCCTTATTTACAGAGATGGGATAATTCTGAATTATACTTATGAATATAAATCACATAATGGTTTTTATTAGACTGAGAATTTTGTATTGTTTTGAATAGATTTTAAGATTTTTTTATACCGTCATTTGAAAATTGTATGAGCAGAGATAACTGGTTCGCCCAGGTCGTCGCCATTTGTTGGCAGGCAACATCCCTCTCAATTTTTATGCTTTCCTGAATAAAATTGATCAGCTCTCTTTTATATTTTATCACAAAATTATATAAGAGTGCCTTCAAAATCTTCGATTCTGAAGGTACTCTAAATTAAAAGAAGAATTAATGATCATACTGGAAGTTGAGGAAGCATTTTCATAAATTAAATATTTTAGCAGCTATTAATCTTTTAATTTTATATATAATCAATTTTCATTATCATTTAATATTTGATTATATATTGATTCGAGATATTATAATTATAGCTTGCTAAATATTTTTTTTTTGGATTAAATTAAAGATAATTGGAAATGCATTTTGAACTTGTTACAATTAGGTTTTATTGATTTCTTTTAGACCTTTAGACAAAGTATTAATCATTAGTTTTTGTAATTTATATGATTAGGGTTGATGAATTAATTTAAATATCCTATTTTAACCCTAATGATATATTTTTACATAAAAACTTTATCTTTTAAATATTATGCCATTTTATCTGTAAATAAACAAATTATGGGAAGTTGTATATATGTTTCTCAAATAACCAAAGTTTACCGTTATATATCATTTCAAATGTTATAAAGATATTTGTGTTATATTCATAATAATCGATTTTTAATCTAGTATTTAGTTTATGATAAAATTCTCCATCCGATCAAACTTTGCAATAGGTCATATGATGATTTGGATTCAATGAGTTCATCGTATAGTTCAAAACTATATAATTTACTCTTTGAATCTATTACATGTCTAAAATATGGTTTTGAATATTTAATTTATCATCTAAGGTTGATCTTGGTGCTTGGTTGGATTTACGAAACCCTAGGAGACATCATTGTTTAATGAAAGACTTCACATCATCTGGTTTTAATAGCACGATTGAATTCCACGTATGACCTATTCCTGTTAACGTTTGGTAGTCATATGTTTCCTACATGATACGAATTGTTATTTTGTTAACACCTGTTCAAAGCACTTTAATATGAAATAATTACCTTGGTCAAATGTTTTCATATTAACATCATCCTATCTGACATTCGTATTACATTCATGAAACATTTGATTTCGAATATTTCGTAATGATTTTAGATCTTATCAATTTGTTTGATGAATACCTGCAGGGGTTTGATGGTGAAGTTCTCACCCGTAGAAACCAGTCTAGGGTTACTCTTTAGCTCTTCGAGAATCGCATAAGGGTTCATATCATGTCTATATATTCACATATCCCTATTCCTTCAGTTTTCACAATGCCTTTTAATCCTCTGTCAAAGAAATAACTGATAGTTCAACATATGGCTCCCTTAAGTCGTTTTGAGATTTCTGGTCCTGAAATGTTAGAAGCCGACCCTGAAGTTCTTTCCTTCTTTGAGAAAATTGACTGGAAACTCTTCTTTTGGGGTTTCACTGGACACAATGAGGAAGTTACCAGAAAATTTGTGTTGTCTTTTGATGGAAATATTGCTCAGATAGGTTATTTACAGTTAGTCATAGATGAAGAATTTATTTCGAAAGCCACGAAGCTGCCTCAGACTGGTGAACGCTGGTTTAAGGGGTCACGAATAGACAAGAAAAAGTTTAAGCAGTTTCTTCTTCCATTATCAAAGGAGGATGCACACCTTAAATTCAGATTTCCTGTAAAATATTTGAAGAATCAATGGTGTGCTCCTTTTGAAGTCATTTCCAGGTATATTTCTTGTGATGGTCGTTACTCAAATGTCCAATTATATCATCTGAGAATTTTAATGGCTATTAAGGGTTTGAAATTGAATTTGCCCTACTTTCTACTTCATAGTTTGCATAAAATGGCTGTTATGGTTCAACGTACTATTGGTAATCAAGATCGTAGTCTTTTTCATCACGACCTGATCAAAATGTTAGTTCAGTATTAGTTAGCTACAATAGGGAAAACCTAGGATAAATTCTTAAAAGAAAATGAGTTTGGGTTTACCCAATTTTGTCCTACCTACTTACCTAAGACTCGTGTAAAATGAAGAATACCTCGTGAAAGAGAAATAAAAGAAGAGGCAAATCCTGTAGATGATCATGAAAGGTTGTATAAGCTTTGTCTGATAGCTGAAAAATGAGAAATTTTATACTACAAACCCTCCCGAGCAACCCAAGAGGGAAAATGAAGTGGGAGAAGGAAATAAAACGGTTTTCCAGACACACTCTGCTAAATTAATAGGTGATTTGTATCCTAAGATAGTGGAAGAGAAAGGGAAGCATGAGTTAAAAGGAGAAAATCTGGAAGGTGACAATAAACCTCTTGAACCAAGTACGATAAAATCTTAAACAACAAATCGAAGGTTAACTAGAAGTATGATAAGTCTTTCGATTCCAAGAACCATGGAACAGAGTAGTGAACCTATCTTTGTTGAAGATAACAATGATAAGGAGGATGAATCTCCTCCTCATGAAACCCCATTCGATGATTTTGAACAAGAACAAAGTAGTAATCACGGTAATTTGGCGGTATCTCCCAAGAGAGTCGCGGAAGATGATTCACCATTAGTAGCGCAACTTGAACATGAAGTTCGACTTAAGTCACCATTGAATGATGAGGATTATCTAGTAGAAACTTTAAAAGATGCGAAATAGTCAATTAAGCTTTCTAAGCAACATAAGGTTGATCGATGAAAATAAATTGAAGAAGCTCGTGATATGTTGAAAACAGAGTTACAACAGCAGAAAAATGAATTACTTACGTGGGTAGATCGATGACAACAAATGAAAGCCAAGAAGGACAGATAAAAAGCAGAAAAGAAATTGTTAGTAGTGACCAATGAAAAATTGTTGAAGGATGAAAAAATCCATGAAGAAAAAATCTTGAAACTGAAGGCCAAGCTATCCGAAGCCAGGAAAGCCATCAAGCTACAAATCGCAACCTAACAACTTAGTCCATTTTTAGTTACTGTGATTTCGATTTTGACAGTTAAATCCATTTTTAGTTACTGTGATTTCGATTTTGACAGGTAAATGTACAATTTAATGAACATCCTACAGAATCAAAGATTCTGTAGGATCATTCTACATTCTTATTTAATTATCTTGTTATAATCGTAGTTATAATTTTTATTTATATTTTAATTGTTTGTTACATGTGTGCTCATGATATAAATGCATCAAATGGAATGAAGATGGTTTATTGATCGGTATGCATTTTTAAGGTTGCTTCATCGAAGGGAAATGAATTGTGCATTAATAGCTAGCATACAGTTACAATTAGTTGTTGTTCGCTTTCAATATGAACGAGATACTATTCAAAGAGAGGGGCATCATAATGATCTATTGCCAGGTGCATCATCGAAGAATGTTTTAAAATGATCACAAATAGGTTCTAGATGTTTCATAGATAGCAGACTTTAAAATCTATTTTTAGCTATCAGTTGCATAGAGTTAGGGATGTAGTTATCAAAGTTTTATTATAAAAACTATGAAAATTGTTGTAGGAGGGGTTGATGGGAGTACTAGAGAAAATACTTGTGAAACATATAATACATTTTTGGTTTTTATTAGCCTACTAAAGTTTTCTTCGTGGATGATAGCTTTAATTACTCTTATCACTCAATATCGATATCTGTTGTTGATACTATCAATGTCATGGTTATTCAAATGTTGTTGATGATTGTGATCGAATAGTATTATATTTTCATAGCTTATATTGATTACATCTATATTTTGATAGTTGTTTTGAATAATAAGTTATTATATCATTTATATACATATTTTAATGTTGAATTTTAATTATCAGTTGACAAATACATCTACAGAGTGAATAAAATAATTTCTTATTTTATTCTCTGTGTTTTTGTAAATTTTATTAAACAAAGTGTTATTAGTGATAACAGTTCTGATAGTTTCTTATCTGGAATTGTATGATTTATTTCACTTTGTTATTTATAATCATTAATTGATAGTTGATATAGTAGTCTAAAAGTTTTCTCTCAGCTGAGATAGGATAGCTAGTTGATTTTAATTCACATTTTATCTTAGTTTATTTTAATAGCTGTTAAATAGAATCAGATTAGTTTGTTAAAATTTAAAATAGTTTAGTAGTCAAAACATTTAAAACAAAACCCTAAAATAGGAGAATTTCCTTAAGAAAGCACTTTAGGATAACTTGAACTTAGAAAACTAACTCTAGGATTTATTTTAAGCAGTAATTTAATTTAGGATAAATTTTTACTGAATTTTTTACGTTCTCCTTAAGAGGATAAATTCAGTTGGTAGTAGGACCATAACCTGTGAGGTTTTTCCATTTCAAACACATGGGAAGCTACTTTAAGCGAATTATGTGGGCTTAATCTCCTAAAGTTGGCCTAGTCAGAAAATCGGGCCAACAGGGGGATCTAAACCTGACCCTCACTTTGAATGAGATATGGGGGAAAATGCGAGAAACGATCCTCAGAGATCCTTTTTCAGTTTCTTTTCGAACAGGAAGGACTAGTACACATAGCCCCTTTGAAACTGGATCCTACATGGACGAAAAAAACACAGCCTTCAGGCACTCAACATGGCGCTCATGTAAATAATGAAATGAAGAGGAATTATGATTTATTATTTGCACAATCTAATATTGGTTAATTTTTTTTCCATAAATTAATGTGTTTGTTTCAATTAACTAGGGAAGCAATCTAAATATAAATGACCTAAGTAATGGATCAACAAATGATCCCAGGGACGGTGGAGTGCCACTTAAAAGCGTTGCTCAGTTTGGTACTAGAGGTATTTCATGTGTTAGAAACTATTTGTAGTATGTATTACAATTAAAAATATTTAATTGTGAATGGCGTATTCATTATACCCTTTCTTGTTTCAACTGCAAAGCATGTAGTTGATGAGCCTAGACAAGATGACGAACATATTGCCACATTCGAAACTATTCAACTTGCCTCCACTACCGAAGCAGGAAAAGAACAATCTACTGTTCTTATTATTTCTATTGAACACTTGTAATAATAATAACTAAAAATGCCAATTTAACATTTTTTCTTATTTCACTTGTTTCTGCGCCACCCTTGCAACAACCTCAACGTAGCGTCAGGTCATTAAAGAGACATACATATCCACAACAGTTTAAGGGGAAGAAGGCACATCCGACATCCTCGTGAATTACATGCTGCAAAAGAAAAATAAATGATTGTACTTGGGATTATGGAACATTTAGGGCCTTTTTCTTGTCAATGTCATACACAATTTTCTTATTTAAATGTATATACCTCATGAGAGCTTTGTAGTGATATTCAACATTGCATTAAGAAAATGGTTGTTTTTTTGTTTGAATTACCATTGCTTGAGTTACTAAGTATGTTTTCTTGCATTTCAATTCTACAATCTAGGTTTATTCCCTTAAGTTAGATTCTGACAGAACCTAAATGAGGATGAGAGGATCACATCTTCTAGGTTGAACCCTTCCTATGTAGTGATGATAAACATTTAGTTGTTGTATGGCACATATGTGGACCACATATCTTTGAGAGAGAGTCTTATTATTTTATGTTGAATTTGTGGTTAGCCAACTTGTTATGTTATGCTGACTTTTGTTATGATGACTTTATATTATATTGAATTTTGTTCTCCCTCCTTCAAGTGTGCGATTCCATACCGCTGCTTGTTGTGGATGTGTTTTTGCTAGTTTGACTAGTTTGAGGGATACTTGGCATGATGGTTGATATTTTCGGGTGCATCTTAACTGTGATGTACCTCTTTGATTGGATGGATCTTTTTTGTACTTGTATATCCTTTCTATCAACATTTATGGTCTCTCTCTCTCTCTCTCTCTCTCTCTCTCTGAGGTATGTTTATGCCCTTTACTAAGGTCATGTTTATTCCAGTTATTGGCTTGCCTCTAAGAGGCAAGATTTGATCTAAAAGTAAATATGATTACAAGGAAGGTTCTTCCCATCATGTAATTCATCAGATATAATATTTTCATGTTTGTTCTGAGATTTTGTTGTGTTACTATCTTTGACTGTTTGAGGGATACTTTGGTGTGTTGATTATGAATCCCACTATATTGTTATTTTGTCATTTGATTTGTTAAGTAATAAGACTTGTTATTTTGTATTGTGAGTTATATCTATTACTGCTTTTATAATTTTGTCTAAATATCCATATTATTGTTAATGCATATTTCAACTTTAACATAGGTACTTCTTGGGAGAGTTAAAGTTGAAAGAGATGAAAATTAATTTTTAATGTAGTAGTTGAAAGACATGAACATTATGTTTTAATGTTAAAAATATGCTATATTGATCACTAATTTTGTTGGTGCAAGTGTATTGGGAATTTTTTGTTCTTGATTAGGCCTAGGTTTCCATGTTTGGTTTCCCCTTAGTTGGGTATTTTGAAAGTGAGATTCCGATTGAACCTTAATGAGGATGAGACGGTCACATATTCCAGGTTGAACCCTTCCTATATAGTGATGATAAACTTTTAGTTGTATCATGGAACATATGTGTACCACATATATTTGAGTGAGAGTCTTGTTATGTTATGTTGAATTTGTTGTTATCCCACTTGTTATGTTATGTTGAATTCTATTATTTTGACTTTGTGGTTAGCCTACTTGCTCTCTTATGTGTTTGGTTATCCATGTTTGTGTGTTGACTTGTGGTTATCCCTGATGCGTTTAGATTTTTCTTGACCCTTCTTTTAGCTATGTGCCATCCTTAATTTCGTTACTTACCACATTGATTTAACTTATAAATTGATGGAATCATGCCTATCCTAATCACAATAGAAGTGCTAATGTCACTTAGAAGGACCTTCTAGGAGGTCTTTGAGAGTCTATAAGGTGACTAGTATAGCCTTGGTTGAGAGCGATGTCTTTATGGCACTTTGAGATCTGTTTTGGAACGGTTGATTTAGGGTTTCCCGAAACACTTGTTTATGACATAGAGGGTTTTTAAGGTTGTCTTTGCTTGAGCATTATTTTTTGGGGTTTTCAAGCAACACCCAACCTGTCCTTACATATCAATGTCCTTTATGAGGGTTTCTACAACAATTTTCATTCTCACTTCTTCACACATGCGAGTCCTTTATTTCATTCTCACTCCTTCATTCAATTATTGACTTGCCTCTAAGAGGAAATATTTGATCTAAAAGTTAAAATATGAGTACAAGGAAGGTTCTCCCCATCATGTCAGTCATCAGATATGATTTTTACATGTTTGTTTTGGGATTTTTCTGCGTTGTTTGTTGTTTAATGGCACATACAAGATTTAGTCTTGCATCATGGTATGTCTTATGAGGTGGTAGTAGAATTTCTTGTTATTGGTTTCTAATTTTTCAGGTGCTAAGGAATTTGGATATATAAACACTAAGGTTCCCACACTCTTTATTAATGTACAACACTTCATTCAATGCTTCTTCATGTACAAACATAATTTTCATCTCTTTCAACTTTAACACAAGGACCTCTTGGCTATTGGGAGTGTTTGTGCCAAAAATTGTTTCCAGACTACAAAGAAACAAGCCAACACAATCTCAAATATTCAATCAAACAAAACTAGGTTTTTAGGGTTTTTTTAAAAGGTTTTCTGGTTGTGAAGTTTGGTGACAAGAGGGAATACATTCATAACCCAAATAGGGACTAAATCACAAGTAAAGAAGAATTGAGATGCATAATATAATAACCATGTATCCAACAGAAAATAATATTGAAGTTCATCCACAAATGGCAAGCACTACAAGCATAAAAACTATAAACCAACAATGAAATTACCAATTGTGTAGCTAAACAAGCTAGAAATGAAACCAAAGAACAGACTGAAGGGTAAAATGGAGCATATATTTTATAATCAGTTCATCAAATACACATGAGAGTCAAGTACTTAGCTTATCAACAAGTCAGGAGACCTCCTCTAGCCATCCAAAAGTCGAACCCTTTGTTCTCTTTGTGACCTTCCTAAATACTATCTTTCAAAATTCAGTTAGAGTCTAAACCCTAACTGCTTTTCAGCCTACTCATCGAAAGGGTATTATCAAAATAATAATCACAAAAATAAAATATTCTTCAAAACATAACAAGTAATTGATTTTTTTAACAATGCTCATAGATCTTTAGCAGCTTCTGCTAACAAAGCTACCCCCTCTAAGGCTTGGGCCTTTCTCCTAGCTTTCTGCTGCTCTGCTTCCATCTCTTTCATTCTTCTAGCAAGCTCTCCATTCTGTTGCTGTAGGTTTCTGACAGTCTATTTTAATCCTGCAAATTGTACCTCTGTACTTCTTTTCCTTTTTAAGGCCTTTTTGGAGACTGCAATTAGTTCTTGGTAGTGATTATTCACCTCTTCTAGGTCTTCCCCGAGTCTTTTATTAGCAATAATCAAACCATCATTTGTTTCTTGCATATACTCTACTTGATGTTTATACAGCTTGATAGTTCTCTATAAATTTTCTTTCTCTGAGTCAAATGCCTTGCTCCCTGCTGTATTTTGTAGTTCATTAGGAAGCCATGGAATGTTAAGCTTTCTAAATATTTCCTCATCCTCGGGAAGTAGCTCTGTCGAAGTATCATGAAAACTTGGGTTTTCTTGATTATCAGTTTCAGTGGGAGCATTTTCATCAATCAATAGTTTGTTTTCTGAATATGAAACCTCTATTTCATCTTTCTATTGTTCCTTCAGCATTTTACCTCGTATCTCCAAAAACACAGCAGACATTTTGGTCTCAGTGAAGCTAGATTCTTCTTCTGTTTTCAATGTTTTTTCCCTTTGCTGTCACCCTTGCCAAAATACAGCTTTTCATCAGAGGAAGAAGTATCAATCACAGTTATCCCTTCTGTATTCAACTTAGGGTTTAATAATTTCTTCATGTTTAGCCTCAATTTGTTTTTAGGTCTAGTTTTGGGTCTCCATCCTGGGGCAAGCTCTCCTACCATTTTTAGACTTTTGCCTTGATGAATGAGAGAGGCAAATTCCTTGACTTTAATATTCTTTTTCTTTGGCATTGTTTTCCTATCCTCCTGACTGTAAAACACTTTTTCTGTGCCAACCCTAGTCTTATCACTGATAGTCAACTCATCCTCTTCCAACAAGTATGTTTCATCTTCAGACAAGATTGTAATTGGACTTTGATTTTGGGATTTAGTGTTTTCCTCATCAGCTGAAATCTTCTCTTTAAGTATAATATCTTCATCAACGAATTTTTCTACTGGTGCTTCATTCTGGACAGGCTGAGTCTCCTTGTGAATAAACTGCAGATTTTGGTTCTCACTGTCATCTGGATGCTGCTTGGATTCACAATATTCTTTTGTAGGTTTTGCAAACTCCTCTAATTTGACACATTCTTCACCTTCAACCTTCAATTTTTGTCTTAGTTTTCTGATCAGGGTTTATCCCTTATCAGCTGACTTTCTGGTAGACTGTCCTTCTTGGCTGTTTTGGAACCCTGACCAAAAGAGAAAGTATTCCCAAGTCTTTCCTTCTTTCTACAGAACACTGTTAATAATAAGTTTAATTAGTCCATGGTGAAAGATGGATTGACTAGTGTGGTCTTGGTGTTCTTTGATCCTGCTAAACATTTTCTACAAGCTTTTTAACAGGAAGAAAGGCAGATTCATCCTTGATTCACCACTAAGGTGTTGAAGGAACCTGGAATGATACTTGAAGACGAAGGCATACCTTCCTTCACATGTAATGTAGCTTTGTAGAAACTTGATAGGCTCTACCCATTCAGCTCTGAAATTATGGATGGGCACTCCCTTGCCCCAATATGGAACAATACCAGGCAATAGATATCTTTGGGCATTGAAAGTAAATGACACTTTTTTGAACCAAAGTTCTCCTTCATTCTTGACCCCTGTTGCTTCAGCCACCAAATCTATAGTTAATTTGAACTTCAAAGTATCAAATGATACTATATCTTTATTATAACACTAAGCAAATTTGTGAGCTACTTCAGTATTATATCCATCAATATTTTTAAAGAAGTTCAACCATCCAGCATTCTCAAAGAGTTCAGCACATCCTGGAAATTTGTCTATCCAATTTAGCTTAGTGGGCTCGGCCCTATTAGTCTTCCCACTCCTCTTCATCTTCTGTGTGGTTTTTAGAACCTGTTAGTGACTTCACAGCCTATTTTCTTCAAGTTTTCACAGTCTTGGCAGTCAATCTTACTTTGAACTCTCACAGGCTGCTTGTCCTCAATTTTATACAGTCTATTCTATCATCAATTCAGGAAATGATTTGTGCCAAGTTTGAGTAATTTAGGTTAAACAGAGCACCAAAGATCTTTAACAGGGTTGTTGCTGAACTTTACTAACATCAAACGATGCTTATTTAAACATTTTGGACTAATATCTCACCATTGGGAGTTTGTTGAATACATGAATTTATGTTTTCCTCTAACAATTTGACATTATAAGGCTCAACAGAAAAAACCCCAATTTAATAGGCCATGACCAAAGTCACACGAGGTACCTCATTCCAAGCTTGATGTAGGTGTTAGAATTCGATTCCTGGACTGGCTTAAAGACGAATTGAACACTCCAGGTGTCTTCAACTCTCCAGCTCACCTCTAACTGTCACACTGTGAAACCCTAATTCTTCCTTCAATTGCCAATTTCTGATTCTTAAGCAATGTGTCTTCACCCCAGCATCTCCACCAGTTTCGTAATGCTCAATTCGAGAACTTCTTTCCTGTCAATCTCGCCTTATTCCACTTCCTGTCATGATTTACCATGCATTTACCTCTAACTGCCATGATCTCCCTCATGTCATAACCAACACTTATTTACATGATTATCCTGACGAGACACGTATCAAACTTGCTTATTGATGTGATTAGTCACTCCAGGAATGAAATCATTGAAGAAATCAGCGTGAAAAATGACAAATTGAGCACCCGCGACTTTCTTGTAGCACAACAGTGCATTATTTTTACCGTTGCGCTACAAGAAGGTTCAAAAATCTAATTTTGTGTTATTTGATCAATAATTCAACTTTAAAACTAGGTTTATATGATTAAACCTTGATCTTAGTGCTATTCATGAAACCATTAATCAAAATATACCCTATAGAACCCTTCAGGACATAAGAAAAACAAAAAATAATGAAAACCTAATGGCATAAACTCAAAATTGAACTCTAAACCAAAATTTCCTAGAAGTAAACAAATGAGCAAGCTTCAAAAAACACAAACAAAATATAAGACTGAAGAAAACAAATTCATTACTTAACATCTGGCTCTTGCTGTGGGATGAAGTCCTCCCTATGAGGCTTCAAGAACCTATAGACCAGTGCCTTCTTTTCTGCTACCTACTAGTCTGCAAAATTTCCATTGGGTTATGGAGTCCTTATTGTGTTTTACTCACACCGGTATATACAATGAAAAAGTAAAATTCCACTTAAAAACTGTAGACGTGCTTGAGGAATCATCCATTGACTGGACTTGACAAGTCCTCACCTTCCAAAGACTGCAGGACAAAAGTGTTATTTTCCAAAATCTTAGACACTAGGAAAGGGCCAAACTAGAGATTATCAAATTTGCCATGTTTCCCTTTTTGCTCTTTCCTGGCATCCCACCTCAGAACCATATCACCAATTGAGAAAGTGCTATCTTTGATTTTCCTGTCAAATCTGCTTTTAATCTTCAATCTGTATAACTGTGCCTTTTCTTCCACTTTTTCTCTATTATGCTGCAACTCTATCATCTCATAAATCCTTCTTTGCATATCATTTGGTTCTTCCTGACAATTCTGAAGAAACTTCGTCACTGGGATACCCAACTGAATAGGAAAAACTGCATCTGTGCCATACACTAATTGGAAAGGAGAAGTTCCAATTGCTTGTTTGACTATTATTCTATCAGCCCATAATGCATATTTCAGCATAGAATCCTATGATCTCTTATTATGCTTAAGCAACTTTTTGATACTCTGAATGATGTTTTTATTTGAGGACTCAGCTAAGCCATTACCTTGGGGATAGTAAGGAGTTGAATGTTTCAGCAAGATACCATTCTTTTCACAAAATTCTTCCATTGCCTTGGACTTGAAAACCTTTGCATTATCTGTTACTATTTTCTGAGGACACCCAAACCTACTAAGGATATTTTCTTCAATAAATTCCATAATCACTTTGTCTGTGGCATTCCTAGTAGGGATAGCTTCCACCCATTTGGTAAAGAAGTCTGTTGCAGTTAGAATCCACCTGTGTTGTCCTGAGGAAGATGGACTTATCTCCCCTATAAATTTCAGACCCCATTGCTAGAAAGGAGCACTTACTGCAATAGGTTTTAGGGGCAATGACAACAATTTTTGTTTTCCAGCAAACTTCTAACAAGGGATACAGGCTCTTACCTACTGATATACATCTGAAAACAAAGAGGGCCAATAGTAACCAACTCTTAAAATCTTGTATGTTGTTGCTTCCAGTACTTGTGACCTCCAAAAGCACCCTCATAAGATTCAGAAATCACTCCTTCAATTTCATATTTATCCAAGCATCTGAGTAGAATACCGCCTGGGTCCTTCCAGAATAACTGCTTTTCTACTAAACAGTATTTAGTATTTTTTAGCTTCAAAGATCTAGCAGCTTTCCTATCTAAATGCTCAGGACATTGCAAATACAGAAAAAAGTACACAATGTTTGCATACCATGTGGATGTTGAATAATAGTCCATAATATTTTCTTTTTCCAAGATTGCTTGATCTTCTTTCTGAGCTAGCTCTTCAGCCATTACATATAATCCCAAAGCTTGGCAATTTGATTCAGCCAGCAGCTTGGCTAAACCTTGTCCCTTGACTAGTTTGGTAGGTCTGATATCTACATCATCCTCCATGATTTTAGCAATCCACCTGCCTCTTTTCCCCTCACTATCAGGCTGTGTCAAAACATCTTTTACAGTAGCATTAGGCACATATGAAATAACTTTGGAATGCAAAACATAGATTCTGAAAAAATTTAAAGCTTTTACCAAAGCATAGGCCTACTTCTCTAAGATACTGTATTTTAATTCAGAATCTCTGAGAGTTTTGATGAAGAATGCAATAGGTTGTTCCAAACCCTCCTTATTCTTCTGCAACAAAACAGCTGCTAGTGTATCCTCTAATGCAAATGAGAATGTTAGAAATTCTCTGGTAAAATCTAGACTTACTAAGACAGGGTCTTCAGTAAGATCTATTTTGATTTTTTCAAATGCATTATTTGCTTCAGTGGTCCACTTGACTTCCTGATCCCTTTTTAGCATAGTTGTAATCTTCTTGATAATCTCAGCAAAGTTCGGTATAAACCAATGCAGAAAGTTGATTTTACCAATGAAAGATTGGACATCCTTTTTACTTCTTGGTAGAATTATCTTCAATATTGCTTTCACCCTTTCAGGGTCAATCCTTATACCATCAGTAGAAACTAAATGACCCATTAATTTGCCTTCATGTACAGCAAAGTGTGACTTCTTTGGATTCAAGGACAAGCCAAATTTCCTACATTTCAAGAAAGTCTGCTTCAAATGCTTTAGATGTTCATCATATGATTGTGAAAAAACAGTAATATCATCTAAGTAGATTACCACAAAATTATCTTTTTCTCCGACAAAAGCTATATCCATAGCTCTCTGAAAAGTGGCTCCAGCATTCATTAGAACAAAAGGAATCTTATCATACATGAAAGTTCCCCAAGGAGTGGTAAAATTTGTTTTCTCCTTATCATCAGGATGCATAGAAATCTGATTGTACCCTGAGAAACCATCAATCATTGAGATTCTCTGTGCCCCGACCACTTTCTGCAATATTTGCTCAATTTTAGGCAGAGGATAATTATCCTTTAGTGAAGATCTGTTCAAATTTCTAAAGTCAACACACAACCTGATTTCTCCATTCTTTTTCCTAATAGGAACTAGATTAGCCACCCATGAAGAGTACCTGAGGAGCACTATGATCTTGGCATCCAATGACTTCTTCGCTTCTTTTTCAATAACAGGAAACAAAGCTGGATTAATCCTCCTTAATTTCTGACGAAAGGGTTTAACATTTGGTTTTAAAGGAACTTTATGTTGTATAATTCCAGTGTCATACGTTCGCAATTCCTCATAAGACCATGCAAAAACATCAACATGTTCCTTTAACAATTTCATGTACCTGTTTCTTTGTTCAGCTGTAAGTTCTTTAGAAATTTTTACCATTATAGGCTATTCTGTAGAGCCAATGTTACAATCCACCACATTCTCTTCTGACGACTATACAACAGTTTTTAAGAGTGTATCATCTTTTGAAAATATCCTTTCCAAAGGTACCAAACCTTTTGGGATGAAATTACTTTTTGATTCAATGATTTTGTGTCCAACTATTTCATTTTCAGCAATCTCTTCCACCTCTCCATCCCCTTCATCTTCCTCTTGATCAATCAGGGAATTAGAAAAGTCATGTGTAAGCTCTAAAAACCTTTTAATTTCAATGTCATCTTCAAACACTCTCCACTGCTTTACATTATCAGGTACAGATGGTCTGTACCTAACTTCAATGGGATACCTCAACTGTGTAGTCTTGGGGATTCTAAAGTGTGTAGCAGCCAAGGCTAATGAATCTGCAGTCTGATTATGGTCTCTTGGAATATAGGTAATGTTAAAGGATACAAAATAATTTTCAATCATGTCCCATACCTCATTTCGATAGACTTTCAGCAAATCCTGCTTCACTTGATAGTTGTTCTTCACCTATTGAACAACTAATTCGGAGTCGCCAAATGTAGAAATCTACTGAATGCCCAAATCTTTTGTAGCCTTCAATCCTAACAGCAAAGTTTCATATTCAGCAGTATTGTTTGTAGTAATGAACTCTAATTTATACATCAACTTTACTATTTCACATCCAGGGGATATAAGAAGAACCCCTGCTCCAGCACCTTCTTTACAAGAGGATCCATGAAAGTATAATTGCCAAAGCTCATCCTCCTATTCCCTGCTGCATTTTACCGGTTGTTCCCTTTCAACCTGTAAGAAACCAGTAGTATTGTCATCATCACTAAAATGTAACATGCAAGTACCCAGATCCTTATCAACAGCATACATAGGATGGTTGGTAGGGTTCTTGTCATCTGTTACAATATAGGCAAACTGAAGCTCTCTGTACAGCCTTCTGTTTTCTCCTCCAAACATAGGAATAGTAGCATATGATAAATCCATTTGTAAGGTCCAACCAACTTTCTTTGCCCAAGATCTATAGAGAAGCAACCCAAATTTAGGTGTAATATCAGCTACCACTACATCCATGATTACACTCTTCATGGGTAATTGATCCAAACTGACAACCATGTCCTTTATTGCCCCTAAACACTTCACAGCTCGTGAATCAAATGCATACAGATCATGATAGGGTTTGGTTATACTTAGACCTAAAGCCTCCATAACAGACTTTGGCATTAAATTGTGTGATGCTCCCGAATCTAACAAACAATTATGTATCATTTGTTCATGAACTGTCAGAGTAATGTAGAATGGAGGTGAAGCACCTGCTTCATTCTTAGTTTTTTCAGCCAAGGCTGATCCAATGAAAATCCTAGGATTTTCATCTTGCAAATTCACTGTATCAGAAATAGGATGATTGTTTACTGAATTAATCATCTTAAGAACTGTCTCTTTATAGGAAGGATTTTTCATAATTTCAGTTAAAGGCACAAAAATCTTTAACTTGCTTAATTCATTTTCCAGGCTGAAATTCTACACAATTTTATTTGCCTCTTCAACCTCCATGTTCTTCTTTTGTTTTTCTGGAATATGTTGTTTTTTCTGACACAATATCAGATTGTTGTTTAGTAGGAACAACTACCTTCTTCTTTGGGCTTTGTACTACCTGTTTTGGGATTGACCTCAGATTCACAGTATTCTTGAGTTCATTTGGACAGACATTAGTAGTTACAGCAGTCATTTTCAGACCTAAATCTTCCTCTATTTCGAACATATCAGCATCATAGCATTCTGCATTTAGAAACTCCTCCTCGGTGACAAAACCCTCAGACAAACTTTCTCCAAAATGGTTCATATCCTGATCTGTGTCTTCAAATATCACTTCATCATCAACCTCTTCTTCATCAGCAACATTGTTATGAAGAGGCGGTGGTACTCTTTGGTCCTCAGTTTCTCTCCTTTCCCGCTAAATATCATTATTCCTTCATTCTCTAGGTATGAAACGTGGAGCAAACTGTCTTCTAAATTGGTTCTGATTGTTAGGGTTTCTTTCACCTTCTTGAACAAGCTTGCTAGAATTTTTCTCTAGTTCTAATTTGTTTAATTTTGCAATCAAAATCTTCGCCAACTTGGCCATCTCATCAATTTTACCTTCTGCAGAATGAGAAGCTGAACCTCCTGGAGCTGCTTCTTTCTTTCCTTTCCTGTCATAGATTTGCTGAGCTATTTCCTTCTTCAATCTATTGGAAGCCAATATGTTAGACTCTACCTCCAATGCGTCATCCTGCATATTTAGTAAAGAAACAGGTCTTCTTTCTCTTAGTAGTAAGAAAAATTCATGGTCGAAAGCATTTGCATATGTTTCTGAAGGCTTTATTTCTGCAGGAATTCTGCTGTACATTTTGTTAAATCTCTTTGAAAAGTATGCAATAGTTTCATCCTTTTTCCTCATAAGGTCTCCAAACTCAGTTATGTAATATGTATGGTCTTTGGTGTCACCCCATTGTATCATGAAGAGATCACAAAGTTCTTCAATGATAGTGATAGAGTTAGCAGGCAACTCCCTAAACCATTTCCTGACATCTCCATCAAGGCTCTGCACAAACATTCTCATCCATACATCCTTGGATTCAATGTTTTGGTTATCAACATAACTAAGAAAAGCTTCCCAATGTTCTTCAGTTGTAGTTTCACCCTGTCCATTAAACCTAGGCAAGTATTTCTGATAGTCACCTCCAGGCAGTGCATTTAAAGGATGAGGCAAAACCAATGGTGCATATCTGGCTGCAACCATTCGGTCCATCATGTCTATAGGCTGATTTTGGGCTGCCATTTTAAGGCTGACTGACTTTGATGATGGAGAGGTTTGGCTGGAACTTGGCTGAAAGGGGTTTTTACCTACTTTCAACTGAAATAGTGGTATCTTACTAGGAGAGACTGTTTTATCTTTTCTGAAAGATTGAGGATCAGTGAAAATTTGGAAGTTACTGTCAGGAATTATAGGCTTTAACCAAGGTGAAGTTTCTTCTTCCTTTCTCAACAAAGATGAAGGTGATGAAACATCCAACTGGTTAGGGTCACATAGGGATGGTAATGACTGAGACCTTCTAATCTTCCTTGCTGTCTTCAATATTTGTTCAGGGTCTGTAACACCCAATTGCAATGGTGAAATAGGTCTGTTTCTAGTTCCAATTCCCCTAGTAGCCACTGTGACAAATTGGTGAAAAGTAGTCTTAGAGATATGCTGGTTTAAGTTCACCTCTTAAAACCAGTGAAATGATAAGTATCCCAGGGAAAAATATGTTTTCAACTTCGTTCCCCAGCAACGGCGCCAAATATGTTTGTGACAGAAATTGTTTCCAGACTACAAAAAAACAAGCCAACACAATCTCAAATTTTCAATCAAACAAAACTAGGTTTTTAGGGTTTTTTTAAAGGTTTTCTGGTTGTGAAGTTCGGTGACAAGAGGGAATACATTCATAACCCAAATAGGGACTAAATCACAAGTAAAGAAGAACTAAGATGCATAATATAATAACTATGTATCCAACAGAAAATAACATTGAAGTTCATCCACAAGTGGCAAGCACTACAAGCATAAAAAATATAAACCAGCAATGAAATTACCAATTGTGTAGCTAAACAAGCTAGAAATGAAACCAAAGAATAGACTGAAGGGTAAAATGGAGCATATATTTCATAATCAATTCATCAAATACACATGAGATTCAAGTTCTTAGCTTATCAACAAGTCAGGGGACCTCCTCTAACCATCCAAATGTCGAACCCTTTGTTCTCTTTGTGACCTTCCTAAATACTATCTTTCAAAATTCAGTTAGAGTCTAAACCCTAACTTCTTTTTAGCCTACTCATCGAAAGGGTATTATCAAAATATTAATTACAAAAATAAAATATTCTTCAAAACATAACAAGTAACTGATTTTGCTAACAATGCTCATAGATCTTTAGCAGCTTCTACTAACAAAGCTATCCCCTCTAAGGCTTGGGCCCTTCTCTTAGCTTTCTGCTGCTCTGCTTCCATCTTTGTCATTATTCTAGCAAGCTCTTCATTCTGTTGCTGTAGGTTTTTGACAGTCTGTTTTAATCCTGCAAATTGTACCTCTGTACTTCTTTTCCTTTTTAAGGCCTCTTTGGAGACTGCATTTAGTTCTTGGTAGTGATTATTCACCTCTTCTAGGTCTTCCCCGAGTCTTTTATTAGCTATAATCAAACCATCATTTGTTTCTTGCATATACTCTACTTGATGTTTATACTGCTTGATAGTTCTCTGTAAATTTTCTTTCTCTGAGTCAAATGCCTTGCTTCCTGTTGTATTTTGTAGTTCATTAGGAAGCCATGGAATGTTAAGCTTTCTAAATATTTCCTCATCCTCAGGTAGCAGCTCTGTGGAAGTATCATGAAAACTTGAGTTTTCTTGATTATCAGTTTTAGTAGGAGCATTTTCATCAATCAACAGTTTGTTTTCTGAATAGGAAACCTCTATTTCATCTTTCTGTTGTTCCTTCAGCATTTTACCTCGTATCTCCAAAAACACAGCAGACATTTTGGTCTCAGTGAAGCTAGATTCTTCTTCTGTTTTCAATGGTTTTTTCCTTTTGCTGTCACCCTTGCCAAAATCTAGCTTTTCATCAGAGGAAGAAGTATCAATCACAGTTATACCTTCTGTATTCAACTTAGGGTTTATTAATTTCTTCATGTTTAGCCTCAATTTTTTTTTAGGTCTAGTTTTAGGTCTCCATCCTGGGGCAAGCTCTCCTACCATTTTAAGAATTTTGCCTTAACGAATGATAGAGGCAAATTCCTTGACTTTAATCTTCTTTTTCTTTGGCATTGTTGTCCTATCCTCTTGACTGTAAAACTCCTTTTTTGTGCCAACCCTATTCTTATCACTGACAGTTAACTCATCCTCTTCCAACAAGTATGTTTCATCTTCAGACAATATTGTAATTGGACTTTGCTTTTGGGATTTAGTGTTTTCCTCATCAGCTGAAATCTTCTGTGTAAGTATAATCTCTTCATCAATGAATTTTTCTGCTGGTGCTTCATTCTGGACAGGTTGAGTCTCCTTGTGAATAAACTGCAGATTTTGGTTCTCACTGTCATCTGGATGCTGCTTGGATTCACAATCTTCTTTTGTAGGTTCTGCAAACTCCTCTAATTTGACACATTCTTCACCTTCAACCTTCACTTTTTGTCTTATTTTTCTGATCAGGGTTTGTCCCTTATCAACTGACTTTCTGGTAGACTGTCCTTCTTGGCTGTTTTGGAACCCTGACCAAAAGAGAAAGTATTCCTAAGTCTTTCCTTCTTTCTACAGAACACTATTAATAATAAGTTTAATTAGTCCATGGTGAAAGATGGACTGACTAGTGTGGTCTTGGTGTTCTTTGATCCTGCTGGACATTTTCTGTAAGCTTTTTAACGAGAAGAAAGGCAGATTCATCCTTGATTCACCACTAAGGTGTTGAAGGAACCTGAAATGATACTTGAAGACGAAGGCATACCTTCCTTCACATGTAATGTAGCTTTGTAGAACCTTGATAGGCTCTACCCATTCAGCTCTGAAATTATGGATGGGCACTCCCTTGCCCCAATCTGGAACAATACCAGGCAATAGATATCTTTGGGCATTGAAAGTAAATGGCACTTTTTTGAACCAAAGTTCTCCTTCATTCTTGACCCCTATTGCTTCAGCCACCAAATCTATACTTAATTTGAACTTCAAAGTATCAAATGATACTATATCTTTGTTATAACACTGAGCAAATTTGTGAGAGACTTCAGTATTATATCCATCAATCTTTTTAAAGAAGTTCAACCATATAGCATTCTCAAAGAGTTTAGCACATCTTGGAAATTTGTCTTTCCAATTTAGCTCAATGGGCTCGGCCCTATTAGTCTTCCCACTTCTCTTCATCTTCTGTGTGGTTTTCAGAACCTGTTAGTGACTTCACAGCCTATTTTCTTCAAGTTTTCATAGTCTTGGCAGTCAATCTTCCTTTGAACTCTCACAGGCTGCTTGTCCTCAATTTTATACAGTCTATTATATCATCAATTCAGGAAATGCTTTGTGCAAAGTTTGAATAATTTAGGTTAAACAGAGCACCAAATATATTTAACAGGGTTGTTGCTGAACTTTACTAACATCAAACGATGCTCATTTAGACCTTTTGGACTAATATCTCACCATTGGGAGTTTGTTGAATACATGAATTTATGTTTTCCTCTAACAATTTGACATTATAAGGCTTAACAGAAAAAACCCCAATTTAACAGGCCATGACCAAAGTCACGCGAGGTACCTCATTCCAAGCTTGATGTAGGTGTTAGAAGTTGATTCTTGGAATGGCTTAAAGACGAATTGAACTCTCCAGGTGTCTTCAAATCTCCAGCTCACCTCTAACTGTCACGCTGTGAAACCCTAATTCTTCCTTCAACTGCCAATTTCCGATTCTTAAGCAATGTGTCTTCACCCCAACATCTCCACCAGCTTCTTAATCCTCAATTCGAGAACCTCTTTCCTATCAATCTCGCCTTATTCCACTGTCTGTCATGATTTACCATGCATTTACCTCTAACTGCCATGATCTCCGTCACGTCATAACCAACACTTGTTTACATGATTATCTTGACGAGACACGTATCAAACCTGCTTATTGATGTGATTAGTCACTCCAGGAACGAAATCATTGAAGAAATCGGCGTGAAAAATGACAAATTGAGCACCCGCGACTTTCTTGTAGCGCGCCAGTGCATTATTTTTACCGTTGCGCTACAAGAAAGTTCAAAAATCTAATTTTGTATTATTTGATCAATAATTCAACTTTAAAACTAGGTTTATATGATTAAACCTTGATCTTAGTGCTATTCATGAAACCATTAATCAAAATATACCCTATAGAACCCTTCAGGACATAAGAAAAACAAACAATAATGAAAACCTAATGGCATAAACTCAAAATTGAACTCTAAACCAAAATTTCCTAGAAGTAAACAAATGAGCAAGCTTCAAAAAACACAAACAAAATATAAGACTGAAGAAAACAAATTCATATCTTAACAGGGAGTATTAAGGTAGAAAGAGATGAACATTGCGTTTTAATGGAGTAGTATAAAGAGATAAAAAATTATGTTTTAATGTTACAACTGTGTTATTTTAGTTGACTAAGTTTTTTGGTGCAAGTGTATTGGGAATATTTTGTTCTTGAATATGGCTAGGATTCCATGTTTTTTTTCCCCTTGGTTGGGTGTTTTGTTGATATATAGGCGTAAGGTTTGTTTGTTGTTCTTTCTCCTTCTCTAGATTTGTTATCTTGTTATTTGATTCGTTAAGTAATAATACTTATTATTTCCTATTGAGTTAGGTCTATTACTACTATTATAATTTTTTCTATATCCATACTATTGTTGTTGTCATTTACATGTTATTGTTGATGTATGTTTCAAGTTTAACACAAGGACCAATTGGGAGTGTTAAAGTTGAAAGATATGAAAATTATGTTTTAAAGTTACAGTTGCGCTATCTGGGTTCACTAATTTGTTGCTGCAAGTGTATTGGGAATTTTTTGTTCTTAATCGGGCCTAGGATTCCATGTTTCGTTTCCCTCTAGTTGGTATTTTGAAATTCAGATTCCAAAAGAACCTAAATGAGGATGAGAGGATCACATCTTCCAGGTTGAACCCTTCCTATACAATGATGATAAACTTTGAATTATTGCATGGAACATATGTTGACCACATATATTTGAGAGAGAGTCTTGTAATGTTATGTTGAATTTGTGGTTATCCCAATAGTTATATTGTGTTGACTTTTGTTATGTTGACTTTTTGGTTATCCCATTGTTGGTTGTAGGAAAATGCATACCATTTTTAGTCGAAAAAGTGAAGAACATAGTCACAAGGCGAGCAAGGACACGACGAGAAAAGGAGAAGAGTAAGTCGAATTTGGGAATTCGACATATTTTTAAGAAACAATAAATGTAAGAGTGAGTTAAGTTAGACTAATAGTTGATCTTTGGGAATGGGCATGAATGTAATCTAATTCATTAGCTCCTTCATTAATGTAATGAGATTTGGGTTAGTCAAATCAACTAATCGACTGTCAGTTGAGAAGTAGTGACGGTTGAAACAAGATTTGTAAGAAGTATATAAGGTTGAACCAAGCTATGTGTGGGTCAAAGAGGAAGTATAAAGTAATCAGTTATAGGGTAATCAGTTCGGTTCAATGATATCACCATTATGATAGAACTTGATAGAAAGGTCAATGGAAAGAAGAAGGAAGACATGAGAGCATGAGAAATATAGAGAAACTCATATGATGTAAAGAATATTCTAAGAGAAGTCTGCAAGTTGTGTGCGTAGATTAAAGCGTTTTAAATATTACTCATGCTAAATGAAAAGTTTTTTGTGTTTTTTCTCATATGGGTTTCCACATTAAATATCTGTGTCTTTGATTTTTGTGTATATTTTTTCTGAGTCTTTATGATTGTTTCACACTTGTATTTATATAATATTGTGGAATGTCAATGACAATGATGCTTTAAATCTGTATATTTTATATGTTGTGAATGCATCGACAAATAAGTCTACTTTCTTGTTGTGTACGTGTTGATGGTAATCCATCCCTCCATTTCGGCCGAGCCTAGTTGTTAAAGTTTTCTTGAATAAATCCCCTTCCATAACTTCAGAAACCTGGTTCTAGTAGTCCCCATAGGTATATTGGGTGAGACCTCACTTGCGTCGTAGGTGTTACCGACAGATTTTCACTATGTCGGGTCGATATCTTGGGATTTGTTGGATGGGTAGTGAAATATGAACTTGGGTTGGTGGATTCGACACCAACAAATGGTTCCAATGACGAGAACATTAATCATTGTGAAGGGGACATTTTTTGGTACCCGACGAAACCATAAATTAGATATTGGGTGGATTACAAAGCAAGAGAGTTTGCACAGGAAGAACGTGAAGTATCACAACTAAATCCAACTAAATTGTTAGAAATATATATTTACTCAGACATTCATGACATTTTCTTTAGTGAATTTCCCATTTTTATGCATGAACAATTGTCGAAGCTAGTGACACAAAGGAAAAAATTTCAATGTGGAGAACCCATAATGTGGACTCTTCAGTTGATTCAACGATTGTAAAGAGTCAATAATCTTGTATCAAGGGTTGTTGAATTCTGAGTTGATATCATTCTGGAGGGATATATTACTGAGATTGTAGTTGACACGATAAGATCATACAATGAGATAGGACGAGATTTCTTCCAAGAGCCTTGAGGTCATTATCTCAAATCTTTAAAGTTGTGGATAAAGATGTTGGTCTTTGAAAAATGGATCCTGAGTATGGATTCCAATGAGTAAACTATTGTGCGTGGAGGACCTGGGTAATGTCACAAGAAAGTATTGAACAATATGGATGTGATTAAATTGATATGTTCCATGTCGATAGTGAAAATGAGCAAGAGGGTGGTCACTTAAGGAGTGGAAGAAGATTTTGGTCGGGAAAGAGAAGAAGGATTGCGACAAGAAGAGGAAGTTGCAGTGCAAATAAAAGAAGGGACTACGAGTTGGAACCACCTTTCGAAGAATAGGAAGAATATTCGCTTATCTCTGAAGATGAAGAAGAAGCACCATATCTGGATCACAACTAAGACATACCTGTGACCCCACGTACATCTACAACAATTGAGGTAAGACCTAAAAGTGCATCAAAGAGTGGTTTTGAAAATCATAGTAACAATAATCATCAATATAGTAATCAAGGAATTCCAACTGGTGGAACATTTAATTCAAATTCATTTATACCCCACATAAACAGAATTTCAGGGCGTGACACAAATTTACCTATATTTAATGGGAATGGTTTGGAAGACCCTGAGAAACATTGGTTCCTGTGTGAAGTTTTTTGGACGGTGAAAAAGGTCCAATATGAGGCTATGGAAATATCTCATATTATCACAACCTTTAAGGGTCGTGATCTTTACTGATATATGAAATTTTGTGTGGTTCTCATAGGGGTTCCTCAGAAGTTGTTGGATCATGTATGAATTGGACTAATTGAAGAATTCAAGAAACCTAAGTCTGAATCACAATGTATCACATAATTAAAATAAATCAAGTAATTGTCAACAGAGACTATTTGGGACTTTGACCAAATATTTAAGACTCTGATGGCTAAGTCGGTGAGTTTCCAGATGTTGGATGTTCAACATAAATAATGGTTTATTGCCACAATGCTACCGTATATCGATGTTCGCTTGATGCAACATAAGATTGTATCCCATATGGAGCTCTTGAGCTTGCTATGAAATTGGAAGCTTCATCGATTGGATAAACTAGCGCAGGAATAATGCAAATATAGTCATAGCTTGCCAATCTAACAGTGAAAATACAAGATATAAATAAAGAGAACACAATTTAGGAAGAGGTATGGTGTACAAGATGCAGAAATGAAGGCCATCATAAAGATTCATGTCAATGTTTCTTGAATTATCTTGCATCAGGAGCGTCGAACCCGATAAATTTACAAGGAATTCCCTAGTGTAGAATTTTCCATTCAAGAGGTCATCGGTCGGAGGAATGCTTGTATCTACAGAAGATAGTAAGTGTGCTTGCCATCTTATATTATAAATTATGTCAATATGTGGGTCATGATGAGAAATACTGCATAGCATACTAGTTGTTGCAGGAAAAGATAGTCAACACGTATCTGATTAATAATGATGAACATTTACAAGCTGGGATAACTCAGGAACAATACGCTCAACCAAGGGGTCGAGGATGAGGAGGATTATTTTCTCATGGAAGGGGCCAAATTATTTGTTATAATTATGGAAAACATGACATTTTTCTAGAGACTATACTAATCTCACAACGATGTGTTCATATTGTAAATCATTTGACCACACTATTGATGAGTGTCCACAACTGATTGCTAAATGGCAGGAAAGAATCATGGGAAACTAGAACCAAAACCAACCTTAAAATGCAAATCAAAATATTCAGAATATTTATGTCAAACCTCGAGACCCTAATATTTTTGTCATAACAAGAGGAGGTGTTGCGAATGGAGGGTATCAAGACGCACCATGCATAAATCGGATAGTTTGGTCGATGATGAAAGATAAAGTGTCATTTGATGTCGAGAAAGAAAAGGGAGTCTTATTTGATGCACATGATGAGTTTGTCAACATAAATCAGGCGTCGACATCTAATACTATCCCAGTAATGGATAATGGACCAATCCTGGAAATGCCTCATAGATTTGAACAGTTATTTCAAAGAAACTTTATAGGGAGGGTAAGTAAGTTGAAATAATTCTTCAAATGTTGTGTACCACTTACAAAAGATAACAATATTGTGGTGGAGCTATCATCTCTACTCAAAGAACCTCAACCTAGTGTGTGGCCAAAGAGAAAATTTAACCACATTAATAAAAGACTGAAAACTAGTCATGAGTTAAGAATGAATGCCCAGATAGGTGACTGTGATATGGATTTTATCATACTGGACTTGGGGTCAGATGTTAATATTATGACAAGACAAACCTGGGAAAGTATGGGGAATCAAGACTAGTATGGTCTCATGTTTAACTGTGTTTATCCAATCAGTTGAAGGCCTTGCCTATTGTTTGATTGACATAGGTTCCTGTCGAAGTGGAAGGAGTCTGAACCTATCCATATTTTGAAGTCATAGACATTGTCGATGATATGAATCGATATACCTAACTTCTAGGGATTGATTGGGCTATTGACAATCAAACAATCATCAATTTCAAAAAGAGGATATTATCATTTGAATATACCGAATTATGGTTGACCGCCCCAATTGATCCTCTGAAGGGACAGAGATATGTTGAAAAAGTAAACAGTCAAGGACAAGAAGGATATTTGGATAATATTTATAATATTTCCTCTACGATGAATGACTACGTTAACTAGACAATTGATGGTAATCTGATTTGGTGAAGTATTATGTCTTGTACGTCAGACCAAGGAGAAGCTCTAGAGAACTGGAAGAATCAACTACATGAAGTGTCCATGCACAAATGTGCAAGAATCATGAAATATGTGTGATAGGTAGATACTCAAGTATGTGATTTACCTACATATGAAGGATTTCCTAATTTGGACACATTTCTTATAGAGTTCGAAGAAAAAATATTGGAACCTCAGTGCTTGTTAGCACTAGATGTTTCAATGAAGGATATTCCCACCATGTGGTGGGTTTCTCATAATATATCTATTATAGAATGGCCTCAATACCCACGGCTACTGGAAATCAGATTTGCTGAGAATATGTCTTATACTGGAAAAAATACACAGGATTAACAAATCTTGTTGATCATATTGAAAATTATCACGTGACATGGACGATGTCATCGCGACAGGATTGGGTTCATTGGTTTATACATACTTTGGATATGATAACGAGAAAATGGTACACGCCGGTTGAGCTGCTATAAGAGACTGTAGAATGGGAAGAGATAGCTACTAGTTTCATGCATACTTTTATCTTTGTTGATGACAGTCCAATGATGGATGTTTCTTTGCAAGTTATAAGAACTAATATTTTTTAATACATCCATCTTACTTTGCATATTTAGGGTCTAGAACAATTTAAGGCATGTTTGACAGATTACATAATGTTTGTTTGGTTTAAAATTTTGCAAGCATATTTTATGTCCCCTCAGTTTTTTTATACACTCCAAGACTTTTTGAACAGTACAAGAATCACCTCAATCGAAGTCCATATGAGGAAGTTATGCCTCCTACAAGTTGACCTATCTAGTTGACCACCATTGTACCGAGTGTTAAGTTTTCATAATTTTATTAGATGATATCTTAAAAAAAATTTCACTAGTAATATCACTAAAAGAACAACAAACACAAAAACAAAAGAGCACAAGAACACATTTCCTTAGGGAAACAACAAGGGAGAAAACCCTACAAAACTTCCTCAGTATAGAACTCAACCAGAGTAGTGTAAAACCCAGACAACTGCTTCTCTCTTCTTTATGGTGCACTAATCTTTGTCTCTCTTGTAAAATAGGTTGAGTGAGTAAGTACAAATGAAGGGGAGTGCCTCCCTATTTATATTCTTTAGTTGACTTGACCTAATAGGCTTGGCTTTTCTAACTGACTGGGTTGACTTGTCTAGCAACACACCAAAAATAACATTTACTATACTGACACTTGGGTACTATTGACCCGACTTACATTCAGAGGTTTACATTGACTCTTTCAATGACTCTTACAAAATCAAACTCATCTCCTAAAGGAGGAGCATATTTAATAAATCTTAGAATATCTTTTGAAGTTACAATACTTTAACACTCACTCTTAACTAGGAAGGTATTCAACCACAATAGCAACTGCTACCACAAATGTACAACTGACTGGTGAGTCTTTATATGTCATAGGAAGTTTAGGAACATCATCATACATCTTCATCATCGATCTCAGCTGGATCATCTTCTGCAATCTCAATATGTGAGTACTGAATCATCTTCTATACATACTCAAACATCTTATATCATCTTCTATATCATATTCTGTAGCATTAGTATGTGGATATTGAATCATCTTCTACCATGTCAGTACTAAATCATATTCTATATCATCATTTATCACATCATTATATGAATACTGGATCATATTCTATAGCATCAATATGTGGATATTGAGTCATCTTCTGTCACACTAGCATATGAATGCTAAATCAACTTTTTCCAATATCAATATGTGAATACCGAGACATCATTTGTAACCTCCACATCTGCAACATCAATATGTAGATACTGAAACATCAACAATAATCTCATTATCTTGTTAGTGCCAAAAATCAAAATTATCTATAATGCCAGATCATAATCTGCATTATCAGCATAGAGATATTGGAGCATCATCATCACCATCAGTATAGAAATATTGAAGCAAGATCATCAACAATCATCAGTGTAACAAAAATAGAACTATCTCAAAAATCAACTCAATAATCATCAGTATAACAATACTGAAACTATCATCTCAACAATCATTAGTATAGTAATATTGAAGAAAACATCTCATCAATATCCAGTATAACAATACTGAATCAAACATCTCAGAAATTGTCATTATAAAAATATTGAAGCAATCATCTTAACAACCAACAATATATCAATACTAAAGATACATCTTTCCCTCTAACCATATCGAAGCAGCATCATAGTGAGTTCTCTAGTAGATCCATCCGAGAATTTTGTCTAACTTACTAACCCTTTCGAGCCTACAAGCCTAGTTGGACAGATGGATCTCCCTAGGGACCAAACAAGCCTTGTCTGTCTTACTAACCCTTTCAGGCCAACCAATCCTAGCCATACATACTAATCCCCCTACATTCAACATGCCTCATTTGACTTACTAACCCTTTTAGGCCAAACAAGCCTAGCCAGACTTACCCTCCTTTAGACTGAGCTACTCACCACTGCACCCATCTTCCATCTACGGTCACTCCCTCTTTCGAGAGAGGTCCTTTCGGACTACACCAAGCTTGTCTTGAAAATATTCAAAATTTACATTAGCTAGAGGCTTAGTTAACACATATGCCACGTGTTCCTATGTAGGAACATACTTGAGCCATCTCTTTTATGAACCATATCCCAGATGAAATGATAGCTAACTTCAATCCGCTTTGTCTTATCATGAAACACGATATTTTTTGTCATCTTGATACAACTATGATTATCACAAAGGATATCAGTAGCATCTATCTCTACATCAAATAGTCCTTCCGACATCTTTCAAAACCATACTACTTTGCTACATGTTGAACATGTTGCAATGTATTCATCCTCTATCGTGCTAAGTGCAATACTGGTCTGATTTCTACTGAACCAAGAGATCATGTCTGATCCCAGACTATAGCAACATCCTGAGGTGCTTTTTCTATATTTGGTACTTCCTCCCCAATCTGAATCAGTATATCCATGTAATCTGATCTCACCACTAGATGCATATATGAGCCCATAATCTAAAGTTCCCTTTAGATACCTCATTACATGTTTTGCTTCAATAAGGTGAATGTGTTTGGGATTCACCATATACTGACTTAGAGTGTTTAAAACAAAACACATATCTGGTCTTGCATTGGTTAAGTACATCAAAGAACTAATAATATGTCTGTATAAGGTAGCATCAACTGCTTCTGAAGCATCATCATTTAATAACTTCAAACTTGTTTTCATCGGAGTAGTCATAGCCTTCCAATCTATCATTCCAAATATTTTTAGGATTTCTACTACATATTTTCCTTGGGTTAGGAAAATATCGTCTGGATACTGCCATACCTCAAGACCTAGAAATTAATGCATCATTCCAAGGTACTTCATCTCTAACTCTACAACAAGCTTCTTCTTACATTCAATGATGGGCTTATCTTCTCCTGTCAGGAACAGATCATCTACATATAGTAATAATATCATAATACCATCATTCTCAATCTTATAGTAGATTTTGGAGTCTACTTTACTTTTGGTAAAGCCTAAGATCATTAGAAATCCATCGATCCTTCCATACCATGCTCTGGGTGCTTTCTTTAACCCCATGCAATGCCTTCTTTAGTCTACATACATGAGTTTTCTGATCATTAGTCTCGAACCCTTGCAGTTGTTCGATATATACCTCTTCTTCAATCAATCCAATTAGAAAGGTTGTATTCACATCCATTTGACGCAGCTTCCACTTCATATTGGATGTCAAGGCAAGGATGGTTCTGATTGAGGTATACCTAGCCACTAGTGAAAAGGTATCCTCATAGTCAATTCCCTCTTTCTGAGAGAATCCTTGAGCTACAAATATCACCTTGTACTTTTCTATACTAACATCTACAGAGTGTTTAGTTTTGAAGATCCATTTTAAGGATACCATTGATTCATCTTTTGGTCCTGGTACTATTTCCCACACATCATTATTTATAATGGATTGGTACTCCTTGACCATTTCATCAACCCACTCCTTTTATTTTATTGCTTCTTCAAAACATGATGGTTCTTTATCAAATAGATCACACATCAAATCCATATAACTAGGGTATGGCTTTGGCTTCTTTCTTTCTCAAATGGTTCCTTCTGGGGCACCATGTCTTTTAGCTTATTCAATTACTTCACGATCCCAGGAAGGTTTTATTTTTCAAGAATTCATTTCACTGGGAAATTCCTTAGGTAACTAAGGTTCTGTCATATCATGATCCTGAGGCATCTGATATTCTTCTTCATTCCTAACTGGTTTAGGACTTTCTGCAGCTTTTGGAGTTTCATGCTCCTCTTCATATTCCTTTTCTTTATTTGAATTCTTGAAGGTTGTATCTTCATCAAATGTAACATCTCTACTAAGTTAAATTTGATGGTATCCTAGGATATAGATTCGATAATCTTTTGATTGCTCACTATATCCTACGAACAATCCCTTCTTTCCCAAACGATCTAACTTTGACCTTTTCTCCTTGGGAATGTGTATGTATATAGGACACCCAAATATATTTTGTTGAATTAATTTAGGATTTTCTATGGAAAACATTTCTTCTGGAGTTTTGTTCCCTAGGTTACTGTGGGAGATTCTATTATGTACATACACGGTTGTTCTAGATGCTTCTTCCCATAGGTACATCCGTAGATCTCGATCATGTATCATAGCTTTCACAACTTCCATGATAGATCTATTCTTTCTTTCTTCCACACCATTTTTTTGTGGATTATAGGGAATGGTGAGCTCCCTCTTAATCCCATATTCCTTGTATTATTCATTGAATTCATTTGATGTGAACTCTCCTCCATTATCTGACCTCAATATCCATTAGAGGAAATTTGGGGTCTAAAATGGGCCTTTTAAGAAAACACGCCAACAATAAATTTTGTGAGTTGGAATTAAAGAACCAATAGAATTTAAATAGAATGAGTCAACCATAATGGTTGAACTGACACATTTGTCATAAAAGAAAACTACTTTTTTGTTCGTATTTTTGACATATATCCCTGTGTTTTTACTCAAATTTCAAGAGGGAGAGCTTGTTGGATGCGGAATTTAATTCTACATCCAACGAGTACCCACCGTGCATACTTTTGATGGACCCCTCTACCCCAAAAACAAGAAATTCCTGAAAAAATGTGATGATGACAATAGTAAACCTACATGCTTAATGAAGTGGTTTGCATTGGACCGCATATGTCTGAATGGATAATTCTAAAATACATTTTTCTTTACTGTCACTATTGGGATAACATTTCTTCATATTATTTCCTTGTGCACATCCTTTGCACACTCCATCATGTTCGATATGAATTTTTGGTAGACCAATCACAACCTTGCTTACAATTGGTAGATATTTGTAGTGAATATGAGCAAGCCTTCTGTGCCATAGCTCACATGGGTTTATGGTACTGGTTTCTAATGTTGAATTTGTATCTCCCTTTAATTTGTATATTCCTCCTTCTTCAACTCCAATTTCTACTGCATCATCTATGGTTTTACATTTTGTCCACATGAGAACTTTTCCATCCACAAAAGAAACTCTGAAGCCTTTCTTATCTAAGGCTGAAATAAAAAGAAGATTCTTCTTTAGTCTTGGGACATACATGACATCTTTCATATTCATTGGCTTTCTAGAGTCAAAATTAGAGGATGTGTATCTGATTCCTTTAATGGGGTATTGGGAATCATCTCCCGGCATTACTTTGTGTGAAGATTCATTTTGTACAATGCATGCGAGTGATTCCTTGTAACCTGTCATGTGCTTGGAGGAACCACTATCTACTAGCCATGTGTCATTTCTTGGTTAGACTGATCTTGTTAGAGCATAGATCAATACATATTCTTCATTGGAGTCTTCATCCTTCTTTGCTTCTTTTTCAACTTCTTGATCACTATCTTCAACAGCATGGGCCTGAAATCTTCTCATCTTTTTTACTCTTTTTGCTTTCATTGGATAGTTCATGGAAATGTGTCCCAACTTTTGGAAAGTGAAGCATTCAAAATTTCAGAAGTCTTTCCTATGCCTCTTAAACCCTTGAATCTTATGAGGATGTTCATGACTCTTCCTTTTTCCTTTGGTATGAGCTATCAAGGCTTGATCCTCATTGTCATTTAGCTTTTATTCTCTAGATGCTATCCTTTCTTATTCCTAAACACATTCTTCCCATAACTTTCAGAATTTGGTTAGTTTCCTTCTTGAATTGATTCCTCAGATAAAGGCTTCCCAATCTATTATAAGACCATTTAAGGTTGTCATCACAACTTCTAATTCTTCAACCATATCACCAATGGATTCTAACTCATCATTGATTTGAGCTACTCTTGTAAAGCAATACTCGATGGTCTCTGACTTTTGATCTTTTAAACTTTTGAGTTGATTCCTCGGGGTCATATTCCTATTAATGTTTCTTACTTCAAATAAACCAGATAGAGCATCAAACATTTCTTTTGGAGTATCACTTGAGGATATATGAGGAATCAAGTTATCTTCGATGGATTCAGCTATGGTCATATCCTTCTTATACTTGGTATTGGATTCAATTTCTTATGGTTATTTTACTTCCTCCTTTACAAATCCATCTATATCATTCTCTTATGGGATGCGAATGATCCTATACTTCCATGCTCTGAATTTTTCAGCACCTTCAAGATTTTCATCTAGCTTGGTATTCTTTGTCATCTTTAATAGACTAAGAAATTCCAATGGAATAAGGAGGAATAGTACTTACTTGAAGAAAACAACTTATGTATGACCTCCTTCTACATGACCTAGGGTTTTATGCAGAAACCCTAAATTTTCAATTGGGATCACTGGTAGCGCTGAGTGATGGAGAAAATGCACCTCCCTAGGGTGAGGTAGACTATATATTATGTTTTCTGATATTAATGATGTAGTCTAAAGAAAACTGAAGCCCTAGTTTGTCCCGACAACAGTAACTGGTCCAAAACTGAAACTTCTCATAATTCATTTTTGTCTTCATTGAAAGATTCTCTCTTCAGGGGCGAGTTCAGGGAACCCTCCTTTTTAGTTGATTTGTCGAGGCATTTTTTAGAGTAACAAACCCTGACTTTGTAGTGCTTCCTTTCAGGGTGGCTCTAATACTATGTTATGTTTTCATAATTTGCTTAGATGATATCTTAAAAAAAATTGTCACTAGTAAGATCACTGAAAGAACAACAAGAATAGAAACATAAGAGCACAAGAACAAAAATATTTTCCTCGGGGAAACCACAAGGGAGAAAACCCCACAACATTTCCTCAATATAGAACTCAACCAGAGCAATGTAAAACCCTGACAACTACTTCTCTCTTCTTTTTGGCGCACTAATATTTCTCTCTATTTCAAAATAGTTTGAGTGAGTGAGTACAAATGAAGGGGAGTGCCTCCTTATTTATATTCTTCAGTTGAATTGACCTCTGACTTAACAACGCCGACTTTTCTAGCAAGAAACCAAAAATAGCATTTATTATATTGACACTTGGGTACTATTGACCCGACTTACATTCAAAGGTTTACATTGACTCTTTCAATGACTCTTACAAAACCAAACTCATCTCTCGAAGGAGGAACATATTCAATACATCTTGGAATATCTTCCGAAGTTACATACTTTAACACTGAGTGGATTCCACAATATCTCTCATTACCCACACATGTGGAGCTATTCATTAGTGTAATTTCAAGTACATTCTTGAATGTCTAAAATCCTAACCCTAATCAAGATTTGATACATGTACAAACCCTAGACGACTATCTGACTATGTTAAATACTGGGTCATAAATAGGAGGAAAAGGGGTTCCATTTTTTATGATTTCATTGTATTGTTCCATTGCAAAGAAATAGTAAGGGAATGGATATTAAAGCATAACAAAGGAAGTAGGAGATCCTGTAGTAGCCATGCATGCAGCAATGTCAAATATAACTGCATAGTGAGTACCACTTTCTTTGTATTTGCATTAGGTTATGGAGAAAAAGAGAGCAAGGAACAAGCATCATGTATTGCTGGGTTTTTCCTCATAGTGGGTTTTCCTAGGGTATATCTTGTGTTATTTGTGTGGATGTGTTATTTTTGTTCTAGTTATTTTTCTTTTAGTTTTAAGTTATTTACCATTATGTGTGATTAAGTTAACATAATGAATTAAGTTTTAATATTCATTATGACGAATTATTCTAGTGAAATATCCATGTTAGTTTATGGATCAAGTTTCCATATCTCATACACTAAAATTGATTGGATACACCAAGAACAAAAAAATCGTTGTGTTAATTGAGAGTGGAAGCACCAATAGTTTCATCCATTAGCATGTGGTTGAAGACACCCTTTGTTATATTTTCCCCATGTCCAATTTAAAAATTATGATAGCCAATAGGGGTACATCGAAATGTGAGGGGCGATGTGAAAATGTTAAACTCCAAATGGGGGGCTACCATCTCATTTCTATTGATGTGGGTGGCTATGAAATAATTTTATGGGTTGAATGGTTCATGACCTTAGGTCTTATCACAATGGATTTTAGGTAACTCTCTCTTATCTTTACTCAGTTCGGGCACACACATCACCTCCATGGAATTACACCTAGTTCTATGAAAATTTTCTCATACCATTTCATGGATAAATTATTGAATAAAGACCATTATGGTGTTATATATTTCTCAATTCCATGTCATCCAAGTTATGGTCACACCTGCTTCAGATGTTCACTCCAACTTGCAATAGGTTCTCTCCTAGTATCAACAGGTTTTTGAGGTTCCCAAGGGTTTACCTACCTCCTGTGGGGAACATAACCATGCCATTCCTTTAATTCCAAGTAGTCAAACCCCTAATGTTCCTCCTTAATTCCAACCTTTTCCCCAAAAGAATGAATTTGAAAAGATCATTCAAGACTCTATTGTCAGTTGGTGTTGCTTGTCCCAGCACAAGCCCTTATTCGCTGTCAATGGTAATGGTCCTAAAAAAGTAAGGAAATCAGTACATCTATATTAGTTTTTCAGTTCTTAACAAAATAGAAATCAAATATAAATTTCTCATTCCTATCATTGATGATCTCTTAAACAAGTTGTGGGGAACCAAATTCTTTACCAAACTCAACCTTCATTCGAGATACCATCAAATCAGGATGAAAAACGCATACATACATCAAATTTCTTTCTGCACTTACGAGGGTCGTTATGAGTTATTGGTCATGTCCTTTGACCTCTGCAATTCCCCATCCACTTTTCAGAGCCTCGTGAATAATATTTTCACCTCTTCCTCTACTATTTTTCTTAGTTTTCTTCGATGATATCATGGACTATAATGCTACATGAGAAATCCAACTCCAACATGTTTCTTATACCTTGTAATTATTACAGGACCAACAATTATTTGTCGAAAGCTCCAAATGTTCTTTTTGGGTGGCATAGGTTGAATACGTGGGACACACTGTGACTTAGGATGGGGTAAGGAAAGTGTTAACACAAAAAAAATGTTCACCTAGCTCTACATGGTCTCAACCATATACATACATCATATTCCTATCATATTTTCTTTACTTTTGACCTTCACAATTGTATTTTCACAAAAAAAATAGTCCAAGACATTATTATTTACTATGGTTTACCCTCAATCTCTCCAAAAAAGGGTCAAAACCCTAAAAATGGTTAAAAACCCTAAAAAGGGTTCAAAAACCCTAAAAAGGGTGTAAAAACCCTAAAAAAGAGAAAGGACAAAAAAACCATAGGAAAATACCATAGGACAGAAAATACCATGGGTAACCACATTGGGTCAAAAAACCGTAGAACCATTCTATAAATACATTGTGAAGGGCTCTCCCAAAATACCTTTTTTCTCATTTTTCATTTTGTGAGTATATTGGGACACCCTTGTTCTCAGGTGTTCACTCACCCTTTTGCCATGATCCTGTCGCCATACCATTTTCGCATTCTCCGTACCCACCTGGAGACCATTGGAGAACCATCCTGTGGAGAGGCGGACCACTTCTGAAGACAGCAACGGTGGCCCACTTTACAAGAAAGGAGGTATACTTTTGTTTGTTTTTATTTATTTAGTTTAGCCATTGTATATTAAAAAAATGTTAAATATTTTCTTTGTGTTACTAATCCAGTTTGTTGTTGTATTTTTCCATGATACGATCACATTGATCTAAGGTTGGTGATTTTACATGTAACAGTGGAGAAATCCCTGTTATAGTTTGGTGACTCCATTAGTCGATCCATTCAGATCCCTAATTTTGCTGGTTTGCTACAGATTTGTTTTCAGTGTCTCCCTTCAATCGTCACCGATCGGGTCCCCTCGCGGCCGATCCAAACCTTCGTTGCATCAGTTCCTACTCCCCCGACCCCTATCGGCTTTGTCTTTTTTATTTTTTCCTATTCAGTGCAAGTCACTCTTATCAAGCCGCAAGACGTGACCTAGTTGTGACTTTATCCTAATAAGCATGACCTTAGTTATGACTTTAGCCTCAATACGCATGACCTGGATCAGGCAACTAGATCGTGCTTGTCCCGGCTTCCAGAGCGACCCCAGCCACCCTTGTGACCTTGTTTTGAGCAACTCAAACACATCTTCCCTCCTGTTTTGCACAACTTGGTTGCTTCTTGTCTAGATCGTGTCACATACGCTAATTTCAATAAAATTTTATGTTTAAGAAACATTATATTTTACTTTTATTGTAAATTTTATGACTATTGACCGTGTGGGGTAAAGGATGACTGTAATTAATTATGTTGAATATTTTATTGGTTAATAAATAAAAGATGAGACAAACAGCCTAAGCAAGCTGTCGAATGAGTGTCCCCTGACCCACTAGGATGAATAGACTGGGGTGAGAGTAAATTAACACATGGCAGCATCCTCAACCAGTTCTAGCTGTTGCAAGGGGAAACTTCCCTAATTTTGTGGTCATGTTCCCCAAGAAAGTGGAACAAAGCAGGTGGCTTATTAATTGAAAAATTGACCAGAAATACCTACCCATGCATATATATCTATCCATTGAACTCACCAGAAGGTTGTTCAATCATTACCTTATGAAAATTTTGAAGTTGAGAAAGGTGCACAAGAGATTCGATGAGGGGAAAGGAAGAAGTGGATTGAGTGATTAAGACTGTTTTCAGAACTAGTGCAGCTTGTTAGTTGAGTTCTTTACTACTGAGGACATAAGTATTGTTGCTAAGTACTTATGTGGAGTTGCATGGGTATTTAATCCCATTTCTTCACATAGTGATTTCATCCTGGTGGATCAGTGGACAGGCTCAGGGGTCCTAAGACAAGCAGTTGAGCTATCTTCAGGAAAAGGTTGGGTGGAACAGGCTCCTTGGGTTGTTTGTCTCTTCTACAAGTTATCAGGTTCCATTGTGTTATCTTATTTATTATCTGTCAATGTAAATTACTAGAATGAAAGTAGCCATGTTTAGTTTTGCTATTATTAATTAGATACTATGAATCTGCTAAGTGAAATGCTTAAGGCTATATTTAATTAGGAAATTATATTTGTATATGATTATATGAACAAATGAACCTAGAATTAGAAATGAGGGAATGTTGAGTAAAATTTCATTTCTATATTTTTCCACTCATCTTATGATGGAGTACTCTAGTACAGAAGGATTGTTTAGCTGTAGATAGAAATGATTATTACTTAGATAAAATGAATTGAAAACTGCTTAATCATGGAAATCTTTTACTGTTATTTTAGCTAATTATCATAATGATTCCATTCCTACGACTTAAATTATTTTATAGAAACCACTGAAAACTTTTTACATAGAGTCTTTCATATCAAGACTTTGTAACACAGTCGTAAAACTGTGTATAATATATTACATTAATAATTTTTGTAATACAACTATCAATTTATACTTAATAAATAAAAACCATACATTATTCCAAACCTTAATTACCTAAATCATAAACAAGTATTCAAGTTATATTAAAGAAATAATGCACAGTTAAACTCCAAAACTGTTTCTTTATAAACCTCAAGACAATAAGTTCATAATAAACAAATAATACACTAAAAATAGTATAAATTATAGAGTCTTTAAAGGTTAAGGTTAAAAAACTATGAGGTAAATTATTGTCAAAATTTACTCATTATCCAATTTTGCAGTCAAAAGGATTTTTACTTCTACCAAACTCACATAGCCAAGAGGTCATTTTCGTTTACAAATGACTTAGGGTAAAATATATGTAAATAATTATTCATATAAAGATTCACAGTTCTGAGGATTTATGTATTCCAAAAGAAATATTAATTAGGGTTTTCCACTGTATAATTTTTAAGCAATTTACAACCACTTTAATTAACACAGTTTCCTCAGTTAGAGGTCAAGACATCGAAACCCATAAGAGTAAATCTCTTATAGAAGGTCTATAACAAATACATTTAGTATTTTCATTTAAATACCAATTTACAAACTAACTCTGTTTAAATGTTTGATTAAACAAAAGACAACTCCTATTTTAAATCATTATACTTATCAGGTCGAAGATATAAGTCCAGCATTATCAAGTATTATCCTTTTAAATATCTTCAGCGAAATATCCTTTTTTTATATAAAATAAAACGATTTAAACCCTAACCAATTTCTCCACATTGATAAAAAAAAAGTCTCAGTAGATAAATAATTTATCAATGCAGGTTCATTGCAAAACTTAGAAAATACACAAAAATGTTGGAAAATTTAACATTCAAAAACCATTAACAATATTATTCTTTAAACCTAAATCACTTTTACAAGAGTCATAGCTCATCGGTGAAACCCTAAGCGTAATCATTAAAATTGATCTTACGGCCTCCATCTTTAACCAAAACAAAACTATAATCTAATACAAGTAGAATGAACACCACAGTAATAAGCCGTAAGCACCATCAGTAGCACCATAAACACAATCAACGAAGGGTACCCCAGGGTTGGAACCAAGGCTTACCTGAGCCTTTCACGCTTGTACCCTTCAGCTAAAGCATACACCTCCAAAATTCGACTATGCAATGCGAAGTTTTGGTCACCTATCATCAAACAGTAAATAGTTAAAACGTAACTTGGTATATTTTAATAAACAAAAAGAAGGAATGTATGGAGTTTTTGGTAACCACTTACTAGTTTTCTTTAGCATGGAGTTCGTTGAACGGTTATGGCAACTAGAAGATTCAGACCTGCTTCACTACGATCAAATGGAGATTTACAAATATTGAAGAACACCCAAGAAGGCCAAGGGCTTATTGGTCACTCTCCATTTCCAAAATGAAAGAGCATTTGAAGCCAAGCGAGTTTTAGGGTAAGGCTTAGAATGTGAGTGCTTAGGGTTAACGTTAAAACCTTTCTTCCAACGAGCTTTTCCCACATGGACTCCACTATCATCGAAATACTTTTGGGTTTCGATTTAGTTTTAAACCTGCATGATGAACCTTGCAAAGTATGGGTTACGAAATTAACAAATTTCTATATGTATGTCAAAAACTTGAACCAAGTTTATATTATTATGATATGCATGTTTTTGGTTAGGTTGTAATGTCAGTTTAGACATCGACTTCATGTTTTGGTGATATTTTATAGTCACTCTATAGATGCCAAGTTAAATAATGATAAGTTTAATGCTTAGTTAAGTGTTAGAAGAAGCATGGTTAAAGTTCATAATATTAAACTATTGAGAATGTAGTCAACTCCTAGTACTACAACAATTAAAATATGTTTTGGGTAATTGTAAACCATAAATCATATAAAATAGTTGCTAGGACAAATAATCATGCTACCCACTTAGATTGCTACCTAGGTAGAAATAGTCTTTGCGACAGACCTAGGAGTTCTTACACATCAGTAATATAGACAATAAATATAATTTGAAGATCTTTCCTAGCTTACTTGTTCAGTCTTCCGAATTATAATTCTCTTAGGTCGGAAACCTGGAAGTGAGTTTACCTGTAAATCTTGTACAAGCATCGGATCTGCGTTAGCTTTAAGAAAGTGAAGTAAGCCTTGGGATAACCTCAAGCCCCCTTTAGTAGGAAAATAAAACAACCTTCAGAATCATACACATTCTTACAAAGAAACTAATGAACTGAATTTAATAATTTTTAACTCATTAACTTTTGATAAACAGTTTTCCTCAAGATTGAAAATCAATAATAGATTGAATAAGGTTAGTGGCATATGACTTACAAGTTAGTAAGTATAATTCTGTAGCTTTTAGTTACAGTTAACCAAGTAGTATTAATAACTAAGATTTTCATTTTATGTTTAGTCTTTATAAACTATCTGTTAATTAGACTGAAAGTTAAGCATTAAACTAGTGTTATGGCTATGAGTTAGCATTTATTATCATATATAAAAATTTAAATTTTTATGAATTTTCGAGGATGTCACATATGGTATCATAGCATACGTTCACACACTAGGCCTGAAGTGGATCAACGCAAGTAAACCAAAAAAAATAAACAGGAAGTATGGATATTGATTTATGATTTTAAATGTTGTGTACAAAATATTTCTAAATTAGATTTGCAGGTATGGAAGGACTCGGAGTGTATGCTGAAGAATGGTCCCCGCTAGATGAACAAATTAATTCTGGAAAAGAACCTACTAAAGAACATATAACTAATAACTCATTTGGATTACTGCAAATAGTTAAGGATCTAAAAACTGAAATGGAGACTGTTAAAAAAGAAAAATGAGAGAATCCTAAGAGCTCAAGAGGAGCTGAATCAAATACTACTAGAAAATTTTTATAACGAAGAAAAGGATAAACTGATAGAATCTGACACTATGTCCTATCAACATAAAAGTAAAAGGTCAAAACACTCTAAAATTGAAAGCAATTCTTCTTATGAGATTAACGGTAATTCACACAGAAAGAAACACCAGAATTCTAGTGATAGTAGTGAGAGTAATTATCTCTCTAGAAAGAAGAAGTACAAGCCATATGAAAATATTTCTGGGGAGTTAAAAAAGATTAAACCACCAACTTTTAATGGAAAAACAGAAAAAGGAGAGGAAGTTGAAGCATCGCTGTCCAGAATGAAAAGTACTTTCAGATATATAATTATTCAAATCAGTTAAAAGCAAGGATCGAAATATATAACTTAACTAGAAATTACAGGAAATTTCAACTCAAATGGGCCTCCTAAGGAAAATAATAAAATATTAATTAAAATAATAAAATAATATTTATTAATTTTGGAGGAAGAAATGAAAAAAACTACTTTTTTTGTTCGTATTTTAGACATGTCTCCCTGGCTTTTTACTTAAATTTCGATCGGGAGAGCTCGTTGGATACAGAATTAAATTCTGCATACAACGGGTACCCACTCGACGTATGTTTGATGGACCCTGCTACCCCAAAAACAAGAAATACCTGGAAAAATGTGATGATGATGTCATCATCATGTTTTTCTAGTTATTTGTTGTTTTTGGAGTAGCGGGGTCCATCAAACGTATGCCGAGTGGGTACTTGTTGGATGCGGAATTTAATTCCGCATCCAACGAGCTCTCCCGATCGAAATTTGAGTAAAAAAACAGGGAGATATGTCTAAAATACGAACAAAAAAAGTAGTTTTTTTATGATACCTATCCCCAAATTTATATTAAAAAAGTGTTTAAGACCTACACGGTATTTCAAATTTAAATCAATTTCATTGGCTAGAACATGATGACATGGAATTTAAATGAGGGTTAAAAGGCCCATTTTGATTTGAAATTTCCTCTAATGAAATTTGACATCTGGTGGCAGAACATCAAGCGAGTTAATGGCATAAAAGAGAAGAATATAAACTCGAGCACTTTTAAGAAGTACTTTAAAAAGAAACTTCTGTCGGAGCAATATTACAAGGAACGAGCTAAAGAATTTTATGACTTAAGGTTGGGAACCATGAGTATGAAAGAGTTAAATAGTAAATTTTTAAGCTTACTGCAATACATTAGAGGAAATTTCAACTCAGAATGGGCCTCCTAAAAAGAATTAATAAAATAATAGTTAAAATAATAAAATAATATTTATTAATTTTGGAGGAAGAAAAGAAAAAACTACTTTTTTTGTTTGTATTTTTGACATATCTCCCCGTGTTTTTACTCAAATTTTGATCGGGAGAGCTCGTTGGATGTGGAATTAAATTCCACATCCAACGAGTACCCACTCGGGATACTTTTGACGGACCCCACTACCTCAAAAACAAGAAATACCTGAAAAAACATGATGATGACATGACATTTTTTTTTCAAGTATTTCTTGTTTTTGGGGTAGTGGGGTATGTCAAAAGTATGTCTATTGGGTACTCGTTGGATGCAGAATTTAATTCTGCATCTAACGAGCTCTCCCGATCGAAATTTGAGTAAAAACACGGGGAGATATGTCGAAAATACAAACAAAAAAAGTAGTTTTTTTTATGATAACTATCCCCAAATTTATATTAAAAAAGTGTTTAAGACCTATACGGTATTTCAAATTTAAAGCAATTTCATTGGCTAACACATGATGACATGGAATTTGAATCAAAGTTAAAAAGCCCATTTTGAGTTGAAATTTCCTCTAATGTGTGCCTTATATTGTTGATGAAAAACCCAAGGTACAGCGGTTTCTGAGTTGTTTACCTTTTCATATTAAGGACAGAATTGGATATGATAGTCCCAAGACCCTTAAAGAGGCCATGCTAAAAGCAGATTTCTGCTATGAGCAGAACCGGAAAAGGGAGAACATGCCAAACTGGAAAACAAAAAGGCCTAATAATAATTTTAAATTAAGAAAGAAAAATTCCACACCTAATTGAAACTTTGGGCATAACAACTCATGCAATCTTCCAAACATAAACTTTCAAGGAAGTAATTCAAAAGGTAACCCATAGCAAAAACCTACTGTCCTAAGAAATAAAGAATTTACAAATAATCACAGTAATTATGTTAAAAATAATGAACGTAAGGAACCGATAAAATGTTGGGACTGCCATGGACCTCACTATTCATCAGTCTTCCCTAATAGAAAGAAGACCGTCAACAATATTCATATTGTGCAAGAAGAAACAATGGTTGGTGATTTAGAGAGAGGGATGCCCAGAATCAATGCAGCACTGAAAACCAGACAGGCTGAATATCAGACTTCCATGGAGGAAGTAGAAGGTATGCTAAACCAGAAATCCATTTCTATTTTAATTGACCCAGGGGATATCCTGATTTATGTCTCTCCTAGTTTAGTAGAGAAAATTAAACTACCAGTAGATAAATTTTCAAAGTCATGGTTGGTTCAATTAGCTATAGGAGCAAAAAGAAAAGTAATTGATTTTGTGAAAGATTGCACATTATTAATGAATCAGTTTGAGACTTCTATAAATATGAATGTACTTTTGTTATGCTCCTATGATGTATTAATTGAAATGGATTGGTTGGAACAACATCGAGTAGTGTTAAATTTTTTTTATAAAACTTTTACCTATTTAAATAACGAAGGAGAAATGGTGACAGTAAAAGCAATCCCTAGGAAAATAGAAATCAGACATATTTCTACCTTACAACTAAAAAGGGTTGTTCGAAAGGGATGTAAAGATTTTACTGTAACTATAACTACTGAAGAACACATTAATAAAGAAGAAAATCTAAAATTAGAAGATATACCAATTCTTAGAAATTATTTGGATGTATTTCTAGAGGAAATTTTGGGATTTCCTCTTAAAAGAGAGTTGAATCGCACTATTGAGCTAGTACCTAGTGTGGTGCCTAACACAAAAGCTCCTTACCAGATGAACATCCTGGAGCTTAATGAACTAAAATTGCAATTAAAAGAACTAATAGATAAGAAGTATATAAGACCAAGTGTGTCTCTTTGGGGAGCATCGATCATCTTTGTTAAAAAGAAGGATGGTACTCTACACTTATGCATTGACTATCGTTAGCTTAATAAGATGACAATTAAAAATAGATACTCGTTTCCCTACATAGATGATCTGTTCGGTCAGTTACATGAAGAAACAATATTTTCAAAAATTGACTTAAGGTCCGGTTATCATCAAGTTCGGATCAAGGATGAGGATATTTTCAAGACAGTTTTTAGGACCCGATATGGTCACTATGAGTTCGTTGCCATGCCGTTCTGACTAACTAATACCCAACAGTCTTCATGTGTTTAATGAATAATGTATTATATAAATACCTAGATAATTTTGTAGTAGTTTTTATTGATGATATTCTAATATATTCTAAGACTAAAGAAGAGCACGAAGAACATTTAAAAATCATTTTACAAGTGTTAAGGGAACATCAAATTTATGCGAAGTTCAGTAAATGCGACTTCTTCAAAGATAAAATACAATACTTGGGTCACGTAATAACAAAATATGGGATCTCAGTTGACCCAGATAAGATCAAAGAAATTAATGAATGGCCAGTCCCAAAAGATGTGACTGATGTAAGGTCATTCATGGGAATCACCGAGTATTATCGAAGGTTCATTGAGGGTTTCTCAAGGATCGCAAATCCCGTAAATTCTTTACAGAATAAGGGGAATAAATTTGTACGGGATCGAAAATGTGAAGAGATTTTTAAGAAATTAAAAGAATTATTAACTACTACACTGATTTTAAGAATTGTGCATCCTAAGAAGGATTTGGTTGTATGCATTGATGCATGCAACAATGGCCTTGGTGGGGCCTTAACTCAAGAAAGACACGTAATAGCTTACGAGTCCAAGAAACTTAAAATTCATGAGAAAAATTATGCTACTTACGATCTAGAATTGGCTGTCGTGATACATGCATTAAACATGTGGCTCCATCACTTGATCAGGAGAAAATTTAATTTAATGACGGATAATAAGGGTTTAAAGTATCTATCGGATCAACCAAATTTAAACGCAAGGCAAGCTAGGTGGATAGCTTTCCTTAGCGAATATGATTTTGAGATCCAACATATCAAGGGGAAGGAAAATAAAGCAGTTGATGCTTTGAGTAGAAATGCAAGACTAAATTTTATGGTAGCAATCAGTACTTACAAAACAGATTTAGAAGATCAGCTTGAAGAAGGAGTAAAATTGGATGAAAATTACCAAAAATTACAAGCTAAAGTGGCAGAGAATGTAACTGAAAGTTTAAGTACAGGATATAGTATAAATGAAAAGGGGTTAATACTTTATAGAAATAGATTGTATAAACCTAACGTGCCTAAAGTTAAGTTTATAATCTTAAATGAAATACATAAGAGTCATTATTCTGGACACCCTGGCTATCAAAAGACAATAACTATGTTACGGAAAGATTACTTTTGGCTGAATATGAAGAATGAGTTGGAAGAATGTATTGCTAGATGTTTTGAATGTCAACATGTTAATATTGAACATCAACATCCAGCCGATTTATTACAGCCGTTACCAATTCCTAGTTGGAAATGGAAAATAATCACCATTGATTTCATTACAGGTTTGCCTAGAAATCAAAACCAGAATGATTCTATAATGGTAGTTGTTGAAAAAATCAGTAAGGAAGCCCATTTTATACCAGTAAAGACCACTCATAAGGCTGCTAATATTGTTGAAATATTTATGAAACAAATTTTTTGTTTACATGGAGTTCCAAAAGTTGTAATTTCTAACAAGGACTCTAAATTCATGGGAAACTTTTGGAAATCTTTATTTGAAGGCTTAAATACTACTCTAAATTTCAGTACATCTTTTCATCCGCAAACAGATGGGTAGAGAGAAAGAGTAAATCATATTTTGGAAGATATGTTAAGGATGTATGTTAGAGAACAACCAAGTAAATGAGAGGACTACTTATACTTGTTTGTGTTTGCATAAACAACCACTACCAAGCTTCATCAAAATTCATCCCATTTGAAATTATGTATGGCAGAAAATGCAATATTCCCATCTCATGGAGTAACCCTGTTAACAGGTTAATACTAGGAACCGAGTTATTAAAGGAAATGGAATTAACCGTGAAGTAGCTACAAGGTAATTTAAAGGTTGCAGAAGACAGACAGAAGAGTCAAGTTGATCTTAAACGAACTCAGAAAGAGTTCCAGGTGGGTGAACATGTTTTCATTAAGGTAAAACCTAAAAACAGTTCCTTAAAATTAGGGAGTTGTGCTAAGGTAGCACCAAGGTACTGTGGGCCTTTCAAAATATTGTCCAGAGTTAGACCGGTGGCATACCAATTAGCCTTACCACCGAATCTTAAAGTTCATAATGTTTTTCATATTTCTATTTTAAAAAGATATGTACATGATGCTACTCATGTGATAAATTGGAATGATGTGTAGGTGGAACCCGAAGGATATTTTTTGGTGGAACCAGATTGTATCCTCGACAAGAGGGAGATCTTTCTTCAGAATCGCACCATTGGGCAGGTGAAGGTGCAATGGAAGCACCTTAGTCCAGAAGAAGCAACCTGGGAATTGGAGAGTCATATGCGGGAATCATATCCAATTTTGTTCCATGGAAACTCTAAGGATGATGAATAAAGAAACATCGAGGACGATGTGGGACTTAAGTGGGGGTGTATGTCATGTACCCCGATTTCAATAACATTTTATGTTTAAAAAAACATTATATTTTATACTTTTATTGTAAATTTTATGACTATTGACCATGTGGGGTCAAGGATGACTGTAATTAATTATGTTGAATATTTTATTAGTTAATAAATCAAAAATGAGACAAATAGCCTAAGGAGGCTGTTGAATGAGTGTCCACTGACCCACTAGGAGGAATAGACTGGGGTGACAGTAAACTGACACATGGCAGCATCCTCAACCACTTCTAGTTGTTGCAGGGGACAACTTCCCTAATTTTGTGGTCATGATCCCTAATAAAGTGGAACATAGCAGGTGGCTCATTAATTGAAAAATTGACCAAAAAGGCCTAGGCATGCATATATATATATGTCCATCGAATTCAGAGGAGGTTGTTCAACCATTACCTTGTGAAAATTCTAAAGTTGAGAAAGGTGCACAAGAGATTCGATGAGGGGAAAGGAAGAAGTGTATTGAGAGATTAAGATTGTTTTCAGAACTATTTCAACTTGTTAGCTGAGTTCTTTACTGTTGAGGACATAAGCACTGTTGTTAAGTACTTCTGTGGAGTTGTATGGGTATTTAATCCCATTTATTCACACAGTGCTTTCATCCTGGTGGATCAGTGGATAGGCTCTGGGGTCCTAAGAAAAGAAGTTGAGCTATCTTCAGGAAAAGGTTGGGTGGAATGGCCTCCTTGGGTTATTTGTCTCTTCTACAAGTTATAAGGTTCCATTGTGTTATCTTATTTATTTTATGTCAAAGTAAATTTCTGGAATGAAAGTAGCCATGTTTAGTTTTGTTATTATTAATTAGATACTATGAATATACTAAGTGAAATGCTTAAGGTTGTATTTAATTAGGAAAGACTATTTGTATATGATTATAGGAACAAATGAACCTAGAATTAGAAATGAGGGAATAATGAGTAAAATTTTCTTTCTGTATTTTTCCATTCATCTTATGATGAAGTACTCTAGTACAGAAGGATTGTTTAGCTGTAGATAGGAATGATTATTACTTAGATAAAATGAATTGAAAACCGCTTAATCATGAAAATATTTTACTGTTATTTCATCTAATTATCATAATGATTCCACTTCTAGGACTTAAATTGTTTTACATAAACCACTGAAAACTTTTTACATAGAATCTTTCATATCAAGCTTTTCTAACATAGTTGTAAAAATGTGTATAATATATTACAATAATAATTTCTGTAATACAACTATCAATTTATACTTAATAAAGAAAAACCATACATTATTCCAAACCTTAATTACCTAAATCATAAACAAGTCTTCTAGTTATATTAAAGAAATAATGCACAATTAAACCCCAAAAATTGTTTCTTTATAAACCTCAACATAGTAAGTTCATAATAAACAAATAATAGACTAAAAATAGTAGAAATTATAATACATATTGTATTATAGTACATAATTTAGTTACTCAGTAAAACAATTTCTAACATTCAAGATAACAATAATACCACTAGTAATATTGTAAAATTGTTTTTTTTTATAAACCCTACTTTTAAAATTAAATCTTCGTAATCAATTACAGAAATAGATATAAGTTACAAAAATATATGTATAGATTGCATATATATATTTAGGTTGCAGAATAAGTAAAAAGATTAAAAAAATAAAAAGTGTTAATACCCATTAACTAAACAATGAATAGTTTATAGTAATTATGGTTCTTTTTATTTTTAAAGCAAAAACAATTAAAAACACACGCATTTTTCTTTATGTTATTAATTTACAGTATATTTATGATTTCTAAACCAAAAATTATCTTTTTTTTGCAAGAACGGTCTTTCAAGGTTAAGGTTCAAAAACTATGAGGTAAATTATTGTCAAAATTTACTCATTATCCAATGTTGCAGTCGAAAATCTTTTTACTTCTACCAAACTCACATAGCCAAGAGGTCATTTTCGTTTACAAACGACTGAGGGTAAAATATATGTAAATAATTATTCATATAAAGATTCATAGTTGTGCGGCTTTATGTATTCCAAAAGAAATATTAATTAGGGTTTTCCACGGTATATTTTTTAAGCAATTTACAACCACTTCAATTAAAATAGTTTCCTCAGTTAGAGATCAAGACATCGAAACTTGTAAACGTAAATCTCTTACAGAAGGTCTATAGCTAATACATTTAGGATTTTCATTTAAATACCAATTTAAAAACTAACTCTGTGTAAATGTCTGAGTAAACAAAAGACAAATCCTATTTTAAATCATCATACTTATCAGGCTGAAGCTATAAGTCCAGCATTATCAAGTATTATCCTTTTAAATATCTTTAGCGAAATATCTTTTTTTATAGAAAAAAATGATTTAAACCCGAACCAATTTCTTCACATTGATAAAAGAAAGTCTCAGTAGATAAATAATTTATCAACACAGGTTCATTTCAAAACTTAGAAAATACACAAAAATGTTGGAATATTTAACATTCAAAAACCATTAACAGTATTATTTTTAAACCTAAATCACTTTTACAAGAGTCGTATCTTGCCGGTGAAACCCTAAGGGTATTCATTAGAATTGATCTTATGGCCTCCATCTTTAACCAAAAAAAAAACTACCATCTAATACAAGTAGAATGAACACCACAGTAATAAGCCATAAGCAATATCGGTAGCATCGTAAACACAATCAACGAAGGGTACCCCAGGGTTGGAACCAAGGCTTACCCGAGCCTTTCACACTCGTGCCCTTCACCTAAATCATACACCTCCAACAACCGACTATGCAATGCCAATTTTTGGTCACCTATCATCAAAGAGTAAATAGTTAAAACGTAACTTGGTATGTTTTAATAAACAAAAAGAAGGAACGAATGGAGTTTTTCGTAACCACTTACCAGTTTTCTTTTGCATGGAGTTCGTTGAACGATTATGGCAATTAGAAGCTTCAGACCTACTATCTCCATGATCAAACAGATATTTACAACTGTTGCAGAACACCTGAGAAGGCCGAGGGCTTGTCGGCCACTCTCCCTTTCCAAAATGAAACAACATTTGAAACCAAGCGAGTTTTAGGGAAAGGATTTGAATGTGAGTTCTTAGGGTTAATGCTAAAACCCTTCTTCCAACGATATTTTCCCACGTGGACTCCACTATCATCTAAATACTGTTGGGTTTCGATTATGTTTTAAACCTGCATGATGAACCTTGCAAAGTATGGGTTATGAAATTAACAAATTTCTATATGTATGTTAAAAACTTGAACCAAGTTTATATTATTATGATATGCATGTTTTTGGTTAGGTTGTAATGTCATTTTAGACATCGACTTCATGTTTTGGTGATATTTTGTAGTCACTCTATAGATGTCAAGTTAAATAATGATAAGTTTCATGCTTAGATAAGTGTTAGAAGTAGCATGGTTAAAGTCCATAATATTAAACTATTGAGAATGTAGTCAACTTCTAGTAATACAACAATTAAAATATGTTTTGGGTAATTGTAAACCATCAATCATATAAAATAGTTGTTAGGACAAATAATCATGCTACCCACTTAGATTGCTACCAAGGTAGAAATAGTATTTGCGACAGACCTAGGAGTTCTTACAATTCAGTAATATAGACAATAAATAGAATTTGAATATCTTTCCTATCTTACTCGTTCAGTCTTCCGAATTATAATTCCCTTATGTCGTAAACCTGGAAATGAGTTTACCTGTAAATCTTGTACAAGCATCAGATATGCGTTATATTTAAGAAAGGTAAGTAAGCCTCTTGATAACCTCAATCCCCCTTCAGTAAGAAAAGAAAACAACCATCAGAATCATACACATTCTTACAAACAAACCAATGAACTAAACCATCAGATATGCGTTATATTTAAGAAAGGTAATTATAATTCCCTTATGTCGTAAACCTGGAAATGAGTTTACCTGTAAATCTTGTACAAGCATCAGATATGTGTTATATTTAAGAAAGGTAAGTAAGCCTCTTGATAACCTCAATCCCCCTTCAGTAAGAAAAGAAAACAACCATCAGAATCATACACATTCTTACAAACAAACCAATGAACTAAATTCAATAATCTTTAACTCGTTGACGTTTGATAAACAGTTTTATTCAAGACTAAAAATCAATAATATATTGAATAAGTTTAGTGGCATGTGAATTACAAGTTAGTAAGTATAATTCTGTAGATTTTAGTTACAATTAACCAAGCAGTATTAATAACTAATTTTTTCATTTTTTTTTAGTCGTTATAAACTATCTGTTAACTAGACTAAAAGTTAATCATTAAACTAGCGTTATGGCTATGAGTTAGCATTTATTATCATATAGAAAATTTTAAAATTTTTATGAATTTTTGGGGATGTCACAAATCGCCTCTACCTTTCTGTTCTATGCAACCCAGATCATACATGTTCCCCTAACATGTGCAACTATCAGTTTACATTCAATTTTTTGTTCCTATTTCAGACCCTTGTATGTCCCAAACCTCTGTCCAGACCTGATCTGTTACATCCCATTGCTTGTTTCCAACAAAAATTTCCTTGTTACTCATTTGTTTCAAGATTGGAAAGAAATTTTTTACATACAGATGCACACAAATTCACACCATTAAGTGAATACACTCGGTTCATGACCTCGAGTAGAGCCTTAAAAAGAATTTATTAACTTAATAACATTCGTATTGGGGTATAAATCCCATCTGCTTAACTATGGGAAGTACTTGGGAACAGCCCTAAACCTCATTGTGAGAAGTACCACAGAAACCCTGAAGTAGCTGGCCATAGAGAGGACCTGCCAAGTGAAAAGGGCAATGACCCCTACCTGATTGACTAGTTCCCACCCATGAGGAAAACCAAGAGTTGTCATTTGTGGAAAAGTAGTTATCAGTTTTACCTGAGCCATGGAGTGAGGGGTACTACCCTAGTATGCAAGCCATTAGATAGCATTGGTGGTCGAGTGACTCCTTTGAACTATTACGAAGCCTATTAAAATCGAGGTCCATATTGATTTCCCGTCACTACCACAGGACATCATTACTCCACCACGATACTCCTATCAGCTTAGGGGGCACACCCCCCCAGTTCGGTTCTTTGAACCATCACCATCAAATCCATATTTGATGTCACTCACCACCTTCAGAGCCACACATGAACTCTCTGTCCGATTCATATTCCTACCAATCCAAACCCACTTTGTTCATTTCCTCGTCCATCCCCATGGCTGGTGCGCACCCAAATCCCTTCCAAGGAGGGATAGTTGGTGTTGGACCTGTGTCCTTTTTATCCATAATCACGAGTATCCCTTCTATTGGGCCCATTGTCACTGCACATACTGTTGCTAGTACGCTACCCACTAGTAGTGGCCCCATGCCATCCACCATGGTTCCTACCATCCCATCATTTATACTTGGGGGAAGTGGCCCTTCCACATCCATTTCGACTATTACTTTTATGGGAATTCAATCTCACCAGCCCTGATTCATGCATAAGAACTACGTTCCCGTGGCCATCAACACCATTGCTAGTCCTTCCTGATCCAACCTCAGTTCTAGACTACCTTTTATGGCTACCCTCAACCTTCCAGATATTGAAAGGTTAACAAATGGCCCCATTATTTATCAAGCATACTAGCCTCCCATGCCTACAAAAATTCCCTCAGAAATCCCTAAGTTTGATGGAAAGGCGAGCGAGGACCCCCAAAACCACATCATGTCTTTCCACTTGAGATGTTCATCAAACATCATCGTGGATGACTCTGTTATATTGAGGTTGTTCCAGCGCACACTTACAAGTGCTACGTCCAAACGGTACATTGAGATGCCTCATGCCACTTACCCTGATTTCTCCTCACTTGCCTCAATGTTCCTTCAATACTTTCAGTGCCCTGTCCGATATGATGAGGGAGTGGAGATCCTTTTATCCTGTTGCCAAACCATAGCTACCCACATTACGGATCATATCCATGAGTGACGGCGTTGAAACAGCTTGTGCAAGATCCAATTGGATGATAGATCTTCCTTGATTGGTTTCTAAAAACCTTACTCCCCCCCATAGCCAAGGACATCGCATCTGAGAAACCCCAAACTGAGGAGGAGGACATCCTGAAGGCTCATCAATTCAACTTATTCTATTCCTAGCCTGGGTACTTATATACCATCATACTCAATTCTCCCCGAGTTGGCACCTCTCACCGTGATACATTAGGGGAAGCTCACGTAGCTAATGAAGTCATCGACTCTATCACCCATCACCGTCAGTTCTACACTTCCTCTCCCATGATGCCACCCCACTCAGGTAACACCCATCATGTTTCCCAACCCAGTTATGCCCTCGATTAATCATGTATGATGGCTCATTTCAGAGCCACCCCCTCCTACACACCTCCCACACTAACTCATCATGTCCATGGACCGACTTGTTTGGCACAATCATGCTTTGGCCAAGCGGTTGAATTTGCAGCCCCTCCAGCTCCTACGGCCTATTATGCACCACATGTGCAACCCACTTCGGCTTCAGCGTCGAATCCTCTGGTTTCTACAGGACATTTTTATGCTCAACAAAACCTTCCTAACCAACCCACCCCCAATAACCAACAATGGCAAGGAAAGAACAAGCAAGGAATAAATCGAGGCAATAATCAGCCCCAAGAAGGCAGTCACTAAGGCCAAACCTCCAAACAATAATGGTGTCGACCTACCTACATAGAATCCCTAGCATCCTAATCGACCTGGGAATAACCCATAGTTATGGACCAACCATTTGTGTGTTATCTGCAACATCTACAGTCATTATACTCATCTGTGTCCTCACATGCAGGCTCGCGTCCAACAACTTCTCCAAAATGACACTCAACATGATCCGAACGCGGCTGCTCTAACTCAGCCAAAACTAGAACCATCATTTCCTGCATCTATGGTGCTCCAAACCCCATACCACACCAAGGAATGGTGGCAACCCAACCCTTGGCCCCACCTGCTCTCACAACTCCTGCTAAGGCTGGTGTCCATCGCCTCATGACGTTGTCATCTGAAGTCAACCATCAGAATCAACACAACCAGTATGGATCTACCACAAAAACCATTGACCCATCAACGGCGTCTACCTCTACTAATTCTAACATGTCTCTCCACTTACCAAGACCCCCCAGAGATGGAGAGACCAGAGTCCCACAGTTTCCTATGCATCATGTTGCAAACAATGCTATTGCCAGAGCTTTCCTCAAATATAGTATAGTTAACGAATTGGCACAATATCCTACAACCATGTCCACTTTGGAAGTGATTAAAAATTTCCCAACATATCATAGAGAATTGTTGTCTGTGTCAGGTGTCGTTGATCCCTCTGATTCCAGGTTGATCACCTTCGACTTGAATCAAGGATAACCTAGGATGTCGTCTACCGTCGCCTTCCAAGTTCTGGTCTAAATTCGGAATTTGGTAATACATCGATGCATTATTGATGAAGGGGCATCCACCTACGTTATGTCAACTACCATTTGGCAAAAACTCAGGTCCCCTAACCTTCAACCTTCTACCACTGCTCTCCGCGCTTATGATGGTCACTCTACTCAGCCACACAGGATTCTCAAGAATGTTCCTGTTGAGTTAGCTGGTAAAACAGTGTTGATTGCCATTAGGGTTGTCAATGTCAAACTTGACTATAACCTCCTCCTAGGACATAGCTACATGTATGTCATGCAAGCCATGGCCTCTACCGTCTTTCGACTCCTAATGTTCCCTCATGATGGGAATATCGTGATTGTCGACCAGTTGACTAACTACAATACAAAGGGGTCAGCCATGCTACAACATGTCCTTCCAACTATCAGCTCCACCATAAACAGCGTGTCCATTACATATTTATTTTCTATCGGCCCAAGCCTATTTTCCAACACCCCTATGATGGACACCTTTTTGTCCTTACCTCCTCCACCTATGTCGACTGACGTATCGGACTTGTGTACAATCACATTCGATACCATCCCGAACACATCGCAACATTAGTCACAACCCCAACCATAGTCACCCATGAATTATTGGGGTTCATTCCCGATCCACACAATTCCCTTCCTTTTTCCACCATTTGGCATCGTGACCAAGCCTATCATGGCTACTCTCAACTTACCTAATTTCACATTGGGAATTTCTATGTGGTACCTCGATCCACCCACTCAACCCTCAGTTCCCCAGGTTGTACTGAATCCCATCCAATCCATCGAGACATTGTCACGCCTACATCCTGGTCCATCAAAGACTACTCTTGTCTCCACACCTTCCCCTCCTCCTCCAAAGAAGGCTAGGGGCAAGGCCGCCAAAGCAACGACTGAACCTTGACCGGCTCCCCCTTGTGCATTATGTGATATCCAAGGTCATGCAACACAAAATATTCCATAGTTTCCTATCCTTCACACCCACATGGAAACTGTGGATACATCTGATGGCACTCCAGTAGTCACCATCCCAAATCGACCAACGGTCAAGAACAAGTCATTATGAACCAACCATCCTTGTGCGGTTTGCGACTTGTATGGCCATTACTCTCACCATTACCCAGACTTTCCCAAGTATCGATCATCCCTTTGCGACCTTCGGAAGCACTCTCGTGAGTCCAACATCACCATCCTTGAAGAAATCTATCCTCCAGCTTCTTCCTCGGACACAACCAACACCATATACATGATCTCCAGTTTCTCTAGTCCTTCCGTTTCCTAAGTTGTAAAGGATCGCTCCAATCTATCCACGTGTTGTTTCAGCAATGATGAGGAGATTCTTGAAGCTATTTTGACTCTTGAGTACCCTTGGGATGATATGCACCATCGCTTACTCTTTATTCTCGATGAACCTCTCTCATTGTCGGATCAGTACTCAGTTGAAGCCAAATACTTCATCTATGGCAAAGTTGACTAGTTCAAGAACCCCATTCCGGAACCCGACACCTTTGAAGAGGGTAGTATGGATAACATTTCACCAAGCCTTAAGGTCAACATATCATCCAACCCTGAGGTAGTTGAAGATATCACACTTGGAGCTCTTGCTACCCTAAAGAAGTGGCTTCCTACAAAGCACTTTTTTAGGAGTTTTGTGATATTTTTGCTTGGTCCTATACCGAGATGCCTAGGATTGATCTATCCATCGTCGAACATCGTATCGACACTCAGCCTGATGTTGCACCTATACGCCAAAAGAAAAGACCTATTCACCCCTCAAAGGCTCCTGGTGTCAAAGGTGAGATCAAGAAACTGCATAAATCATGTTTCATATACCCCATTGTGTATACCAATTGGGTTTCCAATCATGTTCCCGTTAATAAAAAAACAAGGTACCATTTGTGTTTGTATTGACTTTCATGATTTGTACTTGGCATGTCCCAAGGACAATTTCCCCGCTCCATTCATTGACCAGATCATTGACGCATGTGCCAAACATGAGGTATTTTATTTCATGGATGGTTTTTACGGTTATAACCAAATTCAGATCCGAAAAGAAGACCAGTACAAGGTTGCTTTCACAACCCCTTGGGGCACGTTTGCGTATCGATTTGTGCCATTTGTCCTAAAAAAATTTGGATCCACTTTTTAGTGGGCCGTGACGTTCTGCTTCCATGACCTTATCCATATCATCTTGGTCTACCTAGACGACCTCACCCTTCTCTCTCAAAAGCGTTCACGGCATATGAAAAGTCTTCTTACGATGTCACAAATAACTCATCGGCTTAAACCCTCTTAAGTGTGTGTTTTGTGTCCCAGCTAGGCATTTACTCAGTTTTATCTTTTCTCACAAAGGGATTGTGGTCAAACCTCTGAAAGTTCAAGCCATTCTGAATTTTCCCTCGCCACATACTTTGCGCCAACTACAAAGTCTCTAAGGAAAGGCCAATTTCTTTTGTTGTTTCATTCTGGACAATGCAACAAAAGTCCATGGTTTCTTATGATTGCTCCGTACCAACATTCCATTTTTTTGGGATAAGCATGCACAAGCCACTTTTCATGCATTGAAACAAGCCCTGAATTCCACTCCATTGTTGTCTCCACCTGGCTTCGCTAAGGATTTCATTCTCTATGTGTCGGCATCTGAAAATTCCATGTTGGAGTTTTGGTTCAAGAAGACAATGCTCTTCAAGAGCATGTGATCTATTATGTAAGTCATAATCTTTCTGGTTCCCCTTTATGTTACTCACATGAAGAGAAGATGGAATTCACCATCGTATTTTCTATTCAAAAGCTACGCCATTACATACTTTTGAGCAGCACTTGAGTCATGGCCGATTCCAACCCCATGAGGTATCTCTTGAGCCGCCTCCTTATCCAAGGTTGTGCTGCCAAGTGGATTGTCATTCTCTAGGAGTATGATTTGGAATTTGTTGCCCCTAAAAGCACCAAAGCTCTGGAATTAGCTACCTTAATGAGAGACCTCCCACCGTCATCTGCTTCATCACCTATCATAGTCAACCTTCCAGATGAATTTCTATTTTTCATATCCATAGAAGACCCCTTGTATGGGGGCATTCTCCTGTACCTGCACACTTAAAAAATTCAAGGCTCATTTAAGCCATGAATATCATTGACGCATTCAACACCAAGTTGCTCTCTATCTCCTAATAGGGGATTTCTTGTACCATCGGAGCATCGATACCATATTGCATCATTGCATCACCCGTGATGAGGCTGAAAATGTCTTGAATGACTATCACAGTGGAGCATGTGGTGGCCACCTTTCTGGTTTTGCTACCGCCCAGAAGATTCTTCATGCCAGTTATTTTTGGCCTACCATATTTTTTTATTGCATCTAGGTAGTTAAACACTGGCGTAGCTGTCAACTCTTTGCTCCAAAATCAAGGACTCCTCCCACACCATTGCATCCTGTGTTCACAATCGGTCCCTTTTGCAAGTGGGAGATTCACTTCCTAACTTGTAATCCCACCTCGGTCGGTAGTCATAAGTACATCATCATGGCCATTGATTATTTCACTAAATGGGTTGAGGCCATGCCTACATTCAATTGTAAGGAAGACACAGCAGCGCGTTTCTTTTTCAACCACGTTATAACACGTTTCAATGTCCCCCAGCAGATAGTCTCAGATCATGGTTCTCATTTTGAGGACGCAGTTTGGATAGAGATTTTGATCATGTTGAAGTTTGAACACCAGTACTCCTCCACATACTACCCTCGGGGAAATGGTCAAGTTGAGGTTGTCAACAATATCCTCAAAACCATGCTCCAACAGATGGTAGACAAACATAAATTCAACTGGCATGTTTTTCTCTTTTTCTCTTTTCACTTAGTACATGTTGTCGAGTCGGTACTTCTCATTGAATGCCAAATTCCATCACTTCACCTTACCATCGAACTCCTCCCTGATACCTCACCATTAGAACAATGCCTTATTATGCTCGAACAAACCAATGAGGACCATCGTGCTTCTTTCCAGATGATCGAAGCGGCTAAGACTTGGTCGAAGTCACATTTTGACTCCCATTAGAGGAAATTTCAACTCAAAATGGGCCTTTCAACCCTAATTCAAATTCTATGTCATCATGTGTTAGCCAATGAAATTTCTTTAAATTTGAAATACCGTGTAGGTCTTAAATAAAACTTTAATATAAATTTGGGGATAGGTATCTTAGAAAAAAATACTTTTTTTGTTCGTATTTTTTACATATCTCCGTGTGTTTTTACTCAAATTTCAAGAGAGAGAGCTCTATGGATGCAGAATTAAATTCCGCATCCAACAATTACCCACTCTCCATACTTTTGACGGACCCTGCTACCCTAAAACCAAGAAATACATGAAAAAATGTGATGATGATATCATCAACACATTTTTCAGGTATTTCTTGTTTTTCGGGTAGTGATGTATGTCAAAAGTATGCAGTGTGGGTACTCATTGGATGCAGAATTTAATTCCACATCCAACGAGCTCTCCCAATCAAAATTTGAGTAAAAACACAGGGATATATGTTGAAAATACGAGCTCTCCCAATCGAATTTAATTCTGCATCCAACAAGCTCTCCCGATCGAAAGTTTGAGTATGCAGTAGATTTTTTTCTTTTCTTCCTCCAAAATTAATAAATATTATTTTATTATTTTAACTATTATTTTATTATTTTCCTTAGGAGTCCCATTTTGAGTTGAAATTTCCTCTAATGCATGTTCACCCTCGCACCTTCAGTGAGGAAGATCTCGTCCTTGTTTACGACCAAGCCAATGATAAGTTGGGGAAAGGGAAGTTTGATTCCATGTGGTATGGCCATATGACGTCCATCACTACCTCAGCAAGGGGGCATATATCCTTTCTGCCTTCAACGACCACCTCTTGAAGAATCCCCGCAACGAGCACTACCTCAAATGGTTTTATGCATGATGTCACCCACCATGAGTCACTTGTGTCATAGTTTTCTTTTTTGTTTTACACCATTATTGTCACAAGTATCATAGTTTGTTTCCTTGTTTTATCCAGCTGGATCCTGCCTTGCATCCCTATGTTGTTTTCCCTGATGGAGCAAGTAGATGGTCTCCAAATGTTGCCTCGAGTGTGCGGGTTATTTATTCCCCATCACATGAGTTGATCCATATCGATAGAATGTGTGTTGGAATTGCTACCAAAAACTAGGCTGACTACGTTGGTGTCATTGGTATCCTGGCCACTGCCCTCCACTTGGGTAATCATCACCTTGATTTCTTCTTAGACTCCCAGCTGCTTGTCTCCCAGTTGAATAACTTCCACCGAGTGCACGATCCTTTTCTCTTTAGAATGTTCCTGCGCACTATACATTTGCTTAGACATTTTGAATCCATTACATTCACACATGTTCCCAAAAGTCTCAATAGTGTAGCATACCAAATGGCTAATGATGTTCTAGAGTGGCACATCAATCATCGCATATAGGAAATAAAAACTGCATCATGCATCATGATATAGTCATGCATACATATTTCATATACATCATATACGCATCATCATCATAAAAAGACTCATAAAAAACACATAAAAGGTGCATCTACGTGCATATATATATGATCATGTCATAATTTTTAGTACAAAATGAGAATCCCCATAAGCTTTCACCACCGCACTAGGGGAAACATCACTAGCTTCTAGTCAGAATCAGATTCCTCCTCTTGGTACTCTTGGTTTGTGTCCTCCTCCATGTCATCCTCACTCGATTCCTCCTCCTCCTCCATTGTCACATCGCCCTATGCCGCTTCCTGAACATACTCGGGAGCGACTGCAATCCTCCTCATCAAGGGGATCCACTCTGGAGGAGCATGGTCACAGGTGGCGATCAAATCATCGTCTAGGTATTTCCATCCCTCAGAAGTGACCCCCTATAGTACACTCTCTATATCGTGATGAACTGAGTCCAACGTACTCAGATGCCTCCTGTGCCCGTGAGAAGGTCGATCTAACCCCTCCACCTTGCCCCTCCGTCGTTGATAGCCTGTTGGACGGAGTGGTCTGATGTATGCACATACAAATAGTATGTCATCAGTATCTATCACATACATCAACTGGATACCATTAAGCTAGTAAACTATATATGAATGCAACCATATAAATCATCATGTATACATACCATCATGTCCCCAGGCCTATCCCGGGGGTGGAGGCATCTCAGGATCTCCCCGTTAGTCCATCCCTGCATATGGGTAGTCCTCTATAAGGACTAGTAGTTTCCTCCACTACGCAAAAATATCTCAAGTAAAGAACTGACCCACTAGGCCACCTTTCTCCCGAATCATCATCTCGCTCCACCTCCTCATGCGAGGCTTGCGAGGTCCTCCCTACCGCACCGCCAGGTGTAGTTGTAGGGTTGGAAATCGCTCAAAAAAGAATGAACACAAAAATGAGGGGAAACAGAAATCCCCTCTAATTGTCCTGGCATGGTTTAGTGAACACCGAACCCGTGCCAAGTACATCCAGGCTCACCCATAGTAGGTGCCCCTCGGCACATGCTCCACAATCTAGAGCTGCCTGCCTGAGATCTTGTGAGGTCCTAATTACCCCAATATCCACAGCACCATCATTGCCACTTCTAGAGTTGCAAGACTCTCAATGTCACACACTAGTATGTACGATGAGTGCACCATCGTAGAGGCATAGAAATACCTCTTGCAGAGGTTTCCTAGTGACACCTCATGGGTGAGCTTCGACGTAGTGTCATCGATCATACCCAACATAGGGAGCCCAGTCATAAAATATATATCGAGGAGTGTGATCTTGATATGCTCCTCCTGGATGATAAAGAACTCAGAATCTGGGTCCCAGAAGCTCTCTAGCTTGTCCAACAACAACTTGGTTCAAGGCATGAGTGGAATCTAGAAGTACTTTAGTAGCCCACTCTAGGCGAGCATGTCCACCAATGCCTCATCACCTAATTCCTGCTCTCGCAGGGTACCAATGCCCCGCTCTCACCATGTCACCCATGGCATCCTACACATACACACAATACTTATCAGGTCTAATCATGCACAAAAACTTAGCCTGGGATGAGTCACCCCTGTTCGGCCTTTTTGTGCAACCCAAGTCACTCAAAACCCCCGAACAGGAGTGACGAGGCTGATTATACTTGCTAAACAGGTGCGACCTAGGTCATGCCTATCTCCGCGACAGGTGCAAGTAGGTCGCGCCTGTTAGCTTGATATGAGCAACTTGGGTCTCTTATTTTCCCTCGAAAAGGGCGACCCGGCCTCGCGAGCCCTTTTAGCTTGGCATAAGCCCCGGGATGAGAAATAAGAAAAACTAAGCAAGTGAGAAAGTCAAGTTTGATGAGAGCTCTTACTTGCAAGTCATGGATTGGAAAACCGCTAGTCGAAATGAAAGAAATTAGAAAATGAGATATGGGGTCCTCCACTCCAACTCAGTAGTGAACAGTAACAATGACACGTGTCATGTGGTCCCCCTATTTATAGGCCTCCATTGGGTCTCATTTTCTTTGGTGCGCCACAAAGTTATCCGGAGTTTGTTTGAGACGTTGTTCACACCACCGGGTTCGGTTTTCCATCCTCTGTCTTTTTATGAGACCCTCATCTCGTGCTCTCATTATGATTTTCTGAGACATTTCCCAGAAGTAACCCCAATTTTTGTGCCATCACATGAATCTCCCCTTGTATGTATTAGCATGTTCACAAGCCATCCACTCCATCCATACTGCATAGTTGGCCATATTTTACTGCCATCCATCATCCCTTAAGGGGGGCCCATCAGTGTTTTGCATTTATTCCTTTCAGCCATGTTCACAACATAACCTCTTTCCATATATCGAACACTTCCCCCTTTCTTGATTGACCATTACAGAGTTTCTATTAAGCTCTTTTCTGACTCCTGAAAGAATGAAAAGATTGTCAAGCACGCTTGCTTCCTTTCATGCTCGTTAAAGTATTTGAAAATGTGTCTATGTAGCCTTGTTTATCTCCTTTTTAGAAATATATAGACTATCATAAGAAAAGGACCACCTTGGCACACTCAAGCCATGAACGTTTCCCTTTGCATCCTTTTATTCTTTCTCGGGCATTAGGACCGTACTTTACGAAAAAGCTCATTATGGGTTGTCTTTAAGCTCTTTTCCAACCCTCTCATCAAGAAAATATTGTCAATCAAACTTGGTTTCGTTCATGCTCGTAAAATTATGTGTATGATTGTTCAGACAGTATAGTTTAACCTTTTCCATCCTGATTGGACTACCAAAAGTAAAGAAGTATTCATTCCCCAAAGGTTGGGAGAGCTCTCCTCTATACACTTTTATCCTTTTTTGGGCCTAGGAGACTACATACAAAAAAGAGACCACACTAGATTCTTCTTCATGTTTTCATACTCTCTAAAAATGAAAACCCCAGCGAGCATTTACTTTCTTGGGCTCGCTAAAAATCCACAAGATCGTGTCATAATGGTTTCTTTAGGCGCCACTACATACGATATTATAGTATGGACGCATCCCCTCATTGGGTTTCCTTTGTTCATAGTATTCTGCAATGAGTCTTCCTTGGATCCTCTGGATATCACTAGTCCAGTTACCTCCCTCAGTATTTCACATTTGCAGTTATCTTCCCGATATTACATCTATGATCCCTCTCCCATGAGTCTGTTTCATTTGCTTCCAGGTCAGCCCTGCTGTCATACTTTGAAAAAAGGAGGTTTGAGTCCCTCGTACTCCCCAGCCCTTGTCCCCCCATTCAGTGTGTCAGTCCCTATATTGTTCCACATCTTTGGTTATCCCCCTTGTGCTTCTAGTTAAGGACACATCAATGCCTTAATTAGTTGCAGGTCTCCCTCTGTCGACGAAAACACACCTATTCTAGAGGATAGCCCCAGAGGTACCTATATCCTAGTTTCATCCACCTCATTAATGAGTTCCTTGGACCACTTGAGAGGAGTCATTAGTGCCTCTCAGGATGGTTGTGTCTCACGTGCTCGACTTTAGCTACATCATCGCACCATTGAGATTCGTATAGGGTATTGGGCCATTAGTATTTTGGTCGAAGACCCTAGTTGTCACCTGACTCTAACACATTGGTGAGTCTACTATGGGACCCATACACTTTCATGTCCCTTGTGATTTTTGGGCTGCGTTGGTGTCGTGTTTGGAATCCCCCAGTGTTGTGCTTCCTTCTATCTCCAGTACTTGATGCCACACATTGTACCACATTGATTCTGACTCTCAATCATTGATTCGATATATATGTACACCTCCATATTCAACAGAGCAACAATTGTGATTATATTGCATTCCATGAGAATGCCATTGTTCCTATGTATCAGTTCTTCGTATCAACATTGTATTCTCAGTTCTACCTCCTATTGAGGCCACCATTATGTATCATCAATTGTATATGTATTAATCAACTCCCATGTTTCTAATCCTTTTTCCCATTATTTCTTCTTTTGACATTGTTACGAGCATGGGGGTGCACGCCTCATCCATAAACATGTCACAAATTATATGTATCTCATCCATTTTTGAGGAACCATTAATAAAAAACAAAAAGCCACCATGGTTTGAACAAGGAAGCTCCACTTCTCTGCATGTCTCTCCGGTCTCTCCACCATTCCCATGATCCTATGATGTTCATCGCCTATACGATGAGCTCCTTCCCTCACACATCAGAGGGTGATTTGTTAACACAAAAAATGTTCACCTAGATCTACATGGTCTCAACCATATACATACATCATATTCCTACCATATTTCCCTTATTTTTGACCTTCACAATTGTCTTTCCACAAAAAATAGTCCAAAACGTTATTATTTACTATAGTTTACCCTCACTCTCTCCATAAAGGGGCAAAACCCTAAAAAGGGTCAAAACCCCTAAAAAGGGTTCAAAAACCCTAAAAAGGGTGTAAAAACTCTAAAAAGGAGAAAGGACCAAAAAACCATAGGAAAATACCATGGGTAACCACATTGCGTCAAAAAACCCTAGAACCATTCTATAAATACATTATGAAGGGCTCTCCCAAAATATCTTTTTTCTCATCTTTTATTTTGTGAGTATGCTAGGACACCCTTGCTCTCAGGTATTCACTAGCCCTTTTGCCATCATCCCATCGCCATACCATTCCCACATTGTACGTTGAGACATTCTCCATACCCACCTAGAGACCATTGGAGAACCAGCTTGTGGAGAGGAGGACCACTTCTGAAGATAACGACGGTGGCCCACTTTACAAGAAAGGAGGTATGCTTTTGTTTGTTTGTATTCATTTAGTTTATCCGTTGTATATTTAAAAAAATTGAAAATATTTGCAATGTGTTACTAATCCAGTTTGATGTTGTATTTTTCCATGAACTCTTCCTTACGATCACATTGATCTATGGTCGGTGTTTTTACATGTAACAGGGTAGAAAACCTCATTACAGGAAGATCCTAAGAAAGTGGAATCTATGAAGAACTTGCCACACCCCAAAACTATCAAGATATTGTTAGGGTTCCTTATACTTAATGGCTATTACAGTAGGTTTGTGGAAAACTATGGGAATATTGTAGCTCCTTTTACAACATTGCTAAAATATAATTCTTTCTCCTAGAATGAGGAAACAAAACAACCCTTCTCCGCACTAAATGAGGCCATATGTACTATGCATATTCTATCCATGTCAAATTTCACTAAGACATTCATCTTAGAATGTGATGCCTTGGGTCACAACCTAGGAGCAGTCTTATCACAAGAAGGATGCCTCTTCTCCTTCACTTGTAAGAATATATATGATTGAAACATAATAAATCCACCTATGAGAAATAAATGATGGCTATCCTTCATGCAATTGAGACATGGAAACCATGTTTCATACGGTAGCATTTCTAGTTCAAGACATATCATCATAGTCTCAAGAATTTCCTCAAGCAACATCTGTCCTAGCTCGAGAAATATAAATTGGTCACTAATATGATGGGTTATGATTATGAAATATATATAATAAGGGTTGTAACAATGTGGTACTTGATGTTTTGTCTAGTAAATTTGAAGAGGAGGGTTCACTCTTTGACTTATCCTTACTAGTCCCAGGATGGATTGAAAATTGCAGCAGGAATGGATGGACTAGGACATAGTTAGATGCCTCATAAAAAGGATTCAAGAATGCTTGAACCCTCCATTAAGGAATACATAGAACCAAACTATTTTGAGGTATAAAGAGCACATGTTTCCAACTTCTGATTTGGCCTTGAAATTACCCATAATATTAGAGGAATTACAATGACATCACCCACACTTGGTCACTCAAGATTTCATAAAAATTATGAAATAATAAGTACTCTTTCTTCTAGGAAGGCATGAAAAAATATATCCACAACTTTGTTGCAACCTATGACACTTTCCAACAACATATGGGTTAAACAACGAAGTCACCAAGTGTTTTCCAACCCCTTCCCAATCCCAACCATAAATGGGAATACATCTCTATAGATTTCATTGTGTGGCTTTTTGTGGAAAGCAATAAAATAGTCATTATGGTAGTAATATCTCATCTAACTAAATATTCTCACTTTGTGCCTTACCACCAACTTTTACACCCTCACTAGCGGCATAAGTTTTGTTGGATCAAATTTTCAAGCTCTATGGCATGGACACTTCTATTGTCTCTGATCATGACGCCATTTTTACCAGCAATTTTTGGTAAGATATATTTAAACATCAGGGCACTAAGTTCATTCATAGCATAGAATACCACCTCCAAATGAATGGTCAAACAGAAGTGGGCACTAAGTGCTTGGAAACCTACTTGCAATACTTTGCATCGAACATGCCACCAATGGGCCCAATGGCTCTCTCTAAATGAATGGTGGTATAATACCACTGACCATGGTTCCACAAACATGACACCATATGAATAAATATACGACCAAAACCATTCTCAATGGTTTCTTATCTACTAGGTACATCTCGGGTCCAAGCAGTGGAAGACACACTCCACTACAAAGCTGACATTCTTTGCATCATTAAAGACAATCTAAACTCCAATTTGTACAGTTATTTTTTTAAATCAGTTTTTTTTTTCAATAGGAATTTAGAAATACAATTGGTTTCTTTATATTCTACCTAAAAATACTTCAAAATGGATTTTAATACTATCGTCCTTTTCTTCTATGAAAAATATTCCAAAAAGCTTATTCCACTTTGTGCACAAGAAAGAGCTCTAATATGACTTGTAGTAATGCTGAACCCTCAATATTGAATGAAAACCAATATATAACCCTTAAAATTCATAAATAAACACAAATACATCAACACAATAGACAACATGAGAATGTAAAGAAGGACCCTTAAGGTAGGGTAATGCAACTAATTACTTTCTTAGGGGGCATGCTTTCTACAATACAATAACTATCAACCTATAACATACTAAATACAATTATACACGTGTGTGTTTATATTTTCTCATGGGTATTCTTAGGGGTCGATGTAACAAACATAAAATAAGATAATAATTAAATAATTGAGTTAACTAAGTTAGGTTATGAAATGAGGAGTCTCCTCATTTCAAATTCCCAAGCCATATTTAAGGCAGGGCTTTCATTGTAACACATCATCCAATATATTATTATTATTCATATTTCATTATTACAATGATAGTCGGATTCGACTAACGGAGAACCGGATTCGGTTGCTCCATTTGGTATCAGAGCCCCTCTTGGACACTTTACCGGCTTTCTGGCCAAAATTTTCTGGAGTTTCTCCAAAACTGGGTTTTTGACCCACACTAGGTTCTTGACTAACCCTCCTCCTATTATCCCTCTTTACCCCTCCACTCATTCGTTGCTCCTATTGCTCTATCCATACCTCCCTCACACTTGCGCTCACACCGCACCATTATTTCTCTCTCCCAAACATTCTCCTATCCCCTCGCATGCCGACCCATTCTATCCTACTTGCCCCATGCCTGGCCCACTTGCCCCATGCCTGGCCCCAATCCCTTCTACACCACCATCCATGCGTACTCCATGGCCATCATGTCCCTGGTTCATCCGCATCACCCCTTCTCCGTCTCCATTCCCATTTCCCTCCGGCCCGCGAACTTCGTTGCGCCCACACTATTACTACCTCCCTTCCACCTGCTACCGCTTCCACACCATCTCACGCCTTTCTCTCCACTATTCCTGCCTGCGGTTCATCATCCTCACATCCCCCTACACTGCTCTTCCCGCCCTGCTTCCTGGAAACTCTGCGTCGCCTTCCCGCACTGCCTCTTGACTGCTCCCTGCCCCAATCCCCACTTACCAGCTTCTGCCTCCTCTGCAAGTCCCGCCTACTTCCCCCACAACTCTTCTCTCCCACCCTTCGTCATCTTCCCTGCGCGCCAGGTTCCCATTCCCTTCTCCTCCCACCTGTGCTCGCCCCGACAGCCGCCAACTCCATGCAGCTCTGCCTCCGCGTCCAGCTCTTCATTCTGCCACCGCTGCTGTCACCCTCCACCACCACCCATCTGCCACGCTCCACTCCTCCACACGCTCCTCCACTTCCACAACCTACACACAAAAAATAAGACATTATACAATATAATACATATATTATAATATATTATATTATAATATTTTAAATTGGTTATTATATCAAATAATAATAAAAGATTATTTAATAATTAATTATTATTTAAACTATATATATAGTTTATAAAAACATTAATATAATTATTAATTAATAATTATTATTATAAAAAGAAATTATTATTATTATTATTTTATAATAATTATTAATTGTGGAAAAAAAGAGGGTTATTTAACCTAATACAAAGAGAACAAAATCAAAGAAAATCAAAGACCATCTATAGTCCACACGACCATCTAGTGTCAAATAAATCAGAGATTATGGAATCTCACTTACAACTACAAATAGATAAATTAGAAGCCAAGTTAAAGCGCTATCGAAAAGACAATGAAGAATTACGAGACATGAATACGAAATCGAAAGTCATGATTAAATTACATGATATACAAGACCAATTCAATGAACAAAAAAATTTCAACCAGAAAAATCATATAGAAAAATTATCTGCCCAAATTGAGAAATTAAAAGACAAAAATGATTTTAATAAGAGATTGAAAAATCAAGATATAAAGAAAGAAATGAACAATTCTGAAGCGGAAATAACACGGTTGAACAAAATCGTTAGTGACAAGGATGAAGAACTAATGAAGATATAACATAAAATAGAAAATCAAGAATCAGTGATCGACCAGTATCGACAACAGATAAAAGTTCTTCAACAACAAAATGACGAATCTAAAAAGACTCATAAGTTGGAGATTGCAAAATGTAATAAAACACTATCCAACAATTTCGAAGAAATTTTTAGATTAAGGAATCATAACAAAACACTAGTCACAAAAATTAAGAAGTTGAAAAATAGTTAGAAGACAGAACAATCTATGGAAGACATTGAAGGGAAACTTCTAGACAAGCAGGAACAAAATAATTGCATCAGAAGTCATAACAAAGATCTTAATGAACAACTTAAGAAGTCTGAAGATGATAGAAAAGCGCAAGTAGAAGTGATTAAGAAGTTTCAAAATTATTACGTGCTTTTGGAAAAGATACAGAAGGAAACCTTAAAACCTCAAGGGATGAAAATACAACTTCCAACTCAGATTAATGCTCAAAAAATGACACTCGTAAAAGAAAATGACATTGTGAAAATTCCCTATCGACACCCCAACCATAAAAACCGAAATTCAAAAAAGTGGGAAATGTTGAAAGATAATGATACTAATATGATGAAAGCTCTTAATGGCATATCAGTAGGGAATCCCAACAATCAACAACAAATCAATTTAGGATGGATTGACCCATCCACATATCAAAAGTTATGCTCTACACTTAGTAGTTCCTATCAACATGTTTCATCAGCCATGACAGTGCAAAGAACGATGCAACAACATTATAAGGCTTTGAGGACAAAGCCTTTCTAAGAGAGTGGCAATGTAACGAACATAAAATAAGATAATAATTAAATAATTAAGTTAACTAAGTTAGTTTATGAAACGAGGCGTCTCCTCATTTCAAATGCCCAAGCCATATTTAAGGCAGGGCTTTCATTGTAACACATA